>OY992895.1:55066144-55411144 GCA_963921405.1 Cepaea hortensis | reverse complement strand
AATCTCTGTCCCCTATGTAGCCATCCCTCTACCCCATGTTACCATGTCTCTACCCGATGTTACCATCTCTGTCCCCTATGTAACCATCTTTGTCCCCTATGTAACCATCTCTGCCCCACATGTTACCATCTCTGTCCAACATGTTACCATCTCTGTCCCCTATGTAACCATCTCTCTACCCCATGTTACCATGTCTCTATCTGATGTTACCATCTCTGTCCCCTATGTAACCATCTCTGTCCCCTATGTAACCATCTCTCTACCCCATGTTACCATGTCTCTACCCGATGTTACCATCTCTGTCCCCAATGTTACCATCTCTCTACCCGATGTTACCATCTCTGTCCCCAATGTTACCATCTTTGTCCCCAATGTAAACATCTCTGTCCCCTATGTAACCATCTCTGTCCCCCATGTTACCATCTCTGTCACCTATGTAACCATCTCTGTCCCTTATGTAACCATCTCTGTCCCTCATGTTACCATCTCTGTCCCCCATGTAACCATCTCTGTTCCTCATGTTACCATCTCTGCCCCCTATGTTAACCATCTCTGTCCCCTATGTAACCATCTCTGTCCCTCGTGTTACCATCTCTGTCCCCTATGTAACCATCTCTGTCCCTCATGTTACCATCTCTGTCCCCCATGTAACCATCTCTGTTCCTCATGTTACCATCTCTGCCCCCTATGTTAACCATCTCTGTCCCCTATGTAACCATCTCTGTCCCCCATGTTACCATCTCTGTCCCTTATGTAACCATCTCTGTCCCCTATGTAACCATCTCTCTACCCGATGTTACCATCTCTGTCCCACATGTTACCATCTCTCTACCCGATGTTACCATCTCTGTCCTCAATGTTACCATCTCTCTAACCGATGTTACCATCTCTGTCCCCAATGTTACCATCTCTGTCCGCAATGTTACCATCTCTGTCCCCGATGTAACCATCTCTGCCCCACATGTTACCATCTCTGTCCAACATGTTACCATCTCTGTCCCCTATGTAACCATCTCTCTACCCCATGTTACCATGTCTCTATCTGATGTTACCATCTCTGTCCCCTATGTAACCATCTCTGTCCCCTATGTAACCATCTCTCTACCCCATGTTACCATGTCTCTACCCGATGTTACCATCTCTGTCCCCAATGTTACCATCTCTATACCCGATGTTACCATCTCTGTCCCCAATGTTACCATCTCTGTTCCCAATGTAACCATCTCTGTCCCCTATGTAACCATCTCTGTCCCCCATGTTACCATCTCTGTCACCTATGTAACCATCTCTGTCCCTTATGTAACCATCTCTGTCCCTCATGTTACCATCTCTGTCCCCCATGTAATCATCTCTGTTCCTCATGTTACCATCTCTGCCCCCTATGTTAACCATCTCTGTCCCCTATGTAACCATCTCTGTCCCTCGTGTTACCATCTCTGTCCCCTATGTAACCATCTCTGTCCCTCATGTTACCATCTCTGTCCCCCATGTAACCATCTCTGTTCCTCATGTTACCATCTCTGCCCCCTATGTTAACCATCTCTGTCCCCTATGTAACCATCTCTGTCCCTCATGTTACCATCTCTGTCCCTTATGTAACCATCTCTGTCCCCTATGTAACCATCTCTCTACCCGATGTTACCATCTCTGTCGTCCCACATGTTACCATCTCTCTACCCGATGTTACCATCTCTGTCCTCAATGTTACCATCTCTCTAACCGATGTTACCATCTCTGTCTCCAATGTTACCATCTCTGTCCGCAATGTTACCATCTCTGTCCCCGATGTAACCATCTCTGTCCCACATGTTACCATCTCTGTCCCCTATGTAACCATCTCTGTCCCCTATGTAACCATCTCTGTCCCCTATGTAACCATCTCTCTAAACGATGTTACCATCTCTGTCCCCTATGTAACCATCTCTGTCCCCTATGTAACCATCTCTCTAAACGATGTTACCATCTCTGTCCCCTGTGTAATAATCTCTGTCCCCTATGTAACTATCTCTCTAAACGATGTTACCATCTCTGTAATCTATGTAACCATCTCTCTAAACGATGTTACCATCTCTGTCCCCTATGTAACCATCTCTGTCCCCTATGTAACCATCTCTGTCCCCTATGTAACCATCTCTCTAAGCGATGTTACCATCTATGTCCCCTATGTAACCATCTCTGTCCCTCATGTTACCATCTCTGTCCCCTATGTAATCATCTCTGTCCCTCATGTTACCATCTCTGTCCCCTATGTAACCATCTCTGTCCCTCATGTTACCATCTCTGTCCCCTATGTAACCATCTCTGTCCCTCATGTTACCATCTCTATCCCTCATGTTATCATCTCTGTCCCTCATGTAACCATCTCTGTCTCCTATGTAAACATCTCTGTCCCTCATGTTACCATCTCTGTCCCCTATGTAACCATCTCTGTCCCTCATGTTACCATCTCTGTCCTTTATGTAACCATCTCTGTCCTTCATGTTACCATCTCTGTCCCCTATGTAACCATTTCTGTCCCCTATGTAACCATCTCTGTCTCTCATGTTACCATCTCTGTCCCTCATGTAACCATCTCTGTCCTCTAAGTAACCATCTCTGTCCCCTATGTAACCATCTCTGTCCCCCATGTTACCATCTCTGTCCCCTATGCAGCCATCTCTGTCCCCGATGTTACCATCTCTGTCCCCTATGCAGCCATCTCTGTTCCTCATGTTACCATCTCTGTCCCCTATGTAACCATCTCTGTCCCTCATGTTACCATCTCTATCCCTCATGTTATCATCTCTGTCCCTCATGTAACCATCTCTGTCTCCTATGTAAACATCTCTGTCCCTCATGTTACCATCTCTGTCCCCTATGTAACCATCTCTGTCCCTCATGTTACCATCTCTGTCCTTTATGTAACCATCTCTGTCCTTCATGTTACCATCTCTGTCCCCTATGTAACCATTTCTGTCCCCTATGTAACCATCTCTGTCTCTCATGTTACCATCTCTGTCCCTCATGTAACCATCTCTGTCCTCTAAGTAACCATCTCTGTCCCCTATGTAACCATCTCTGTCCCCCATGTTACCATCTCTGTCCCCTATGCAGCCATCTCTGTCCCCGATGTTACCATCTCTGTCCCCTATGCAGCCATCTCTGTTCCTCATGTTACCATCTCTGTCCCCTATGTAACCATCTCTGTCCCCTATGTAACCATCTCTGTCCCCTATGTAACCATCTCTGTCCCCTATGTAACCATATCTCTAAACGATGTTACCATCTCTGTCCCCTATGTAACCATCTCTGTCCCCTATGTAACCATCTCTGTCCCCTATGTAACCATCTCTCTAAACGATGTTACCATCTCTGTCCCCTATGTAACAATCTCTGCCCCCAATGTTACCATCTCTATCCCCTATGTAACCATGTCTCTCCACAATGTTACTATCTCTGTCCCCTATGTAACCATGTCTCTTCACAATGTTACCATCTCTGTCCCCTATGTAACCATCTCTGTCCCCTATGTAACCATCTCTCTACCCGATGTTACCATCTCTGTCCCCTATGTTACCATCTCTGTCCCCAATGTTACCATCTCTGTCCCCTATGTAACCATCTCTGTCCCCTATGTAACCATCTCTCTACCCGATGTTACCATCTCTGTCCCACATGTTACCATCTCTCTACCCGATGTTACCATCTCTGTCCTCAATGTTACCATCTCTCTAACCGATATTACCATCTCTGTCCCCAATGTTACCATCTCTGTCCGCAATGTTACCATCTCTGTCCCCGATGTAACCATCTCTGTCCCACATGTTACCATCTCTGTCCCCTATGTAACAATCTCTGTCCCCTATGTAGCCATCCCTCTACCCCATGTTACCATGTCTCTACCCGATGTTACCATCTCTGTCCCCTATGTAACCATCTTTGTCCCCTATGTAACCATCTCTGCCCCACATGTTACCATCTCTGTCCAACATGTTACCATCTCTGTCCCCTATGTAACCATCTCTCTACCCCATGTTACCATGTCTCTATCTGATGTTACCATCTCTGTCCCCTATGTAACCATCTCTGTCCCCTATGTAACCATCTCTCTACCCCATGTTACCATGTCTCTACCCGATGTTACCATCTCTGTCCCCAATGTTACCATCTCTCTACCCGATGTTACCATCTCTGTCCCCAATGTTACCATCTCTGTCCCCAATGTAACCATCTCTGTCCCCTATGTAACCATCTCTGTCCCCCATGTTACCATCTCTGTCACCTATGTAACCATCTCTGTCCCTTATGTAACCATCTCTGTCCCTCATGTTACCATCTCTGTCCCCCATGTAACCATCTCTGTTCCTCATGTTACCATCTCTGCCCCCTATGTTAACCATCTCTGTCCCCTATGTAACCATCTCTGTCCCTCGTGTTACCATCTCTGTCCCCTATGTAACCATCTCTGTCCCTCATGTTACCATCTCTGTCCCCCATGTAACCATCTCTGTTCCTCATGTTACCATCTCTGCCCCCTATGTTAACCATCTCTGTCCCCTATGTAACCATCTCTGTCCCCCATGTTACCATCTCTGTCCCTTATGTAACCATCTCTGTCCCCTATGTAACCATCTCTCTACCCGATGTTACCATCTCTGTCCCACATGTTACCATCTCTCTACCCGATGTTACCATCTCTGTCCTCAATGTTACCATCTCTCTAACCGATGTTACCATCTCTGTCCCCAATGTTACCATCTCTGTCCGCAATGTTACCATCTCTGTCCCCGATGTAACCATCTCTGCCCCACATGTTACCATCTCTGTCCAACATGTTACCATCTCTGTCCCCTATGTAACCATCTCTCTACCCCATGTTACCATGTCTCTATCTGATGTTACCATCTCTGTCCCCTATGTAACCATCTCTGTCCCCTATGTAACCATCTCTCTACCCCATGTTACCATGTCTCTACCCGATGTTACCATCTCTGTCCCCAATGTTACCATCTCTCTACCCGATGTTACCATCTCTGTCCCCAATGTTACCATCTCTGTTCCCAATGTAACCATCTCTGTCCCCTATGTAACCATCTCTGTCCCCCATGTTACCATCTCTGTCACCTATGTAACCATCTCTGTCCCTTATGTAACCATCTCTGTCCCTCATGTTACCATCTCTGTCCCCCATGTAACCATCTCTGTTCCTCATGTTACCATCTCTGCCCCCTATGTTAACCATCTCTGTCCCCTATGTAACCATCTCTGTCCCTCGTGTTACCATCTCTGTCCCCTATGTAACCATCTCTGTCCCTCATGTTACCATCTCTGTCCCCCATGTAACCATCTCTGTTCCTCATGTTACCATCTCTGCCCCCTATGTTAACCATCTCTGTCCCCTATGTAACCATCTCTGTCCCTCATGTTACCATCTCTGTCCCTTATGTAACCATCTCTGTCCCCTATGTAACCATCTCTCTACCCGATGTTACCATCTCTGTCGTCCCACATGTTACCATCTCTCTACCCGATGTTACCATCTCTGTCCTCAATGTTACCATCTCTCTAACCGATGTTACCATCTCTGTCTCCAATGTTACCATCTCTGTCCGCAATGTTACCATCTCTGTCCCCGATGTAACCATCTCTGTCCCACATGTTACCATCTCTGTCCCCTATGTAACCATCTCTGTCCCCTATGTAACCATCTCTGTCCCCTATGTAACCATCTCTCTAAACGATGTTACCATCTCTGTCCCCTATGTAACCATCTCTGTCCCCTATGTAACCATCTCTCTAAACGATGTTACCATCTCTGTCCCCTGTGTAATAATCTCTGTCCCCTATGTAACTATCTCTCTAAACGATGTTACCATCTCTGTAATCTATGTAACCATCTCTCTAAACGATGTTACCATCTCTGTCCCCTATGTAACCATCTCTGTCCCCTATGTAACCATCTCTGTCCCCTATGTAACCATCTCTCTAAGCGATGTTACCATCTATGTCCCCTATGTAACCATCTCTGTCCCTCATGTTACCATCTCTGTCCCCTATGTAATCATCTCTGTCCCTCATGTTACCATCTCTGTCCCCTATGTAACCATCTCTGTCCCTCATGTTACCATCTCTGTCCCCTATGTAACCATCTCTGTCCCTCATGTTACCATCTCTATCCCTCATGTTATCATCTCTGTCCCTCATGTAACCATCTCTGTCTCCTATGTAAACATCTCTGTCCCTCATGTTACCATCTCTGTCCCCTATGTAACCATCTCTGTCCCTCATGTTACCATCTCTGTCCTTTATGTAACCATCTCTGTCCTTCATGTTACCATCTCTGTCCCCTATGTAACCATTTCTGTCCCCTATGTAACCATCTCTGTCTCTCATGTTACCATCTCTGTCCCTCATGTAACCATCTGTGTCCTCTAAGTAACCATCTCTGTCCCCTATGTAACCATCTCTGTCCCCCATGTTACCATCTCTGTCCCCTATGCAGCCATCTCTGTCCCCGATGTTACCATCTCTGTCCCCTATGCAGCCATCTCTGTTCCTCATGTTACCATCTCTGTCCCCTATGTAACCATCTCTGTCCCTCATGTTACCATCTCTGTCCCCTATGTAACCATCTCTGTCCCTCATGTTACCATCTCTGTCCCTCATGTTATCATCTCTGTCCCTCATGTAACCATCTCTGTCTCCTATGGAAACATCTCTGTCCCTCATGTTACCATCTCTGTCCCCTATGTAACCATCTCTGTCCCTCATGTTACCATCTCTGTCCTTTATGTAACCATCTCTGTCCTTCATGTTACCATCTCTGTCCCCTATGTAACCATTTCTGTCCCCTATGTAACCATCTCTGTCCCTCATGTTACCATCTCTGTCCCTCATGTAACCATCTCTGTCCTCTAAGTAACCATCTCTGTCCCCTATGTAACCATCTCTGTCCCCCATGTTACCATCTCTGTCCCCTATGCAGCCATCTCTGTCCCCGATGTTACCATCTCTGTCCCCTATGCAGCCATCTCTGTTCCTCATGTTACCATCTCTGCCCCCTATGTTAACCATCTCTGTCCATTGTGTAACCAACTCTGTCCCCGATGTTACCATCTTTGTCCCCTATGTAACCAACTCTGTCCCCCATGCTACCATCTCTGTCCCCTATGCAGCCATCTCTGTCCCCGATGTTACCATCTCTGTCCCTTATGTAACCATCTCTGTCCCCGATGTAACCATCTCTGTCCCCTATGTAACCAACTCTGTCACCCATGTAACCATCTCTGTCCCCTATGCAGCCATCTCTGTCCCCGATGTTACCATCTCTGTCCCCTATTTAACCATCTCTGTCCCCGATGTTACCATCTCTGTCCCCTATGTTAACCATCTCTGTCCCCTATGTAACCATCTCTGTCCCCGATGTTACCATCTCTGTCCCCTATGTAACCAACTCTGTCCCCCATGCTACCATCTCTGTACCTTATGTAACCATCTCTGTCCCCTATGTAACCATCTCTGTCCCCTATGTAACCATCTCTGTCCCCTATGTAACCATATCTCTAAACGATGTTACCATCTCTGTCCCCTATGTAACCATCTCTGTCCCCTATGTAACCATCTCTGTCCCCTATGTAACCATCTCTCTAAACGATGTTACCATCTCTGTCCCCTATGTAACAATCTCTGCCCCCAATGTTACCATCTCTATCCCCTATGTAACCATGTCTCTCCACAATGTTACTATCTCTGTCCCCTATGTAACCATGTCTCTTCACAATGTTACCATCTCTGTCCCCTATGTGACCATCTCTGTCCCCGATGTTACCATCTCTGTCCCCTATGTAACCATCTCTGTCCCACATGTTACCATCTCTGTCCCCTATGTAACCATCTCTGTCCCCTATGTAACCATCTCTGTCCCCTATGTAACCATCTCTGTCCCCTATGTAACCATATCTCTAAACGATGTTACCATCTCTGTCCCCTATGTAACCATCTCTGTCCCCTATGTAACCATCTCTGTCCCCTATGTAACCATCTCTCTAAACGATGTTACCATCTCTGTCCCCTATGTAACAATCTCTGCCCCCAATGTTACCATCTCTATCCCCTATGTAACCATGTCTCTCCACAATGTTACTATCTCTGTCCCCTATGTAACCATGTCTCTTCACAATGTTACCATCTCTGTCCCCTATGTTATCATCTCTGTCCCCTATGTAACCATCTCTCTACCCGATGTTACCATCTCTGTCCCCTATGTTACCATCTCTGTCCCCAATGTTACCATCTCTGTCCCCTATGTAACCATCTCTCTACCCGATGTTACCATCTCTGTCCCACATGTTACCATCTCTCTACCCGATGTTACCATCTCTGTCCTCAATGTTACCATCTCTCTAACCGATATTACCATCTCTGTCCCCAATGTTACCATCTCTGTCCGCAATGTTACCATCTCTGTCCCCGATGTAACCATCTCTGTCCCACATGTTACCATCTCTGTCCCCTATGTAACAATCTCTGTCCCCTATGTAGCCATCCCTCTACCCCATGTTACCATGTCTCTACCCGATGTTACCATCTCTGTCCCCTATGTAACCATCTTTGTCCCCTATGTAACCATCTCTGCCCCACATGTTACCATCTCTGTCCAACATGTTACCATCTCTGTCCCCTATGTAACCATCTCTCTACCCCATGTTACCATGTCTCTATCTGATGTTACCATCTCTGTCCCCTATGTAACCATCTCTGTCCCCTATGTAATCATCTCTCTACCCCATGTTACCATGTCTCTACCCGATGTTACCATCTCTGTCCCCAATGTTACCATCTCTCTACCCGATGTTACCATCTCTGTCCCCAATGTTACCATCTCTGTCCTCAATGTAACCATCTCTGTCCCCTATGTAACCATCTCTGTCCCCCATGTTACCATCTCTGTCACCTATGTAACCATCTCTGTCCCTTATGTAACCATCTCTGTCCCTCATGTTACCATCTCTGTCCCCCATGTAACCATCTCTGTTCCTCATGTTACCATCTCTGCCCCCTATGTTAACCATCTCTGTCCCCTATGTAACCATCTCTGTCCCTCGTGTTACCATCTCTGTCCCCTATGTAACCATCTCTGTCCCTCATGTTACCATCTCTGTCCCCCATGTAACCATCTCTGTTCCTCATGTTACCATCTCTGCCCCCTATGTTAACCATCTCTGTCCCCTATGTAACCATCTCTGTCCCCCATGTTACCATCTGTACCTTATGTAACCATCTCTGTCCCCTATGTAACCATCTCTCTACCCGATGTTACCATCTCTGTCCCACATGTTACCATCTCTCTACCCGATGTTACCATCTCTGTCCTCAATGTTACCATCTCTCTAACCGATGTTACCATCTCTGTCCCCAATGTTACCATCTCTGTCCGCAATGTTACCATCTCTGTCCCCGATGTAACCATCTCTGCCCCACATGTTATCATCTCTGTCCAACATGTTACCATCTCTGTCCCCTATGTAACCATCTCTCTACCCCATGTTACCATGTCTCTACCCGATGTTACCATCTCTGTCCCCAATGTTACCATCTCTATACCCGATGTTACCATCTCTGTCCCCAATGTTACCATCTCTGTCCCCAATGTAACCATCTCTGTCCTCTATGTAACCATCTCTGTCCCCCATGTTACCATCTCTGTCACCTATGTAACCATCTCTGTCCCTTATGTAACCATCTCTGTCCCTCATGTTACCATCTCTGTCCCCCATGTAACCATCTCTGTTCCTCATGTTACCATCTCTGCCCCCTATGTTAACCATCTCTGTCCCCTATGTAACCATCTCTGTCCCTCGTGTTACCATCTCTGTCCCCTATGTAACCATCTCTGTCCCTCATGTTACCATCTCTGTCCCCCATGTAACCATCTCTGTTCCTCATGTTACCATCTCTGCCCCCTATGTTAACCATCTCTGTCCCCTATGTAACCATCTCTGTCCCTCATGTTACCATCTCTGTCCCTTATGTAACCATCTCTGTCCCCTATGTAACCATCTCTCTACCCGATGTTACCATCTCTGTCGTCCCACATGTTACCATCTCTCTACCCGATGTTACCATCTCTGTCTCCAATGTTACCATCTCTTTCCGCAATGTTACCATCTCTGTCCCCTATGTAACCATCTCTGTCCCCTATGTAACCATCTCTGTCCCCTATGTAACCATCTCTCTAAACGATGTTACCATCTCTGTCCCCTATGTAACCATCTCTGTCCCCTATGTAACCATCTCTCTAAACGATGTTACCATCTCTGTCCCCTGTGCAATAATCTCTGTCCCCTATGTAACTATCTCTCTAAACGATGTTACCATCTCTGTAACCTATGTAACCATCTCTCTAAACGATGTTACCATCTCTGTCCCCTATGTAACCATCTCTGTCCCCTATGTAACCATCTCTGTCCCCTATGTAACCATCTCTGTCCCTCATGTTACCATCTCTGTCCCCTATGTAACCATCTCTGTCCCTCATGTTACCATCTCTGTCCCCTATGTAACCATCTCTGTCCCTCATGTTACCATCTCTGTCCCCTATGTAACCATCTCTGTCCCTCATGTTACCATCTCTGTCCCTCATGTTATCATCTCTGTCCCTCATGTAACCATCTCTGTCTCCTATGTAAACATCTCTGTCCCTCATGTTACCATCTCTGTCCCCTATGTAACCATCTCTGTCCCTCATGTTACCATCTCTGTCCTTTATGTAACCATCTCTGTCCTTCATGTTACCATCTCTGTCCCCTATGTAACCATTTCTGTCCCCTATGTAACCATCTCTGTCTCTCATGTTACCATCTCTGTCCCTCATGTAACCATCTCTGTCCTCTAAGTAACCATCTCTGTCCCCTGTGTAACCATCTCTGTCCCCAATGTTACCATCTCTGTCCCCTATGCAGCCATCTCTGTCCCCGATGTTACCATCTCTGTCCCCTATGCAGCCATCTCTGTTCCTCATGTTACCATCTCTGTCCCCTATGTAACCATCTCTGTCCCTCATGTTACCATCTCTGTCCCCTATGTAACCATCTCTGTCCCTCATGTTACCATCTCTGTCCCTCATGTTATCATCTCTGTCCCTCATGTAACCATCTCTATCTCCTATGGAAACATCTCTGTCCCTCATGTTACCATCTCTGTCCCCTATGTAACCATCTCTGTCCCTCATGTTACCATCTCTGTCCTTTATGTAACCATCTCTGTCCTTCATGTTACCATCTCTGTCCCCTATGTAACCATTTCTGTCCCCTATGTAACCATCTCTGTCCCTCATGTTACCATCTCTGTCCCTCATGTAACCATCTCTGTCCTCTAAGTAACCATCTCTGTCCCCTATGTAACCATCTCTGTCCCCCATGTTACCATCTCTGTCCCCTATGCAGCCATCTCTGTCCCCGATGTTACCATCTCTGTCCCCTATGCAGCCATCTCTGTTCCTCGTGTTACCATCTCTGCCCCCTATGTTAACCATCTCTGTCCATTATGTAACCAACTCTGTCCCCGATGTTACCATCTTTGTCCCCTATGTAACCAACTCTGTCCCCCATGCTACCATCTCTGTCCCCTATGCAGCCATCTCTGTCCCCGATGTTACCATCTCTGTCCCTTATGTAACCATCTCTGTCCCCGATGTAACCATCTCTGTCCCTTATGTAACCAACTCTGTCACCCATGTAACCATCTCTGTCCCCTAGTCAGCCATCTCTGTCCCCGATGTTACCATCTCTGTCCCCTATGTAACCATCTCTGTCCCCGATGTTACCATCTCTGTCCCCTATGTTAACCATCTCTGTCCCCTATGTAACCATCTCTGTCCCCGATGTTACCATCTCTGTCCCCTATGTAACCAACTCTGTCCCCCATGCTACCATCTCTGTACCTTATGTAACCATCTCTGTCCCCTATGTAACCAACTATGTCCCCCATGTAACCATCTCTGTCCCCTATGTAGCCATCTCTGTCCCCGATGTTACCATCTCTGTCCCCTATGTAACCTTCTCTGTCCCCTATGTAACCATCTCTGTCCCCTATGTAACCATCTCTGTACGCTATGTAACCATCTCTGTCCCCTATGTAACCAACTCTGTCCCCCATGTAACCATCTCTGTCCCCCATGTTACCATCTCTTTCCCCTATGTAACCAGCTCTGTCCCCTATGTAACCATCTCTGTCCCCTATGTAACCATCTCTCTACCCGATGTTACCATCTCTGTCCCCTATGTAACCATCTCTGTCCCCTATGTAACCATCTCTGTCCCCCATGTTACCATCTCTGTCCCCTATGTAACCATCTCTGTCCCCCATGTTACCATCTCTGTCCCCTATGTTACCATCTCTGTCCCCCATGTTACCATCTCTTTCCCCTATGTAACCAGCTCTGTCCCCTATGTAACCATCTCTGTCCCCTATGTAACCATCTCTCTACCCGATGTTACCATCTCTGTCCCCTATGTAACCATCTCTGTCCCCTATGTAACCATCTCTGTCCCCCATGTTACCATCTCTGTCCCCTATGTAACCATCTCTGTCCCCCATGTTACCATCTCTGTCCCCTATGTTACCATCTCTGTCCCCTATGTAACCATCTCTGTCCCCCATGTAACCATCTCTGTCCCCCATGTTACCATCTCTGTCCCCTATGTAACCATCTCTGTCCCCTATGTAACCATCTCTGTGCCCTATGTAACCATCTCTGTCCCCTATGTAACCATCTCTCTACTCGATGTTACCATCTCTGTGCCCTATGTAACCATCCCTGTCCCCTATGTAACCATCTCTCTACTCGATGTTACCATCTCTGTCCCCGATGTTACCATCTCTGTCCCCGATGTTACCATCTCTGTACGCTATGTAACCATCTCTGTCCCCTATGTAACCAACTCTGTCCCCTATGTAACCTTCTCTGTCCCCTATGTAACCATCTCTGTCCCCTATGTAACCATCTCTGTACGCTATGTAACCATCTCTGTCCCCTATGTAACCAACTCTGTCCCCCATGTAACCATCTCTGTCCCCCATGTTACCATCTCTTTCCCCTATGTAACCAGCTCTGTCCCCTATGTAACCATCTCTGTCCCCTATGTAACCATCTCTCTACCCGATGTTACCATCTCTGTCCCCTATGTAACCATCTCTGTCCCCTATGTAACCATCTCTGTCCCCCATGTTACCATCTCTGTCCCCTATGTAACCATCTCTGTCCCCCATGTTACCATCTCTGTCCCCTATGTTACCATCTCTGTCCCCCATGTTACCATCTCTTTCCCCTATGTAACCAGCTCTGTCCCCTATGTAACCATCTCTGTCCCCTATGTAACCATCTCTCTACCCGATGTTACCATCTCTGTCCCCTATGTAACCATCTCTGTCCCCTATGTAACCATCTCTGTCCCCCATGTTACCATCTCTGTCCCCTATGTAACCATCTCTGTCCCCCATGTTACCATCTCTGTTCCCTATGTTACCATCTCTGTCCCCTATGTAACCATCTCTGTCCCCCATGTAACCATATCTGTCCCCCATGTTACCATCTCTGTCCCCTATGTAACCATCTCTGTCCCCTATGTAACCATCTCTGTGCCCTATGTAACCATCTCTGTCCCCTATGTAACCATCTCTCTACTCGATGTTACCATCTCTGTGCCCTATGTAACCATCCCTGTCCCCTATGTAACCATCTCTCTACTCGATGTTACCATCTCTGTCCCCGATGTTACCATCTCTGTCCCCGATGTTACCATCTCTGTCCCTCATGTTACCATCTCTGTCCCCTATGTAACCATCTCTGTCCCCCATGTTACCATCTCTGTCCCCTATGTTACCATCTCTGTCCCCTATGTAACCATCTCTGTCCCCCATGTTACCATCTCTGTCCCCTATGTTACCATCTCTGTGCCCTATGTAACCATCCCTGTCCCCTATGTAACCATCTCTCTACTCGATGTTACCATCTCTGTCCCCGATGTTACCATCTCTGTCCCCGATGTTACCATCTCTGTCCCTCATGTAACCATCTCTGTCCCCTATGTAACCATCTCTGTCCCCTATGTAACCATTTCTGTGCCCTATGTAACCATCTCTGTCCCCTATGTAACCATCTCTCTACTCGATGTTACCATCTCTGTGCCCTATGTAACCATCTCTGTCCCCGATGTTACCATCTCTCTACTCGATCTTACCATCTCTGTGCCCTATGTAACCATCTCTGTCCCCGATGTTACCATCTCTCTACTCGATGTTACCATCTCTGTGCCCTATGTAACCATCTCTGTCCCCCATGTTACCATCTCTGTGCCCTATGTAACCATCTCTGTCCCCGATGTTACCATCTCTGTCCTTCATTTTACCATCTCTGTCCCCTATGTAACCATCTCTGTCCCCTATGTAACCATCTCTCTCCCCCATGGTACCATCTCTGTCCCCGATGTTACCATCTCTGTCCACCGCATTACCAATCCGCTGTACATGTTACCATCTAAAAACTGCTGGAATTACGGTCATAACACAATCCACGAATATTGGCAAGTTTTCACATCACGTGACTGCGAGCCATGATTCAGACGCAGGAGCCTGCCAACGAGGGTCGATTGGAAGGAAACCAGTGTTTATTCACAGCGAGCTTTAAGACTCCGTTTTATGAAAGCTTACAACTTCCAAGTAACTAATCATCAGTGTGTATATACAAGCCAGCATGGCCGATAGGTTATGAGCGCTCGCTCTTGAACTTTGTGTGCGCTGACAGCGGTGTAGCAGGTTCATTTCCTACACCAGTCAGATGGACTTAAACGTTGAATTTTCGTTCATAAAAAAATGGCAAACTACTCAACGTAAAAATTGCCTACAAAATAAACCTTCTTGTTGATCGTAAATTCCTGCAATTGACTTGCATTGTGTGTGTGTGTGTGTGTGTGTGTGTGTGTGTGTGTGTGTGTGTGTGTGTGTGTGTGTGTGTGTGTGCGTGTGTTTATGTTTGTGTGTGTAAATGTATTTACACATGTATTTGAGCATGCGCATTCTATTTCCGGCAACACAAACAATAACAGATACCAGATGTTACACAATAAAGCTGGATTATCGTGACCACTCATTACAGGCAGGCGAAATGTGTGGCTCATATTTCATTAACATTAATTAAATGGCTTGGTACTGTTCCATGTACTAGAATGTCATTGCGAGTGTGCCTAGTGCCTTCAGAAGCATATGTTTGCTGGCAAACAGAATTGTTGGGTAATGACGACATCCATGACCAAACCACTTTCTGTTGTCTTAATCGAATCATCATCATCATCATCATCATCATCATCACGATGTGCCGCGTGCTAAATGACATTAGCTTTCATGTATCGCTACTGACCTTGCTCGCTTTGTTGGTCGGTGGTGCTGACCCGGCATAATTTCTCTTTGTGTGCCATTGCCCATTTTTCAACTGATCTGTGCTGTCGTCACGATGTTTTTCAATGCTCCATCTCCTCATGACATGACCAAAGAATGCCTTTGTTTGTGCTGTTTATCTCTTTATAATACTTGTGGCTGTATATAATGTTCTGCTTCAACAGCCCATTTCAGGCACAGACGTTTAAAGTCTGACCGGTGTGTGGAACGACGTCAGCGCACATGAAGTTTAAGCGCGATGCAATACATCTCTCGATCACACAGACAGACAGACAGACAGACAGACAGACAGACAGACAGACAGACAGACAGACAGACAGACAGACAGACAGACAGACAGACAGACAGAGAAAGATACAGAGAGAGAGAGAAAGATACAGAGAGAGAGAGAGAGACGGACGGACAAACAGACAGACACACCGAAAGACACACCGACAAACACACCGACAGACACACAGACAAACACACAGAAACACAGACAGACAGACACACAGACAGATACACAGAAACACAGAAACATGCACGGACGTACTCACGCACGTATATATATATATATATATTTTTTTTTTTCCCCGCATATCCTTTATATGCCATTGCAGTCAAGGCCAGCATTTTTCAGCTTCTGTTGATGTCTCGGCAAGTTTTACGTATCATTTACTGCCTATAGTACCTTTCGGTGTAGAACTAGGGGGGGGGGGGGGGAAATTGCCCGAGGAATTAAGGCCGCATGGCTAGTGCAGTCGCCGCGAACTGTGCAGGTCAGAGTTTTCTTTGTTTTCTTTTTGCCCCGGACAGTTAAAAGTATATATATATATATATAAATATATATATATAAATAGGTGTGTGAGGCCACATGCACGTCTTTAGAACAATGTGGGTGTGTCAGACCACATTCAGGTGTTTATTTATAGTCATAGCTTCAGAGAATCGCACCTTGAAAAACTGGTAATCAATCGCGTCACCAGTGAACACTTCCGTATCTGAGGCTGGAATAATTGACAGCTTCTTTATTTAGTATCTAATCACATGAGACGTTCATTCACGACTATTGATCGGTACATACATGGAATTACAGGAAAGATGGAGTAGCTATGTCACAGTACGTTAAAGTACATTTATTCATCCGTTTAAATACTTTGTAGTAATTGCTGAAAGTGCGTTGAACTACATTTTGAATTTCATTGTTGACAGGGCGTTGTGGTATTTTTATTTAGTGTTGAGAGTGCATTTAGGTCAGTTTGTTACCTGTTGAGAGTGAGTTGAAAGTCTTTTGTTCTTTATTGACAGTGCTTTGAAGTACATCTGTTCGTTGGAGGCAGCGTGTGTAAATACACGTTTTTCCTTGTGGAAAGTGCGATGAAGTGCAATTGTTCCTTGTGAACAGTACACAGTAGTAAATTATATCCTTGAGGACAATGCGTTGAAGTACATTTCTTTAGTGGGAACAGTCACTGAAGTACAATTCCTCGATTCTGGACAGTGCATTGAAGTACATTTGTTCCTTGGAGACAGTGCATTGAAATACATTTCTTCTTTCTGTGAGAATGTCATTATGTGGAGGCGGTAGGCTGGTAAATCAGTGTGCCTAGAGTCTTTAATTTCTTTATTGCCTAATGTCTCCTATTGACTCTCTTTCTTTCACTGATGTGTGTGATAATCAATACCAGCGAATGCATTTCTCGTTTCCTCCCAGTGACCGCAAGGGGTTGTTAGTGATGTTAGTTTTTACTTAATATAAACTTAGAGGATGAGCTATAAAGAGAAACTGATTGTTCAGCAAACAAGTCCTCGATAGAAAGGGACACAGACGAACGCGAAGAACAAACGAAAGAACGAACGAACAAACTTTATTTCCAAAGGGTTAAGAATTGGGCACGCAAGCCCGTCTAACATTCTGCCTTTCTATCACTCTCTTTCATAGACTTATTCAAGGCTAACTAAGAACAGCAATAATATAAAGGATATGCTTTATAAATGCATGGAGAAAATTCAAAAATCAATACTACACGACTCAGTAATATTAAATAATCGTTATTAATTATTAAATAATTGTTATTAGCTATATGGAATATACTGGTCTACCAAAAGGGGACTGGCTGTTATACTAGGGGTTTATAATAATAATAATAATAATAATAATAATAATAATAATAATAATAATAATAATAATAATTATTATTATTATTAAGGGGGAAGATAAACCGTAGTGAGAATAATTTGCAATTGTAAGTATAGGGATTGGTGATGTCTTTGATTTCTTGTGGATGATTGTTCCACAGCTGAGCTGCAGAGTACGTTAAGCTTGTTTTGTATAAGTTTGTCCTAGGCTTCGGAATGTGTAATATATTTAATCGTTCACTGTGTCTAGCATTATATTTAAACAATGACCAAAGGTAACTTAGGGCATCCCGATGTAGGATTTTGTGAATTAGTTTGGCCTTATTGAAAAGCAGGCGTTTGTGGAGTGGTAGTAACTGAAGACGTTTATGCAGGCTAGGATTGTCAGATAAATGTTTGCTATAAATTAAACTCATGGCCCGTTTCTGGAGTGAATAAAGTCTCTTGATGCTTGAATTGGAACAGCCGTCCCAGATTGTAAAGCAGTAGACATAATGTGTCTGTATGTGAGAAGTATAGAATATTTTCCTTGTGTCCTCATCAAGGACATTTTTAATTTTGGAGAGTTGGTAAACATGTTTCGCTGTTTGTTTAACGAGCGCTTGAACGTGGAGATTAAAGGTTAGGTTTCTATCAATGATGAGGCCCAATGTTTTGTGCTCAGTTACACTTTCTACTGGCATCTTATCGATGTAGAGTTGAAGTGATGTGTGTGAGTTTAGAGTTTGAAATCTTTGTCTGGTTGTTAATAACATTGCTTCTGTTTTAGTGATGTTAATTTGCATACGGTTCGCATAGCTTCACCTAGCTACATTATTTAATTTTTGTTGCAAAGACGACTCCAGCAAATTACAGCTTTTAGCGTTTGTATACACTGTACAGTCGTCTGTAAATAGATCGTAGGACAACGAAAGATGCAATGGTAGATCGTTAATACAGATGGCAAATAATAGAGGGCCAATAATAGAGCCTTGTGGTACTCTAATATTGAAGGTAATGGGTTGAGACAGAGATTTATTATGTGATACTACTTAATTTCTATTTGACAGAAAAGATGTTATTAGAGTCACTACATTAGGTCCAATTTTCATTGACTCTAGTTTTTTAATTAAAATAGCAAGGTCTATTATATCAAATTTATAGATTTTTTATTGGTTTTATGTTGCCAGATAACTATATGTATTCACACGGTTTCACTATTATTACTACAAATGCTACTATTATTACTACTTGTGCTACCACTACTACTACTGCTACTACTATTGGTGATACCACTACTACTGGTGTTACTACCATTACTACTGATGCTACCACTGCAATTGGTGCTAACTAATACTACTGTTGTTGTGACTACTACTAATGCAAATAATACTACAACAATTACTACTATCTCAATTACCATTATTACTAACATTATTATCACATTACTACAACTTATACTAATAAAACGACTACCAGTACTACAATAACAACAATAACAATAACTATTACCAGTTAAACAACAACAATTACTACTACCACCACCAACACTACAACAATAAGTTATTATGACTACTACCACTACTACTACCACCAACACTACAAGAATAAGTTACTACCACTACTATCACTACTACTGCTACCAGCACACTACAACAATAAGTTGTTACTACTACTACTACTACTACTACTACTACTACTACTACTACTACTACTACTACTACTACTACTACTACTACTACTACTACTACTACTGCTACTACTGCTACCACCACTACTACTACTACTACTACTACTACCACCACTATTACAACTACTACCACCACTAACACTACAAGAATAAGTTACTACCACTACTATCACTACTACTACCACCAGCACACTACAACAATAAGTTGTTACTACTACTACTACTACTACTACTACTACTACTACTACTACTACTACTACTACTACTACTACTACTACTACTACTACTACTACTACTACTACTACTACTACTACTACCACTACTATTACAACTACTACCACCACTAACACTACAAGAATAAGTTACTACCACTACTATCACTACTACTACCACCATCACACTAAAACAATAAGTTGTTACTACTACTACTACTACTACTACTACTACTACTACTACTACTACTACTACTACTACTACTACTACTACTACTACTACTACTACTACTACTACTACTATTACTACTACTACTACTACTACTACTACTACTACTACTACTACTACTACTACTACTACTACTACTACTACTACTACCACTACCACTACCAACTACTAATAATAATAATACACAACAACATCAACAACAAAACACCAATAGCTGCTGCAGCTACTGCTATTAGTGTATTAACAATCACATCTCCTTTCATATCACACATATTTTATATACAGCCTGCCTCCATTACTTTAATATATCTACTTGTACATGCGACTATCCCCATGAAAAGGTAGCTTTCCTCGGCGTCTTTCATTTCGATATCCAGGGTGTCATTAATGTTCTACTTCTAGCGTCGGGTTGGTCAGCCCTTTCCGGCCTTCCGCGAGCCACAAGGTTCATTAGGTACCCTTCTACACCAGAGTGAAGATGCCATCATCCATTAGAGTCCCCGACACGATGTTTTTATTACCTAATGTTTTCCAAAGCTCTGGTTTTGTAGAATGTGTGTTTGATACATGCTTGTGTAATATTCTTTTTTTCTCATACGTAAGTTTAAGTCTTGAGTTTTCTTTCAGTTGAGTTAAGTTGAGTTAAGAACCGACATTAAACAACTCGAAACTTTCTATATCCCCATCTTCAACAACCAGCGAAGAGTTCCAATGAAATTGATTGATACCAGTTGCACTCTGATTAGGTGACTTTCTGGCTGTTCCTCTAAGTACTGAGTGTCTTCCAAACCCTCTGCTAACTGCCTGCTGCACTATTTTCGGCAGGCCATAATATTTTATCTGTTCTTCCATACTATTCACCCAAAGGGCCGTTGAAGTTAAAGTTTCAGATACAATACTCAGAAAATTGTAAATCTAAAGGAAACATATACATTATACAATATTGGAACACCTGAGAATATTGTCTTCATTGCTTGTGAAATGGACTGCGTTCCATGTCCGTATTTCAACACGGACAAGATGCTTATTCTGAAAATGTTTTGTTGTTTTCCCATAGGTCCTTCATAAAGTTTGACATCTACGTTGCTGTGTTCAGTCTCGTTAGGGCTCCTATCGTTGTGTCATCGAATGAATATTATCAATATCATTGTAATTCTTCTAAAGCGTTATTTTACCCTAACTTCGCGTGTCTGGTCTGGGGCTCACGATGCTGATTACGACCCGCCAACCCCCTTTGTCATCTTCTATATATACATATATATATACACACACATACACTACAACTACTACTACTGGTGCTACTTCTACTATTCTTATATATATATATATATATATATATATATATATATATATATATATATATATATATATACAAACACTTACCAAACCTTACCGCGCTTACCAAACCCGACACCCCCCATTGTGCCAACGGCTTCGGGCGGAAGAGCGCAATTGGGAGGGTACAAGCCTTACCCTGGTGCGAGGAAATGCAAGCTAAAGACAAAATTGTCATGGCAGGGCAGACCAGGCCCTAAGCCTTGGTTGGCGACTGGTCTAGGATCGAAGCTCCGACAGGCGGACAGTTAGAGCATTGCTTTGCTGATCCGGCAGCTTCTGCAGCTTGTCTTGTTCCAGATGTAGGGGTGTTACCTTTCCTCTGGAGTGAACTAGGCAGGCCGAGAGAGGGATCATGCTGCATGGGCAACACATGATCTCTATATTTTAGCCCAGGCTTTGTGCTATGGAGAGGCAATAACTCCATCCCTGGTCTTAACTGGTCTCGGAATCAAAGCGAGAGGCAACTGTTACGGGTTATAAGTCCTTGTCAGTTGGCGTAGACATGGGGCGCCACGCGTTGCCTCTGACGGTGGGAGACACCTACGGGTGTCACTGATCAGCTACCGCCCGCCTCAAGCTGGGCAGCCCCCAGCCAATTGGGTGCTGATCCGCCACAGCCTGCCTGCTTCAATGGGTGCTTGGGGCTAGGACACAATCTGAATCGCAGGCTGTAAAACCAATGCACCAGGTACAAACAAAAATATAAATAGAAACCTCAAGCTACGGCTTGCAACCTGGAACGTGAGAACCATGTGTCCAGGATTTTCCACTGACTTGACCAATATTGACGATGTGAGAAAAACGGCTGTGATTGATGCCGAACTCAATCGTCTTAACATTGATATTGCTGGCCTGCAGGAGACTCGCCTCGCTGAGGAAGGGTCACTCAGGGAAAACAACTACACCTTTTTCTGGAAGGGTAAAGGGCAGGCAGAAAAAAGGCAACACGGTGTGGGCTTTGCAGTGAAGAATTCGCTACTGGGAATGATTGAAATTCCAGCAGGAGGAAATGAAAGACTATTATCCCTGCGCTTGGCAACCTCTTGTGGGTTTGCCACCATTATTACTGCATATGCACCGACACTCGATTCCTCTGATGATGTGAAGGATTTGTTCTATGAGGAGTTAGACACTGTGATCAAGGCAGTTCCAAAATCCGACAACATTTATATGCTCGGTGATTTCAATGCTC
Source organism: Cepaea hortensis (assembly GCA_963921405.1). NCBI lineage: Eukaryota > Metazoa > Mollusca > Gastropoda > Stylommatophora > Helicidae > Cepaea > Cepaea hortensis. The sequence continues at coordinate 55,388,954 of OY992895.1, read as the reverse complement.
ATGTGGGCAAGGACTCGAGTTCATGGCCAGTGTGCCTTGGAAAATACAACATCGGTCGCATGAATGAAAATGGGCAAAGGCTGCTGGAGCATTGCACCAGTAATGACCTATGTATTACAAACTCTTTTTTTAAAACAAAAGAGATGCATAAGGTCACATGGAAACATCCAAGATCCGGCCATTGGCACCAGCTGGACTTCATCATCACACGGAGACAACATCTGAACCATATATCATTGACTCGTAGTTACCACAGTGCTGACTGTGATACGGATCATTCTTTGGTTGTTGCAAGGGTTAAACTGAGACCAAAGAGAATCTACACAGCTAAACACAAATCTAGCCCCAGGATTAATATTATTAACACTCATGATCCTGAAAAGTGCTTTCAGTTTCAACAGCAACTTGAAGACGCTTTCACTGACACACCAGAAAATTGTACAGTAAATGATAAATGGAATAAACTTAAGGAAACTCTTTGTAAAACTGCCGTAAAGGTTTACGGCACTGTGGATCATAAGAGGCAGGACTGGTTTGCGGCCAACAGCGAGACTCTGCAGCCCTTGATTGATAAGAAGAAGAAAGCTCTCTTAAGAAACAAGGAAAGACTAACGCGTAACACTCTGAGTGAGCTAAGGCAAGCTAGGAAGGATGTGCAAAAGGCTGCCAGGCAGTGTGCAAATGATTATTGGATCAAGTTATGTGAGTCCATTCAAATCGCAAGTGATAAGGGAGACATAAGAAGCATGTATGAAGGAATAAAGAAAGCCTGTGGTCCAGTGATCAAAAGAAGTGCACCATTGAAAACCTTGACTGGAGAAGTCATCACTGATAAGAAACAGCAGATGGACAGATGGGTAGAGCACTATTTGGAGCTTTACTCAAGTGAGACCAAACTAGCGGATAATGCCCTCAACGCCATAGAGGCTCTACCAACTCTTGACCACCTGGACACACTTCCCACCATAACAGAAGTTAAGTGTGCTATAAATGAACTTGCATCTGGCAAGGCTCCAGGTAAGGATGGGATTCCAATAGAGGTTATCAGGAGTGGGCAAGACACACTCACTATACAGATCCACCAGCTAATAGAGCTATGCTGGCGTGAAGGACAAGTCCCACAGGATTTCAAAGATTCAAGCATCATAACACTGTACAAGAACAAGGGCGATCGGAGCGACTGCAACAACTATAGGGGTATCTCACTTCTGTGTATTGTTGGAAAAGTATTTGCCAGAATTGTTCTGCGCAGACTTCAAGTCCTAGGAGATCAAGTCTACCCCGAATCACAGTGTGGCTTTCGACAGAACCGGTTTACCATTGATATGATATTCTCATTGCGACAAATGCAAGAAAAATGCCGTGAACAGAATCAACCACTGTTTATTGCCTTCATCGACCTCACAAAGGCATTTGATTTGGTCAGTCGTGAGGGTCTGTTCAAGGCACTAAAGAAGATTGGCTGCCCACCAACTCTTCTGTCCATTGTGGAATCGTTCCACACAGGCATGAAGGGTATAATCAAGTTTGATGGTGCAACTTCTGAAGAATTTGAAATCAAGAGTGGAGTTAAGCAAGGTTGTGTATTAGCTCCCACCCTCTTTGGAATATACTTTTCACTTCTACTGAAATATGCATTTCGTAATCAGGATGGTGGTATATACATTCACTCACGCTCAGATGGCGGCCTTTACAATGCTCAGAGATTGAAGGCTAAGACCAAAATTAGGAGGGTACTGATCAGAGAGTTGCTTTTTGCAGATGATGCTGCAGTTACGACCCACTCTGAGGAAGAATTGCAATGTCTACTATCTGCATTCTCCAATGCTTGTTCTGAATTTGGTTTAACAATTAGCAAAAAGAAGACACAGATTATGTCACAGGGTGCACATGGGGTACCATCAATCTTTATTGACGACGCCGAACTAGAGATAGTAGACCATTTTACATATCTAGGATCAGTGGTAAATAGCAAATTATCCCTAGATCAGGAAATCAACATCCGGATTGGTAAGGCAGCAACAACAATGAACAGGTTAAGAAAAAGAGTCTGGGAGAACAGGAAGCTTACTGCCAAAACAAAAGTCCTTGTCTATCAAGCCTGTGTCCTTAGTACTCTTCTCTATGGCAGTGAAACCTGGACTACTTACTCACACCAAGAGAACAATTTAAACAGCTTTCATATGCGGTGTCTGCGAAGAATTCTTGGTATTAAGTGGCAAGACAAAATCACAAATACTGAAGTATTGGAAAGATCAGGTTGTGTGACAGTTTATTCCATGCTCAGTCTTCGTAGACTTAGATGGATAGGACATCTTAGGAGGATGGATGATGGTAGAATACCAAAGGATATCTTTTTTGGTGAATTACAGATGGGTAAGAGATCTCAGGGTCGGCCTCTACTACGATACAAAGATGTGTGTAAGCGGGACATGATTGATACAGGCATTGATAATGCACATTGGGAGCAAGTCGCCGCTGAACGTGTTGCATGGAGGGCAAATATCAGAAATGGAATAAAGTCAAAGGAGAAAATTATTGCAGAAAAGTCACACACCAAGCGTTTGAGACGTAAGATGGTGCATGATGGTGGAAATGACCACGTGTTCACATGCACGCACTGTGAACGGACATTTACAGCGCAAATTGGCCTTATCAGTCACACTCGCTACCGCCATAGTTAAAAGTTATTATGCCTTTTTAAAGCACAAACTATCGTCTGTCAAGACGGCAAGGTGCCAATGACTAATACCGTTAATGTTGCTTAGGTTGTTGGTTGGCCAGGTCTTCCAACTCTACACATTTCTTGTCTTAATTCCTTAGTCTACCATTTTTGTGTGTCCGTATATTTCATTACTCTCCTGTGTGGAATTATCTTAGATATCATCAAGGTTTATATGGCTTATATGTGGTTTACTTCAAAATCTCCACACACAAAAAAAGAAAAAAGAATGTATCTTGATGAAACCTTTTGCAGACACGTTTGTCTCTTATTGTGTTCAATGATCTGTTTTTCTAAATGTATTACATATTTATTTAATATAAAGAGTCTCGGCTGTATATAGTGACTCAGTGAATACTGATGTTTTCCACGTGACCTACATTTAAATCATCACTGTCAGCACCATTCTGATCATCACCTTTATGGCGGCCGTTATCATCATCATCATTATCACAATCGCCATCATCAGCATCATGCGTGTTATTAGTATGTTGTCATGGTCATCATTATAACCATGATAATTATCATGCGCAATCATCATAATTATCATCACATTATTATAGCAATTACCATCCATTGCATTGCCGGACCCGCCAATTCCTTAACCATTTCTCGAGATCGTGTTAAGTAGTTCACCCGTTGATTGTCCAGTGTCCAGTGTAAGAATCAATGAGCTCAATTATTTTGACTCCTCTAATTTACGAGTTGGGGGGGGGGGGCGCTGTGTGTTAAGAGTAGAGAACGCCTGTTCACAATTCCACATACCGGGTTCAGCCCCATGCGATTTGAAAGCAGACCGCGTTTCTCTGTTTTTGTTTTTTTTCTTTTACATTGGTTTGATCATTAGACGTTCAGAACGCAATGGCAAAACTGCTGATAGACAAATTTCCTACAAAATTGCAAACATCAAAACATTCTTGGATTGACTGTGACGTCCTGTAAAATAGCATGCACTTAACTTTTCTGTTCTAATTGACAGAGTGACAGGCAGAGGTACTGATGTAGCAGAGTCAGACATTATACCCAGCAAGATCTCGCTTCACCTTAACGAGTGGTTTTCCGGGAAATGACGTCAGCGAGGCTAACGTCCACATGGCCTAAAACGACTCTGGTGATCGTGAGAGAATGCGAAACATGACCACCCAGGCTTATCGGTATGGCACATGATGATTGTATTATTACACTTCACAGAGGCTTGGAGAGAATGAAGATGGAGAGTATGCATCCAAGATAAGGTGGCAAGGGGTTGCTAGAATGAAGGTGGACACGTCCCATTGAAGTCACTTTGGGAATGAGGTTGTTAGTTAGTTTAGTTAGTTAGTTGGTTGATTGGTTGGTTGGTTGGTTGGTTGGTTGTTCGGTCGGTCGGTCGGTCGGTCGGTCGATCGTTTGTTCGTTCGTTCGTTCGTTCGTTCGTTCGTTCGTTCGTTCGTTCGTTAGTTAGTTGCGGTTCCAACTTCACGTCATTATGCTCCGTTCATGTGCCAGTAAATATCACACATAATGCTCCTTGCTGCCTCATGTGAAAAGTGGAAAAGACAGTAGTCTCAACAAACCAACAGCCTGCACAGGTATACTACCCATAATGCCGCCGCCAGAATGCCAACACAAATGTCCGCCACGAAAAATAAAGTTCATCGTCGATACAAGCGGTAGTCACTAGAAAATCAGCAGCCACACATTACTGCTTAAGGCAACCCAGTTAATTCAGCGACCGACCGGCCGCCATTTTTCTGAAAATGCAGTTCACGCTACAAACAACCGCAGACAGATGTAAACGCAGTCCACATTAAATTCACACAGCATTAGGAAACGAATGGAGGATGTAAGAGGCAGGAGATCTAGCAACAGATCGAGAAACTTGCCATCCGACCGAGATGACAGCGACGTTTCACAATAGACCTACTATACCAAGATAAGGACATCTAATTTGTACAACTGCAAGAGAGAAAGATTAATTTCAATCGATGGTAGTAGGCCATCAACACCAACATCTTGCACTCTCTGTACGGATATATCACCACCATGCTCGGGATTAGCATCAATCCCTATTTCTTAAAAACGCACAATAATGAATAACTCGGATAGTTGCCTTGTAAAAGACATCACCACAGCAACAATAACAAAAATTGCTCTTCGACGTAAATGCATTATGCCCCATGTCTAATTTGATCAAATGCATACACATATTTTCTTTGTTATCAAAACCCAATAAAATGTGCCGGACCTTCACAATAACTGAAGTGAATGCTAGTTGAATATCAAAATCATATTTCCTTGGGCATGGCTTCGCTAGACACCTATATATCTACTCAATAGTTGAAAACCGCAGAGTAAGCTTTGCAAACAACTACATTGGCAATATTTGTATATTAGGAGAAGTATATATAATATAATAATTATAGTATGGTATATTCAGGTTTGGAACGACTAAAATGATTACTAATAAACTACAGTTAGTTGTATATCCTTTACAGGACGTCGCAGTTTAGTTGTTTGTGATCTCTTGGCAAGTTTACATCCAGTAATGAAATACAGAAAGTATTTAATTAGTGCATGAACACAATAGAAGGAGTCATATTGTCGGATAGAATCATCAATAGATGCAACTAAACACATATCTGTGAATTTCCTCCGAAGTCGGAGAGTGTCTGCCTGTACGGCGAGGAACCACCAGTCTGCACACCAATAAGCCAGACATGGGACAACGGATGCTCACGCAAAACTCAGGTCCTGTATGACATCACACTGATGTTGGACAACAGGATGCCTTCATCCGACATACAGGACTTCGCGTTGGAGCTCAAGCCAACGAACACAAGCAAGCAAGCAAGCATATATGTGAATCAAAAGGTAAGGAGGAAGACTTGGCTGAATGAGATAGTAAGGATAGAGCGACTTGGATTGAATTGGTTAAAGGTATATGATCCAATATGAAATAACCGGTGAAAGGATGAGGGGAGGAGGAGGGGGGAGGAGGAGGGGGAGGAAGAGGAAGAGGAGAAAGAAGAAGAAGAAGAAGAAGAAGAAGAAGAAGAAAAAGAAGAAGAAGAAGAAGAAGAAGAAGAAGAAGAAGAAGAAGAAGAAGAAGAAGAAGAAGAAGAAGAAGAAGAAGAAGAAGAAGAAGAAGAAGAAGAAGAAGAAGAAGAAGAAGAAGAAGAAGATTATTATATTCTGGTTTACACGCATATTGGGATTATTACTATTGAATATGAGTTCGTGCACTGAGTAGAGCAACCCCTTGTGTCATCAAATGTAAGAGATCAGAGAACCAATGATATTGTCACACTGCAAAGAAGAGAGTGCTGCAATTCAATAAAACAGGCATTACACCCAAACAATGAATATCGGGCACTTTCAACTCTTTTTAATTACAATATCTAGTCCGTTCTCAATTCCATGGAATTCTCTAGGGATGTAACAGCACTTATCTAACCTTTAGCTACTGTACTCACATCTTTCAACAACTGACTTTTAACGGGATGAAAGCTCTAAATTTGTACCATCTACGCATTGCTTAATTTGTATAGAAATCAAATCTATTATCTTAACGACTAAATGATTTTGTATGTCACTGATTTGGTCTATGTTGGAATATTAATTTTGCTCCGGGTTCAGCTTTATAATTATAATTCTTTCATAATATTGCAAACTATTCTTTTACATTGTTTATGTTTCGCGATACTACACTTCTACCCTTTGTTGCAAAGTCCTGCTTTTCTAATATTTTCTGTAAATGCGTCATTTAAATTGCCGGAAAGGCAAATGTAGAATGGGATCATAGATATCAATTGTCTATTCTAGGTATGATTTCTTCTTGTTCCCTTCTGCCACCATTTGTTATTACATCTACAAATCGTGAAACATGTTATGTTTGTTTTAGTATCTTTGAACGACCAACATCTTTTTCTCAACTGTTAAGAAAATAATATCCACGGACAAAACTCTCTCTCTCTCTCTCTCTCTCTATATATATATATATATATAAAATACACATAAACAGGATCTCACAATTAAAAAAGAAGATATTGAAAATGAAGCTATGTAATCTTGTCCCCATAATGAACAGAAATGGGGAGTGTTGACAAGAAGTCAGACACAGGCTATTTATAATAATGTAGAGGCTGTAGAAACTGTATTAACATCCTATGACACAACAGGAACGAACACATTACAGTAACATTTGTGAGAATATGCATCTTTCCTTTGGCAAAATTGCATGTTTCATGGATCAATTCACAAGCACTAAAGAAGAAATGCTGGGCCTTTGAACTCGTATCTGACCGGAAGGTGCTTAAAATACAATGAACGAGGAAGAAGTAGAACAATGCTGGTATTCTAGAGGATCTGAATAAACTGAAACATTTGGCAATATTAAATGTCCCGGTGTTTTAGAAAGAATAGTGAAAGAACTAATTCTCACCATTGACTAGGGGTCGTAAATAACAAGTACCTCAGGATCCGAAGTAGATTCGCCTGATGGCAAGGGGCACTGGTAACAGGAAAATATAATCCACAGGATAAATTCAGTCCAGTGTACTAGAAGTAGTAGAACATGTATGGATTAATGCTGGAGTTGAAGGCGAGCTAGCGAAACAAGGCATGGTTCCTAGACGGAAAGGCGGGGTTCGACGAGCACGAAGATGGACACAGGATATTGTGGACACTATGGGCATGAATATGCACAAGGCAGGAGATATGGCAAGCCATCAAGAAGATATTAGATGGGCCGTGATGAGAGCAGATTTTACAAATAAAGATCTACTGCACGAGCAACTGTCAGCGTCCTCTGGGGTGCATTGCTGGAGTCTTCTGTGTCACTCTTTTGTATGAAAATAATGTTTTGCAGTAGCGAATGTGAATAACGAAGGCACAAACAATAGATTGCACGATTTATTGCCTGACATATTTCGCTGCTTCTCGCCAAGTACATACTGCAGAAATCACCCAACATAAAGTGCAAACAGAAAGACATAATAATCAGTTAAAATTACCGTGGTAGGCAATTGCAATTACTGTGCGAATGTGTGTGTATTTCAGCTTAAATTATTTATCTAATTACTTTACTTTATGCTGTGTGATTTCTGCGGTATATACCTGACGAGATGCTGCGAAATATGCCAGGCAACAAATTGTGCAATCTATTGTTTGTGTCTTCGTTTTTCAAACTCTTATTATGTTTGCTGTGACTTGTGAATATTAACGTATAATCCACGCACCGCACCTGGTATGCTGACATACTTTAGAGGCTAGGTCCCGACATAGTGTGGTGAGGCGACCTGCTGCCTTCCTCGCGGCATCATTTTCCTCATTGCATGTAAGCGTAAAGAGAGATCCATGTCTGATACTACCGTTGGGGTGATAGTGTAAGGTCCTCGCATATTCTAGGTGACGACATAATACGATGGGGTGGCCAGTTGACTTACAAACTGTCGTCCTTTCCAAAGCAGATCCCAGAAAGTGATTCCTGTCTGGATAATTGGCAAAAAGCATACGACCATTATCCAGGTAGCCATTTTATGAAGTCTGACTTATAGTTTGTTGCATTTCATTGCACTTGACGTGGCAGTTAACACCGCCATGTTGTTCATCTATGATTTTCTAGACAATTTTACCTTCAGCAGTTAGCCACTGATCTATGATCCGACGACGCTCGTTTCATTGTGAAAATCAACGCAAAGTGATCAGCTTCTACATCGTTTGCTGTTGACTTCGAACACATTATGTCGGGACACTAGCCCCATGCCACACACGGGGACGAGATTCGAACAACGCCATGAAATCAAGCTTGCCACTATTGGGGTTAGACCTATTTGGCGTGCTACAATTTGGCAAGCAATTAAACTAACCATTACACCACCTCGACTTCGAACTCTCCTGTGGATATACCAACCAAATCTTACAGTTGGTTATTCTTCACAGTGTCACAGCAACTGCTTCACTTTACAACATGTGCAATTATTTTAACAAACAATTATCGTATCCGCTAAATAAGATAGTTATTACATGCTCGGTATGCCCTAGCGAAATTATAGACTAGAAGTATATATATGCATGAAACACTAATGAAGTCTTTAACTGGATAATAATAAACACAGACTTACTAAACGGGGAATTAAAGTTATTTGCATGTCCCTTACAGTATGATGTAATCAACTCTACACATTTTTTACTGTTTGTGATTTACTAGTAGTTTGCCATTGCTTTATGAACGGCCGACACCTCATACCATCGAAATAAACGCAAAGCTGTCTACTTCCAAATCACCCGCAGCTAATTTCGAAAAAAGAAAAACGACGATTAGGTTCGACCAATCAAATATTTTGGTCGCATTAAAGGACACAGTATGCTGCTAAAAATCATGCTGGAGGAAAGGGTAGATATGAGCCGTGCGAAAGGAAACCGGTGGCTTAATTATGAAGATATCTTCATCAGATGGATTGGGGAAAGGTTGTTAGACAGTGACATCACACGTCGGACAACCATTCGATGGCATCAACGGATGGGCTGAAAAGAGCTGGTTAGACAGCGTTAGACCGGCTTGGGTCAACCGTTTGAGGGCATCAAGGGATGAGCTGAAAATAGCTTGTTAGACAGTGCTATACTGTCTTGGATCAACCGATCGAATAGCAAGAGCAACGATGAATCAACAAAAACTAGAAGTACAAACGGTTAAAGTTAGCTGCATATCCTTTACAGGACGTTACAGTCAACACCAGCACATTTTGCTGTTGTAATCCCTTGACAAGTTTACGTTCAGCAGTTTGCCTTTGCTTTCTGAATGACCGGCACCCATACCATTTCGTACCCCCCAAAAAAACGCAACGCTGTCTGCTGCCAAATCGCGCACAGTTATGTTTCGAACGCGGGTATGTGGGATCACGAATAGCGTCCGTAACATCTCCGCCACGGAGCCGGCTGTACAATCGGTATGTTTTAATAAAACACTATCTCAAAGTGAAAACCAAATGGATGTTTCGGCTAAAGCCTTCGTTAGCAGACAAACAGCAAACATGCACTGATACAAATAACTACATAAAAACTACAAGAACAGGTATGTCAAACGGTACTCATCTACGAGCAGCTGATCGTCTTTGTGAATGTGACATATGATCTGATGAGATCTTAAGTCTCAGGCATCTATTTCTTTGAGCCATAGTTGTTTGTTTACCATTCTCTACCATAAACATCGAAGTAAACTTGTTTTTGTAGCGAGGAGGCGTTGCCTTCATTCGGTGAGGACACGTTCGAATCCCGTTAGGATAATTATAGATTTCAGTTGGTATGGTGTCTTGTGTCCTCTAATCTCTAATTCTTTCTTCTACTTATACGATAGCCAATACAATACTTGTGAATTTATTTATGACTTGTCTTAGAGACCTGAAAGGATTAGAACTTGATGTTGTCATAAGTTCATAAGTGCGTGGAACTGATTCTGAGCGATCTTTTCAAAATAAGAAATCTTTTCCCTACAAACCCTTAGCTTTCTTAGATAAAGACAAACAATATGGAACTCCCAAGTGGAATTATGGAAGAAGCTCATTATCTACAACTATCAACAGGAGAGAACAAGTGTCTTTGGGAATTTAATGGCAAGAGAAACATTGGAAAATCTCGTGATGACAAGAAAGACCAGCGATAGAGGAGGCAGAGGCAGACCAATAGATATGAAGTCAGAGGATCTAAGCCGATGGCAAGGAAGATTAACAACATCATTGATCCAGAATAATGGGGATCGTGATCGGTAGAGATACGTGTATACGTCTGTACCATTTGGTAGGGCACGTGATGATGATGATGATGATGGATAATGATGATGGATGATGATGGATGATGATGATGGATGATGATGATGGATGATGATGGTGGATGAGGAGGATGGATGAGGAGGATGGAGGATGGATGAGGAGGAGGAGGAGGAGGATGATGATGATGATGATGATGATGATGATGATGATGATGATGATGATGATGATGATGATGATGATGATGATGATGATGATGATGATGAAGCGCATCAATGTTATGCACAGAATAATTTTTTTTTTTTTAAATGAGTGTTAAACTTAAGAACCTATAACGAACAATGGACGAAAGATAGCAAAAAAGAAATATTCATACGTGAAATAAATCTCAAGACATGAAAAATACGCAAACAAAGGAAGCTAACACAACAGGAAACAAATGCTAGAAAGAAGATTCAAGCTAAACAGGAGAAGAAAACCAAAGAAGACACTGGAAATACAAGTAACGTGCCACCTATAAACTAAGAAGAGGCAAGAACCGACTTCAGAACACTCGAGACGCGAGTGTCCCAATCTTCAACAACCAATAAAGATCCCAATTCTAATGTTACCAGTTGCAGCCTGACAATGTGTCCGTCTGGCCTTTATCTGAACACTACTATAAACATTAGCAGAGATGATCTCAGAAGGGGAAGCCACTAATTTAAAGAAGAAGAAGAAGACAATCAGTTACATGCTCAATTGGTGATCAGACACGGAGCCTGAACACCCTCAAGCAATATTCAGCACGTTTCATTAGTACAGATGTAATAGAGTAAATTTACCGATAACGAACCTAACCAAACCCGATCGAGTTGTGAATGTACAGGCAATCACTTGGCGGATACTCAATTTGGGGTGTGAAGTGTTAATCCTTCACACAGTTTAGGTTACAACATAATGGGGTGGGTTGACCAGTTCACTCACTCATTTCCTTCTATGACAATTTTCAGACAATTCTGAAAGAAATTATCCGTTGTCAATGTAATGATGTTGTATCGACCCCACTGATGTTGTATCGACCCCACTGATGCTGTATCGACCCCACTGATGTTGTATCGACCCCACTGATGCTGTATCGACCCCACTGATGTTGTATCGACCCCACTGATGCTGTATCGACCCCACTGATGTTGTACTTGCCGAAAACAATAGCATACGAACAAACCCACGTTCCCACTACTAGCGACTGAATCAGGACCAGTATATTGGTTGGCAAGCTTACTGACCATGGACAGACAGAAAAACCAATGACCAAGTACTACAGGAGACAAATGAAAATCGTAAATTGATTAGAGAAATTAGACGTAGACAGTCAAAATTTATTGGACATGTTATGAGAAGAAATGATTTGGAGAACTTGGTGACAACTGGCAAGATCGAAGGGAACAGACCAAGAGGTTGACCGAGAGTAAAATACCTGGATGGCTTGGCCACATGGCATGGACGAGACAGGAACACTGAGCTGATCCACGACGCTGGTGATCGAGTGAAATGGCGAGTCATGACCGCTCACGCTTTCCGGCATGGCTCTTGATTGATTGATTGAAGCTTACTAACCACTAACATAATGCGGCGTCGCATTATATGTTAAACAAAGAGCGAGATAACACGTACATTGCACTTTCAACGTCTAAAAGTGCAATTGAGCCAATCATGGCAATTTTTGATGTGTAAGCAAACCACGCCGCTTTTGTTATCCTCACTATCGCCATCGTCTCATCATCGCCATTACAGATACCATAACATCCTCTTCATTTTATGGTGTAGCGTCCGATGCGGGGCCACATACTTTCACTACCATCTGTTTTAAGTTTTCTTTATCAGGTCACCCAGCACCGTGTTAGCAGCTTACATATCAATATTTGTAGAACAGTAGTCCGCTTCTTACTGATGCAGATCTATATGTGTTGATATCACTATCAGTGTTCTTTATCTCTGCATTTACTGTTTACAGTTTAATTAATAGCCCATTGTATTAATGCAACTACTGCAACTATTATTACTATAACTACCAGATTTCCTTCAGCATTGCAAACTTATTACATTTTAGTGGGCGTTTGTTACTTGGGTACAGTGAACGCAGTTTCACAATTCGGACATTGCGGGTTCGAAGTTAGCTAAAGAAGATTTGGGAGTAGATCGCTTGGCGATGACTTTCACAATGGTATCAACGTTGGCAGTTCAGAAAGCAATGAAACACTACTGAACTTAAAATCGCCTAGGAAATAACAAAAGGCCAATAAATGCTAGGATTGATTGCGACGTCTATAAAGGATATAAAACTAAGTAATTAACACAAATTACTCGACTATGACTATGCCATTAATATTTTTAATTCCACTATTATAATACTACTACTGCTACAACAACCAGTTTGATCTGTGGCGAAGGGGTTAAGGACACAATTCGTAATCCCGCATACCGCATTCAAAACACAGTTATAGGCGATTTGGCAGCAGATCGCCTTGCCTTGATTTTGATACAATGGTATGAGTACCGGCCGCTCAGAGAGCACTGGCGACCTATTGAATGTAATCTTGCCGAGAAATCAGAAACAGCCAAAAATGCTGGGTTGACTACTATGTCCCGTAAATAATATGCATCAAATGTTTTTAACAATCACCACCATAACGATTAAGAAACAGCGAGTAACCCTTTGCCCGGTTCATTGACGGAGATCTGAGATACATCGTCTGTGCCCACATCAAATGTTTTTAACAATCACCACCATAACGATTAAGAAACAGCGAGTAACCCTTTGCCCGGTTCATTGACGGAGATCTGAGATACATCGTCTGTGCCCACATCAAATGTTTTTAACAATCACCACCATAACGATTAAGAAACAGCGAGTAACCCTTTGCCCGGTTCATTGACGGAGATCTGAGATACATCGTCTGTGCCCACATCAAATGTTTTTAACAATCACCACCATAACGATTAAGAAACAGCGAGTAACCCTTTGCCCGGTTCATTGACGGAGATCTGAGATACATCGTCTGTGCCCACATCAAATGTTTTTAACAATCACCACCATAACGATTAAGAAACAGCGAGTAACCCTTTGCCCGGTTCATTGACGGAGATCTGAGATACATCGTCTGTGCCCACATCAAATGTTTTAAAGAACCACCACCATAACGATTAAGAAACAGCGAGTAACCCTTTGCCCGGTTCATTGACGGAGATCTGAGATACATCGTCTGTGCCCACATCAAATGTTTTAAAGAACCACCACCATAACGATTAAGAAACAGCGAGTAACCCTTTGCCCGGTTCATTGACGGAGATCTGAGATACATCGTCTGTGCCCACATCAAATGTAGAGTGCTCTCAACAACTCATTACACCCTACGGTTGGGTTTAAAACAAAGCCTAGACGCTCTGCGTTTTAACTCCCAAACTAAATTAGTTGGCGTTCCAAGATATGTATAAATAGATTGCTAAACTATGTTTATAATCGTAACTGTAAACTTCACTCAACTCGTTCTGTCCCATGCAACGAGTGGCATGTGGCTAGTTCTTTCTTTGAATCACAACCATGGTATTAAGGTGTGCTCAAAGTTTTTTTTAACAATATATGGCAGTGGTTCCCAAGCTTTTCAAGCAGAGGGCCATATTTACTATTTTCGGTAGTTAAGCGGGCCACAATGTTATAAAATTATAAAAGTCTGTCAATATAATTCTTACCTTTCTTAACTTTCGTCAACAAAATTCTAAAACTTTAAAGGCAGTCAATGTCAGTACTACACTGCGGTCATTATTTGGTTTAAAATCAAAGGTTCGTATATCAATACATTTTTAATCAGTTTCGAAAATCCCTATTAATGTAATTAATTTACAATTGTAACTGTTCTTCATAACCAGTTACGTCAGTTCAGATGCCAGTTTATCAATGTCTGGGCACAAATCTGTCGTGCCCAAAGTGATAAGCGCAGCTTGGTTACTGTCGGTGAGTTTGAAACTGCTTGTTTTTTATAACGGTCATTGCGGAAAATGACTGCGCGCATCTGTAAGTCGAACCAAAACGACAAGTGTATCTCTGGGAGAATGAACGCAAGTGTTCAAATTGTTCGACAGGCAATAGTCGCCAGAATGAAATCATATGATCAGCTGAAGGTGAAGCAGGCAGCTCCAGAAATTTACATCTCAGTGCAGAATTGTATTTCAAATCAATTAATTCGTGCTGAAGGTTTTGCTGTAATTAACGGAGCTTGGCATCAGGAAATACGAACGGATTTATGAAGAGGGCAACATTATGCTCCTCTATCGTAAACTCTTGAAATCTCGACTGAAAGATATCCAGAAGACTTTCAACTTTCACTTTGTACTGTAACAAGTCACATTTCTTTTCCACCACAAGCGTCATCAGAGTTAGAAACGCCTCTAAAGTCCCTTCAGTCAGCTGTCCGATAAACAGTTGTAGTCTCATATTAAATGAAGAAATTTCATCGCATAAATTATTGAATAGTTTGTTTTTCCCTGGATAGACACTATTTTTCAGTGCCCAGAAACGTGACAGAACTATCCCATTGGATAGCCATCTGACATCACAGTATAGCAGTAGCTCACCGTATTCCTAATTCAGGTCTGATAGAAACTGTCTGAACTCACGCCTGTTCAGCGGTTTACTTCGAATTTTGTTCACACATCTCAGAACAACATCGATGACATGTTTCAGATGTAATGTCTTTCCACACATAGCTTCTTGGTGAATGATACTATGATATTTTAATATAGTGCGGCCAAGAAACGGTTCCAATAATGCTAGACATCCAGACTTTTTACCCTTCAAAGCCGGAGCACCGTCGGTGCATACACTGTCCAATTTGGTCCATTCTATGTTGTTTTTCTCTACACACAACTTCAGAGTTTCAAACAGATCATGCATCGATTCAAGTCCTAAAAGTTCTTCAATGACTTTAGAATTATCGTTTATTGCTCGAACAAAAACTGCGACCTGAGCTGTGTCAGAAATGTCAGTGGATTCATCTCATTGCCAATGGAACAAAAAATTACAAAAATTACAATTGTTTTTATATGCTACTATTTGACGATGAACATCATTGACTAATTCTTCAACTCGCCTGGCCATAGTATTATTAGACATAGGAATCTGATCAAATCTTTTCGTTTCATAATTTTCATTGCCAAGCATTCTAGCAACAATTTTAAGGGAAGGCTTGATTATTTCTTCCGCATCGTTGAACGCTTTTTTTTTTTTTTTTGCGAGCCAGCAAAAGAGTGACTTCGTACGACGCAACAACAGCACTCTTGCTCTGTTCGTTAGCCTTGGCGAAAAATGACTGCTGCCTGGTCAGATAACTTTCTTTTTTAGTTGTGAAATCTTTTCTTATCTCCGAATTGATCGGATATTGAGCATTTATGTCTGAATATGTGGTCGTGAACTATCGTTCCAGATTACAATTTTTTTTTTGTAACAGAAAAAAAAAAAAAAAAAACGAAAATTAAGCAAACTAGTTTACCAATACTGCTAGGCATAAACATAAATTTCCCCGATCAATCTTCGGTGAATTCACGACAAGCAACGTCTGCACATTTTTCGCTTTTTACCATTGTTTGATTTTAGATTTTCCACACACACACTTACACACACACACGCACACACACGAATGGAGACGGCTTGTATCTGCAGCAAAGAACCTCAATGGCTCGGAATGCTGAAGAAGAAGAAGAAGAAGAAGAAGAAGAAGAAGAAGAAGAAGAAGAAGAAGAAGAAGAAGAAGAAGAAGAAGAAGAAGAAGAAGAAGAAGAAGAAGAAGAAGAAGAAGAAGAAGAAGAAGAAAGTAGAAGAAGAAAGTAGAAGAAGAAGAAGAAGAAGAAGAAGAAGAAGAAGAAGAAGAAGAAGAAGAAGAAGAAGAAGAAGAAGAAGAAGAAGAAGAAGAAGAAGAAGAAGAAGAAGAAGAAGAAGAAGAAGAAGAAGAAGAAGAAGAAGAAGAAGAAGAAGAAGAAGAAGAAGAAGGTTTATAGGCTTTAACGGAAAATGTGAAAAAAATAAAAATCTAATTTCAACACAATACTACCGACTCTGCTAGACAGTTGTAACAGACGGCAACATGGCGCCTTGCGCACTCGGATTGGTCGACAAGGCTGGAATATGTGAACTACATAACGTTTCGTTGTGAACTGAACAGGCGCATTCGATAATATCCGAGCATAACAACCACGAGCAGAGTAAACTATCGCACGCTGATGGGGAGCTCTGAGTGCATGTTTGAAATTATTAGAATATATTATATTAAATAACGAGGCCTCGCGTGCCACTTTCTGACAGCTGGCAGGCCACAAGTGGCCCGCGGGCCCTGATTTGGGAACCTGTGATATATGGCCTTCTCAACGACCACTTCTAGTCTGTACACGGGGTATATATTTAAGGAGTCGTGGTGGCAGAGTGGTTTGTGCCGTTTCCTTTCAAGACAGCAGTCCGGGTTCAATCTCCAGCACCCCTCTGATGTGTCTCCACAATGTAGAGGTAGAGGGGCTTGCATGTTTAAATGACTCCAAGAGCTCCATCGACAGTTGCCTGGCTAATTGTAGGTTCTCAAATTTGGATCAAGGGATAGGAGCCAGTTGAAGAGAGGCACAAACCGGCTGCATTGTATGTAAATTGGGGACAGTCAAAGGTTAGCGAAAGTAAGCCGGCTAGTTGAAGACGGATTTACTGAGACACAGACTTGACGAAACCGTGCAACGCATTTCACCAAATGATCGCATTCTCCAGCAGAGGCAGGACACTCTCTAACCAGGATGACCGTGTGGTTGATACAATCTCATACAAATGGGTACCAGACAATTTTATTGGATGTGTCCGGGAAAGAAAACCAACGTGGAAAAGCACTGGCCACCCCACCTCATATCCTGTGACTCAGAATATCTGAAGGCCTGCCACTTCACAGCCTATTGACAGTATCGGCTAAGAACATTTATAGGGCTGTCTATAGAAATAAAACAAAGATCTGCATCATTATTTCGATGACGACACAATGGGTTTTGAAAGAGTAAGACACGTCGACATGATAAAGTCGACTGCAAATCTCTAAATGACGGGAACGATCTTGGACATGTAACAACATATACTGGAAGAAATAAGCTGTCCTAAGAACTGATAAATAATTACGTAAATACAAGTCAATAAGCGTGGTGTGCATCGGCAATTGTCATGTCTCCATACATGTTTTCCTATTGAGTGAAAGCATTATGATAAAATTAGAAGATGTTAAAGGAATCGGCATTAGAGGACGTAACATAAAAATAACATGCAACTGATACAGTACTGATTGAAGATAATAAACACAATCTGCAACATTTAGCAGATCTGGTTGTTGTGCACAGTCAGCAACTAGGGTTACAACTGAATTGTAAACAATAAAAATTATGGTCATCTCTATAAAGAAACACCAACATATAACATGCAGGTTAGTATGTTGCATATACTTTACAGGACGTCGCAATCAACCCCAGTATATTTTGACAGTTTGTGATTTCCTGGCAAGTTTACGTTGAGTAGCTTGACTTCGCTTCTGAACCACCAGCACTTATACCATTGTGTCAAAACCCACTCAGTGCAGTTTACTTCCAAATCTCCCACAGCTGTATTTCGAACGCGGTATGCGGGATTACTGGTAAGGTCGAGGGAAACAGACCAAGGGGAAGACCTAGAAACAAGTATCTGGATGGCTTGGCCTTGTGGCATGGTCGAGACAGAAACACGGAACTGATCCACGACTCTGGTGATCGAGTGAGATGGCAGAACATGACCGCCCACGCTTACCGGCATGGCACATGATGGATGGATGGATGCGGGATTACGAATTGCATTCGTAACCTCTTCGCGGCAGCTAATTTAGAAACAAATGAGACGTGGGCAGTGAGTCTTCTGGGTAACAATACGAGGACAAATAAACAGGAAAATTTAGTGACAATTGCCACAATTGATTGGAAAGTAGAAAGGGGAAGGCAACAATAAGGTTATCTGTAAGGTTTGGCCACATGACATAGTATGGACAAGAACACATATCTGGCACAAGACTGGCGATTGTATGAGACTCGAACCATGACCACTCACGCTGATTGGCATGGTATATGATGATGACCACCCCCCGCTATTCAGAAACGAAGAAAACGAAGAAGAAGAATCGTATTGCTGCAAGGGAATAGGTTTGGATCAGTGACGTAACGAGTACGGCCATTCAAGAAAGGAAACTAAGTTAGTGGTGTGGTGGACAGGTTTAGGGACATCGTGTGTTACAGACTACAACAGCTAGAGGAATGTTCCATTGTATGGCTACTGGAGAATTCACGCCCACTTAGTCTGCACATAAACTAATATATGCCAGCGATGTTTCGAGGACTCCCACAGGAACTGCTTCGTGACGTCCGTATACGTGGCTTCTTTATTCCCAAGTGACTATCAGTCGAAACTTCTCATATTGTCTGTCCTTTGCTGAATCGTGGCCTGGTTACATCGTAGTATGCCTCTGGGCAGACGCGGTATTCCAGAACCAGTCGTGTGAAGGGGAGAAGAGGTCTGTAACATATTCACCTTGGCAACGGTACTTCGGTACATGGTGTGGAGGACAGTTTCTACATAAAATTACTCTGACAGATGCAAGAGATTTTAAATGTTATGCTATGCTATACTATGTTATACTATGCTATGCTATACTATACTATGCTATGCTATGTTATGCTATGCTATGCTGTGCTATGTTATGCTACGCTATGCTGTGCTATGTTATGTTAAACGACGTCACTGATCATTGGATATTCCCATACTTTCGCAGTCCTCCGATGCAGCAGATCTCAAAGTATCCCTGCTCTCTGTTACTATTAAGAGTTGGTTATTGTATCTCCTCCCTATCAATGGACGGAAGCTATTTTAATAAATCAGTCGATATAAACATCAATGCATCGGATACAACAATTAAAACTCAGTCATCCAGACTATTCACAATCAACGATCCATACAACAGCCAAATATGTCGTAGGGAGTATGCAAGCTGGTTTCCAAGATTTGAGTGGCGACACTGTAATGGACAGAAAACCCACCGGCAACAACACAATATACGTACTGTTATTTTGTCCCACATAGTTTTTATGAATAAAACACAATATTACTGGCAGTCCCAACTTACTTAAACCTTTCTGAAGTTTGATCTGGTTGATAACGTAGGTTCACCTTCATTGCACATCTATATCTCCATAAGTAATACAGGTCCCTTCATATGGCTGGCACCTTGTCTTAATAGATGATAGTTTATAAAACTGAGTTATACCTCTCCATAGCAAAACACCTGGGCTGAATTTAGAGACCACATGTTGCCGATGCAGCACGATCCCTCCCTCGGTCTGTCTAGTTGACTCCAGAGGAAAGGTAAATCAAATATGTCTGGAACAAGACAAGCTACTGGAGCTGCAGGATCAGCAAAGCAATGCTCTAACTGTCTGCCTGTCGAAGCTTCAATCCTAGACCAGATGTAGACCGAGGCTCAGGGCCTGGTCCTCCCCCAACCATGACATCTAGTCTTAAAGTTGCATTCCCTAGCACTAGGGTAAGGTTTGCACCCTCCTAATTGCTCTGCTCCACCCTAAGCCGTTTTCCTTCAGAGATCACAAAAAGAAAGTACACGAACTCCTAAATTCCGGAAAGGATGTGCATACCACAATTATAAATGCTGTTTTCTTCTTTTAGTCCATGCCCTGTGGTTGAGTGCCATGTCCTATTCTTGTTCTTGTTCTTCTTCTTCTTCTTATTCTCCTTTCCCTACTCCCCATGTATGATCATGTATGGCGACAACACTATGTCTCGTGTGTTGTTAATCATTTCTGATATTCATGTTCCCCCGTTCTATGATGTCAAACTAACATCTTCTCTGTTGGCCTCCTCTTACCTCTCCTACTCTCAAACTTTCCCGTTGTGACGACATACTACAGTTTCTCGTGTTATTCCCAAAGAATGCGGACTGTCTTCTGCTGATGCCAGTAACCAGTTCTATTTTTGAGTGAACAAATGTGATATTCTTTTTTTTTGTGTGGGCAACTTTTATAATTTTGAAATTAGCTTTGCCAGAATTCTGTTCGTTTACTTGTGTTAGTTGCTAACAAGTACAATGTGCACACAAATTATCGTAGTAGTTCGCCTTTATTCAAGAATACCAGGCCTTAGACCAAGTACCTATGGATTAGGTAGTCTAGTAAAGTAATCATTTGCCTTTCAATTTGTAAAACCCAACAGATGGATTAACACTTGGCCTCTCTTAAGTTAAATGCGAACCTGCATCTCTAAGTTAGCCCATCTCTCTCTCTGTCTCTCCCTCTCCTCTCTCTCTCTCTCTCTCTCTCTCTCTCTCTCTCTCTCTCTCTCTCTCTCTCTCTCTCTCTCCCCTCCCCCAACTCCTACCCCTTTCTCCATACCTTACCTTTTTTTTTGAAGAACGTCAGCTGGAAGGATCTCCGGAAATTTCAATCTCTTGTAGAGAGTGGTACTCTGACAGTCTCTCCCAAGTTTATCTTTAGAGTGAGAGGCGCACACCGCAACTAAGTTTCTAACGCACAAGTGGTTCCAAATATGTGGGCGTGCATTAGACGTGTGACAATAAGTACAAAGCATCGATAGTCAGAACAAGTTGGGAACTAAAGCAATCTACCAGTAAAAAAACAAAAAATAAATAAAATAAAAACAATAATAATAATTGTCCCGAAGCAGTTTGCTGCCATGGGTCTGTGATATGATAAGGTCATCACACTGTGTATCCCCCAGTGCACGGAAGAAAAGTGGTCAGTTTTTCCTCCGCTGGCTGACAACGAAGGCAGAGGTCAACCGGCGGTGCTCTAGACACTATCAGTGCAGCTCCTTATCAACTACGCTAACGAGCCCGCCCACTGTAGTCTACACCAGGCAAACATTGATACAGGGAATTAGTCCACGAAGTGCAATCAGTAATCACGTGGTGTTTGGCTTGAGCCAGTTTTAGCGGAGCAAGCCTTTTGATGAATCGATATGGACACCACGTATGACAAGTCATAATGAAGCGGTCCAATGCGACCTAAGTCATGTCTGTGCCATATAAAAATGACTCCTATGCAAATTCGTTTTGTGCCGCTGATTAAAAGGAATTAATGAAGATACGTAGTGTATGAGCGTATTACTTATTACTAATTTGGTTACTTTCAAACTCCTGCTTCTCTTTCCCTCTCTTCTTTAATCCACCCTCTATTGCTACTGTTGTTGCCATTGATTCGTCTTCTTCTTCTTGTTCTCGTTCTTGTTCTTGTTCTTCTTCATCTTCTTCTTCTTCTTCTTCTTCTTCTTCTTCTTCTTCTTCTTCTTCTTCTTCTTCTTCTTCTTCTTCTTCTTCTTCTTCTTCTCGTTCTTGTTTTTCTTCTTCTTCTTCTTCTTCTTCTTCTTCTTCTTCTTCTTCTTCTTCTTCTTCTTCTTCTTCTTCTTCTTCTTCTTCCCTCCTTATTATTCTGCTATTCTTGTTCTTGTTCTTATTCTCCTTTCCCTACTCCCCTTTCCCTCCTCCCTCCTCCTCCTCCGTCATCTGTTATACTTCTTCTTCATCTTCTTCTTCTTCTTCTTCTTCTTCTTCTTCTTCTTCTTCTTCTTCTTCTTCTTCTAATTCCTTTTACACCTCCACATCCACATTCACCTCCTTCTTTAGTTTTCATCCGCCAGCTGAGTACATGTCATCAACCAATATAAGCCAAGTCCTAACTTCTTTGCTATCCCTTTCATCCACTCCCACAACTTTCCAATATTATCCATCTCTATCTATAGCTCTCTTCTCAATCGATTAATATTTGGCCTCTCCCTCTCTTCTCTTGGCTGGTTGATTCAACTATGCTTTATTATCTAAAGACGTGTCCTCCAATGGTTGGTTTTTCCAGCTACGATTTCTGCGACATGATCTAACCAATTCCATTACCCGTCTTGTCAAGTAGCTCGAACGTCTAGCTTGTTTGGCTATGTCAATATTATTCCCTTCCCATGTGGCGGGCGTATAAGGGTAAACGCCAGGAGTTTATGATGGTGATACAACAAGTGCTGTGGGGCGTGGGTTCGATGCCTGCGTTCGTCGTTCGATAAGAGACGGAAATACTAGCTGCCTATTCATCCCGGCATTCATCATCATCATCATCATCATCATCGTCATCAAATGCCCTCCCAGCTGGTGTAGGCGTTCATGTCTCTCCACATATCTCGGTCTTTGATGTTCTGGATCAGGTCTGCTGCTGATATTCCTACATGTCAGTCTTAATCCACCCAGCACCATTTCTCTTGGTCGGCCTCTGCCTCTCTTTCCCTCAATAGTTCCAGTCGTCACAATGTTCTCCAATGCCTCTCTTCTCATCACAAGACTAAAGAAAGCTGTTTGTCTCTTTCTTATTGTTGTATATAATGTTCTAGATTCATTAGCAGCCTCTTTTGGGCAATCGTCGTTAGTTACTCTGACAGTCCAAGGAATTCGCAATATTCTTCTTAGGAACCACATCCTTGCATACATGCCTACAAACTGTGATGGCCATAACCCAACACCGAGCCATAGCCAATTCCCGCTTCACGGCTTGTGGCTAAGGAATCAGACTTACGTACCTATCTACCTACAACCCTACCACCAAGCCACCCTGCCTACCTATACAGTAGCTACCTAATCGTGCCCATTGGAAGCTGCGGCAGGGCAGTAGCTGGCAGATGAGCCAATTTATCCTGCTGGCATATGTTCGAATCCCCATCGAGGAGTGGGTGTTATTTAGTGACCTGGGTTTCCATGTCGATTCAGCCAAAAATGGATACCAGGAAATGTTCTGGGGAATCAAGGCGACCGGTGTGATACTGCCATCATCACCATCGAGTGGCAATTGGTCTATAAAGATAAGGGGCCAGGATCATATTCCCATAGGGCCACAAAGCCTGTAAACGAGTTCTTTACTTTACACACTTAATCGTGTCCAGGATTAAGCGCCTAGCTGATCATTTACTCTCCCTTTCTGCCTGCCGCCAATCAAACTAGTCAGCGTGTCGATTCCTCTATTGGACGGCAGGGGAGAGATCTATATCTGAATCTGCCATTCGTTTACTTTACATATCATGTATAGATACGTTCACATTCATAATTGTTCTACACATATAGATGTTATGCTCGCTAACCTATTCTAAAATTCCCGTTTCTAAACGTCTTGCAAAGACATGCAATGTTTTCCTCACATATTTTCTATTAATATTGTAAAAACATTCCACACGCTTTTATTGGAAGCAATACGTTTTTTTAAGTAAACACATTAAAGAGGACAGCCATAGCCTGTAAAACATAATGTGAATGCATGTATGTGAGTGAAACAAGAATTTTAAAAATTTACTCCTCGTGTTAACACTGCTAGACAAGAATATTATGTAAAACACGTGTACAATACATTCTCAAGCACTTATTTGCACTCAGAGAAGCAGAAGAAATAAGTAGAGGTTAGAGGAGAAACAAAACAATATTAACACTGGAAGACATAATGGCCACACCGGATGTCACACTTTTTGTTGTTGTTCGCATATCCTTTACAGGACATCGCTGTCAACATCAACATCTTTCAGCTGATTGTTGATTTCTTAGCAAGATTACGCTCAATAGTTTGTCTTTGCTTTCTGCGCGACCGGCTCACATACCCCTAAGTTACCGACGCGGGGAGAACCGCTACCGATTCTCGCGCACATCACGTTACTCACGAGGATGTCGCACTGGTGCTTCACAATGGCAACGTTTAGTAAATTGATTTTAATGGTGCGGAGATCTCGAAAGTTCTTGACTAAGATAAAACAAATATTACATATATGGCTAAATGGCTTACAACAAACACATGTACAAGAAGTTAAACCAAAAACGTTGCGGGGCTTATAATATATGGCCAGGACAGTCCTGGAAACCATAGAAATAAATGCACTTGACTGGAAATGACAAGCAAGATAATGATGACAATCCCGACAGTATATTGGCAAGTCAGCAGCAAATCATGCTATAGTTGGCATATGCACAGCAATGATTCCTCTAGAGAAATCGACCGAAAGTATCTGTTGCACCCCTCGTCTCCACCGGGAAACAAAAATATTGATAGAGTCTGTAAGCCCATGGTCCCCAACCATTAGACATATGTCTGCAGCATGCGGGAAAGTCTCTTACAATCTTCTACAGCTGTATTTTTGTGAAGTTCAGCAAACATGGTCCTCATCAGTATAATATTCTTCTTATTGTTCTACCGCAGTGGTTCTCAACCTTTTTTGACCCGTGCCCCCTTCACCATATTTTCAGAACGTCATTCCCCCCTTTCCTATCAAAAATTTGGCCCGTGGCCCCCCCCCCGCCCTTCACCGTATTTTCAGAACGTCATCCCCCCCCCCCCAATTTTCATATTTCCTATCTAGAATTACCCCCACCCCTACACAGTATACGTAAAAATGGAAGATAAATTTAATAGCATACACTAAAACAAGTCTAGACATCCACATTAAACATGATTTGTGGGTCTACTTACTTCATAAAATGAATTTTAGAAGGATGAGACGTACATAACTGTAAAATATGAAGGGAAAAACAATATCAAGTAATCGGTTCTTGTATTAACGCGATCTTGAAATGGTCTTCATTTCCCCCCCCCCCCCCTTTGGAAACCCTAAAATTCCCCCGGGTGGGGGGGGGGGAAATTCCCCACCGGATGAGAACCACTG
Source organism: Cepaea hortensis (assembly GCA_963921405.1). Taxonomy (NCBI): domain Eukaryota; kingdom Metazoa; phylum Mollusca; class Gastropoda; order Stylommatophora; family Helicidae; genus Cepaea; species Cepaea hortensis. Next base: position 55,363,711 of record OY992895.1, on the reverse strand, counting down.
TTCTACCGTATGTTGGATCTAATCCAATCCATTATTTAAAGGGGGGGGGGGAGTTTTAATTCTCGCTCAATCTGTTTCAGCAGCGTCCGTTATAATTGATATCCATGTATTGTGAGTTTTGATATTCTTTCCTTCCGTTGTTGTTTTTTCGAGTTAGTCCTAAACAGGACTAGTTAAATTTTCTCATCTCTGCTTTTCGGGTTCTCTTGGGTTTTATGGGACTCACGCTGACTGGCATTTTCATTATTGAGTTGAATTGCTCCTGATGAGGATTTTTTCCATGGGAGAACCTGCCAGAATCAGTCAACTCCTAGGACTTACTCCCAAAGGGCTAGCCTGAAACTCCTCAAAACTACTGGTCGTGAACTCATTAAGTCCCCATAAGGACTGGTATAGCCCTCACAAGGACTGGTATAGTCCTCAGACGGACTGGTGTTCGTAAATGGACCTGAGCCTTACATCTTATACCTCGCTTCCTTGCAGTTGCTTGCAGTTGTCTGTTTTCAGTTTATAACAATGAACGCCATTGATGGATATCATTGTACATCCTCAGCGTGCGACAGTGGCTTAACAATCGTATTTATCTGTATTGCCTACTCCCTGAGTGCGTTCCTGTAGTAAGTTAGTGCTGCTGCGTTCTCTTTAGTTTTTCATTGGCGAAATCTGTTTCTAACGTTTTTTGGTTTTTTTTTAAAGAGCAAACCTACCCATCTGTAGAGTATAACTGTACGGACCTTTACGCTTGCGTGTCTGCCGCCTATTTGTCTGACACTAGATTGTGTGATGTGAATGTGTGTGAATGTGAAAGTGTGTGAGTGTGAAGGTCTGTGAGTGTGAATGCGTGCGAATGTGTGTTAATATCAGTGTCTTGAGAGTGTGTGTCTGTGAGTGTGTCTTTATGTGTATCTGTACGTGCGTGTTTGAGGGCATGCATGCATGCATTTAAGCGTGGAGGATGCCATTCAGTAGAAGAAGAACTTTTGGATTACACGGTTGGTACCTTTATTATTATATGGCTGATACCTTGTATATAAGTTTGATAACTTTAATATGCCGGCCCCTCTAGCGAAGGTGTTAAGGACTGTGTTCGTAGTCCGGTACACTCTCGTACGAAACACAGCTGCGCGAGATTCGGCAGCGGATTGTGTCGCGCTGGATACTTACGGATGTATGTGAGCCGGTCATTCAGAAAGCAATGGCAAACTACTGAACGTAAAACTTGCCAAGTCATCAACAGAGTGTATGTATGTGGGTGGTTGGATAAGTATTGGATGCGTTCGATAACGGTACATCCGATTGAGATGAAATTTTCTAAACGTCTTCCTTTCATTCCTGTGCAACCGACTGTAATAGTTTCTTAGTGTAAAATCGGCTACTTACTTAATAAAATCTAATATTTCATTTTTCATTATAATTTCTATATAGCAAGGGGACTTAACTCTAGAAAAGTTATTTCAAGGGGCATAACTTTTAATAACATTTCTATATACTTTATAGTCATATTGTTGCATGGTTTTCAAAGATTTATAAACTCTTTGCCTATAGTTATTTACAGGCATATGAGTTATAATAAATAATGATATAATCTTTAAGTCATTTTCAAAGTTTTCATAAAAATAATGCATAATGCATAACATTGTAACTCATCTTTTTATGCTTAAAGAAGTTATCTACAGTCATGTGGGTGAATAAAAACAGTTTTCATTAAAAATAATGGATGATGTGTGGAAGGACATTCTTTTAAGTTACTGTGTGAATTTAATGAGACGCTCCTCGCCAGGAGCTGGGCGAAGCCACGCCGGGTCAGATAGATAGACAGACAGACAGACAGATAGTCGGGAACGGGAGCTTATATGACTACTTATATGAATTAAATAAGATGCTCCCCACCAGGATCTGGGTGAAGCCGGGCCGGGTCAGATAGACAGACAGACAGATAGACAAACAAGCAGACAGACAGACAGACAGACAGACAGACAGACAGACAAGCAGACAGACAGACTGATCGATAGATAGATCCCCGCCAGGGCCTGGGCGAAGCCGGGCCGGGTCAGCTAGTATATATATATATATATAACTTAATATTATATGGTTTATTTAAGTGCCAACCATAGGGCGCTGGAATGCCAATTATTCCTCCCCACGACGCTTTTTGGCAAAAGTGGAAGTTGATGATAATGATGATGATGATGAGGATGAATAACTTTAATATTAAATGGTTGGTAACTTTAATATTAAATGGTTGGTAACTTTAATCTATTTGTTTTGCAACACAAATGATATGCTTGGTTCAACCCTTACACCGATCAGTTGGACTAAAATGTTGACTTCTCGTCCTTGACATGGGGACGTAAATTACACTTACATCAGAAGTCGGAGCGTGGTAGGCTGATGGCGAAGGATACTGGTAATAGGGAAAACTAATTCACACGAAAAAACAATAGTCAAGAAAATTATAAGTAATAGCACACCTGAGTTAAAAGTTGGAGTTTAAACGACGCTTGAGTTCAAAGCAAGCAAACGAATAATAATAATAATAATAATAATAATAAACAATGTGAGCAAAGAAAGCTGTTTGTCTCTTTCTTATTGTTGTATATAATGTGCTAATTTTCTTAGTCTGTTTAGGCTAATAAAGGGAGAGGGAGAGAGAGAGAGGGGGGAGGGGGGGGGAGAGAGAGGAGAGAGAGAGGGGAGATAGAGGAGAGAGAGAGGGGAGAGAGAGAGGGGGAGAGAGAGGGGGAGAGAGAGAGTGAGAGAGAGGGGAGAGAGAGAGGGGAGAGAGAGGGGAGAGAGAGAAGGGGGAGATAGAGGAAAGAGAGAGAGGGGAGAGAGGGGAGAGAGAGGGGGAGAGAGAGTGAGAGAGAGGGGGGAGAGAGAGGAGAGAGAGGGGGGAGATAGAGGAGAGAGGGGAGAGAGAGAGGAGAGAGAGAGGAGAGAGAGGGAGAGAGGGGGAGAGAGAGGGGAGAGAGAGAGAGGGGAGAGAGAGAGGGGAGAGAGGGGGAGAGAGAGGGGAGAGAGAGAGAGGGGAGATAGAGAGAGAGAGTGAGAGAGAGAGGGGGGAGGGAGAGAGAGAAAGGGGAGATAGAGGGGAGAGAGGGGAGAGAGAGTGAGAGAGAGAGAGAGAGGGAGAGAGAGGGGAGAGAGAGAGGAGAGAGAGAGGGGGAGATAGAGGAGAGAGAGGGAGAGAGAGAGGAGAGAGAGAGGGGGGAGATAGAGGAGAGAAAGAGAGAGAGAGAGAGAGAGAGAGAGAGAGTCTGTGTGAGAGGTCCAGTACATTGAGTCCTATTGAGAGGTCCAGTACATTGAGTCCTATTGAGAGGTCCAGTACATTGAGTCCTATTGAGAGGTCCAGTACATTGAGTCCTATTGAGAGGTCCAGTACATTGAGTCCTATTGAGAGGTCCAGTACATTGAGTCCTATGTAATGGTAAGTATTATCAACCTGTCCAAGGCTCCCTTCCACCTCTCCCCCTCCCCGACCCCGCTCAAAATAATATCAATATATGTTTCAAAGTCAGAAGAACAGATCAGCAAGAGCATATGACAAAGACATAAATATGTGTATAGATCAACAGGGAGATCAATAAATGTTTTTTTTTTTTGCATATCCTTTACAGGACATCGCTGTCAACACCAGCATCTTTGAGCTGTAAGTTGATTTCTTGGCAAGATTACGCTCAGTAGTTTGCCATTGCTTTCTGAGCGGCCGGCTCACATACCCTGTAAGTTACCGATGCGATTCGAACCACTGCTGATTCTCACCGTCATCACGTTACCTACGAGAGTATACGAGATTACGGAGAAAAGTCATAGCCTCTAAGCCACGAAGCCGGCTTCAATAAATGTAGGGAAGATAAATCACGGAAAGGAAAAGTTAGATAGAAGATGAAGTCAGAAAGTAGGTAGATAGATAGGTAAGAAGATATGTAGGGAAACACGTAGATACAATCAACGATAACATTGTGCCGATTAACTCTAGCCGACATATTAATGTCAGCAAACATGTAAATAAAACAAAGCTTGCAGTCTACTCACGTGAAAATTAATATCCCCCGAAATGGAAACAACAAAACAGTCAGCAATTCAAATTTCCGTTGGTGTTAAAATCCTGATGAAAAAACAACAAACGCTGAATACAGAAGCAAACACACTGGGCGACAGTCTGCCTGTGACCTGTAACCAGTTCTCTCTCATTCAGCGTGCGCCAACGAGCGGAACCAGCTGCGAACCTCCACCTCTGTCTGCCCTATTATGAAGAAGTGTAGTTTTTATGACTCGCCCTCACGTTGTGGTTGTATGAACTCTCATGACACAAGCTCATCACACCACTGGCTATCTAAGACGGTGTGTGCCTGACGTCTAGCCGCTTCGTATCAATCACTACATTGCCTGGTCTACTCAGACAGTATTATCTTTGTTTGATACTACAGTGATGGTCACTGGAAACAAATTCAGAAGTAACGATTCACAATACCAGAAGATTGAGAAAAGAGAGGAATCAGAAGCCACATCATTATTATGTGTCCTGCAAAGTGATACACGCCTTCATGTCTCCCCTCAAAACTCGGTCCTTTACGCCAATCAACGGTGGCGTGCGAGGAGTTAAAGTGTTACATAAATAAACACACGTAGTATTGTTTGGCACTCACAGAAGGAGAAGAAAGAAGTAGAGACTAGAGGACGAACTAGACAACATAAAATTGGAAAGCCATAGTTACCGACCGGGATTCGAACCTGTCACCTCCAAATGACAACAGCGCTTCGTTGCAGGAGTAAGTGTACTTCGACACATGACCAAATAGACACTCCAAAAAAAGTGTCTTCATTAGTCATGTCTTTCATACACATGAACCTACAACTATAGAATACCGACAGAATTCGCATCAAACCATTGAGATAGCACCATAGATCTCATAATTTATATTAAACCAGCATAGGTCAAATAGCAAACACACAAACACATCGGACCGTAAATGCTGTGTCCAGTATATTAACAAACATTTAACGAAGAGAAATTATTGGTCGGTTCTAATGATGTACACGTATTACACAGGAAATCAATTTGGGAACCAGTTGAGGCCACTGAACCAGTTACATAAATAAACACACGTAGTATTGTTTGGCGCTCACAGAAGGAGAAGAAAGAAGTAGAGACTAGAGGACGCACCAGACAACATAAAAATTGAAAGTTATAGTTACCGACCAGGATTAAAACCTGTCACTTCCAAATGACAACAGCGCCTCACTGCAGGAACAAGTGTACTTCGACGCATGACCAACTAGACACTCCCAAAAAAAAAGTGTTGTGATTTCCTGAGGGGTTAAAGAGAGTGCCACAAGACCCACAGCTATGACATATTATGATCATGAAGCTTTTCGACCAGTCTATGTAATGAATTCTGATTAATAATGAAGCTACTGTAGTTGTAAAACATTCAAGAAACATATTCTGTTCATAACATGCATGTTCATGTGATGGCTGGAAACATATTCTGTTAATAAACTAACAACATGTGTGGATTTGGATAATGATTGGAAACATATTCTGTTCATATAATATGCTTGTAGGGTTCAGAAGCCGGCTGGATAAATATTCTGTTCATATATTATACCTGTAGGGTTCAGGTGATGGCTAGAAACAGATTCTGTTGATAAAGTTCAGTTGAGTTGAGCTAAGAACTGACATAACTGCACTCAGGACATTCCCATTCGCGCTCCGTCCCCTCGTTCAACAGCCAGTGAAGAGTCACACTACTAATCGCTCCCGCCGCTATCCGATTGAGAGTTATTCTGGTCTTCCCTCTCTGTTTTTCTTATTCTTCGTTCATCCGGATTTTTTTTTCGGATGTGACTGCGTTGTGCCTGTTTACAGCAGAGCTGCGTTCTTGCGCCGTTAGGCCGACACATCCGACTTCTGCGGGCATTTGTTGACCGGGTTAACCTTCCCGGTGGTTTCTTAGGATGTTTGAATCTCACTGTTGTGGTGTTATCCCCCATCCTAGCTGGCCCATATAGAACAGCCAAAGACATCCTGGTCAACCCTCAAGGGAAGGCAGGGGCAGACCATGGGCATTCCCCGCCATCCAAGGAGGCTTCCATACTTGCAGAGCCATCACACAGCGCTCTGGTACTGGGCTCACCCAAGGAATCGTCACGTCCTGCACATGGCTGCTTAGCCTCACTTCCGTATATTGGGCCTTCCGTTCACCATAGGCTGTTCCTCCGGAAACCAGAAGAATGCAGTCTGCAGATGACATCCACACAGTGAGCTTTCGATTCGGACTTTTCACGTAATGGATTTGCTATCCAAGCAATATTCCATTTCGTGTCACTAGGACACCTTTTCCACCATTTACGAAGCCCACACAGTGAGCTTTTGATTCGGACTTTCCACGTAATGGATGTGCTATCCAAGCAATATTCCATTTCATGCCTCTGGGATGCTTTTGTAACCGACATACCTGTGGTATGAAGTGTGGCAGTCTAAATACATCTTCATGCACCTATAGATGTCAACCTGAATGTAGTTAAAGTAAGCTGTAGTCAACTTGAGCTTGTTGATATCTCCATAGAGCTTGTCCTCAAATGAAGCAGGCGTGGGACAAAATATCTTTCTCTGTTCTGCATATATTGGGCACTCCTGCAGCAAATGTTTAGCTGTCATTTTACCAGTTCCACAATTACATTCATCGGTATCTCCTATCTTTAGTTTATTGAACAGGTGGTGTTTCAGCCTGTTATGTCCTGTGCGGAGTCTGAAGATTGCTACTTGTTCTCTTCGGTCGAGTTTGTAATATGCATCATCCTTCTGGTGGCCTGGATGCTCTGATTCCCATTTGGTTCTATAAGTGCTTTTTATAAACCTTTTTGCCTCATTATAGGTTATGTCTGTGTCAGGCTGTGGTAATCGTCCACCCTCTTTTGCTAGTCTGTCAGCCTCTTCATTTCCAGGTATACTGCAATGTGATGGGATTCACTGTATTACAACTTTTTGGGATTTCTGGCATAGACCATGGAGTGCTGCTCTTAGGTCAGCTAGTTCTGTGCTATTTTTGCTCTTCAGTATTGAGACAGCTGACTTTGCATCTGTGAAGATAGCTATTTGCTTCTCTTTATTTTCCTCCATCAAGAGCATTTCTGCTGCAGTTTTCAAAGCCTCTACCTCCGCTTTGAAGTTACTTGAAAATTTTCCAGTTGCCACTGACTGTGTTTTTATCACTCCATTTTTTACATTAAGGAGAATTCCTCCTCCTCCATTTTTAATTGAATCTTTGGCTGATCCATCTGTATATGCATGGGTCCAATTGTTGCTTGGGTAATGTTCTTTTATGTAGTTGAGGGTTATTTTTCTTCTTTCGGTTTCATTCTGAGTGTTCTTTTTCTCAATACCAGGAATGTTTTCTATCATCTCAGGCAGTTGCTGCTGTCTCCAAGCTGGGAAGTTGTGTGCATAGTAAATGGGCTTGACTGTTGATATGTTAAGTATGGGATCTGATCTAATCTTTCGTTTTGCAGTTTCTACAAAGTTGCTACGCTTCAGTCTTCCTTTTCCAAAACCATTAAACCTATTATACATAGGGTGGTCTGTCAATCTTCTAAATTTTTCTGCTTGTTGCTGGGCTCTCCTATCTCTTCTGTCCTGCATTGGTTGTAAACAAGTGATCTTTTCTAGTTCATTAATAGGCGTTGTCTTCAGGCTTCCAGTTATGATTCGCATTCCTTGATTTTGGCCTCTACTTATTTTGTTAAAGTTTGACTTAGCTGCTGTTGCCCAAGCTGCAATGCCTCACCCGTCCAGTATATAACTTCTTGAGAACTTTCTCATCTGCTCCCCACGTTGTACCAGCAAGCTTTTTCATGATTGCCATTCTCTGCCTTGCTCTTGTTCGATTTTTCTCAACCTGTGTCTTCCATGTCAGGCGACGATCAAAGGTGACTCCTAGATAGTTTGGATTTTCTTCATGGCGCAATATTTTTCCATTCAATACCAGCTTAGGTTGCTGAGTTTTATTTGAGAGGGAGAACACTGTGCATGTTGTTTTCTCCTCACTTATCTTCACTAGCCACGATTTTGACCAGTCCTCTAGCGCTAATAAGGCTTGCTGTATTCTGCTGTTAGCTGTACTAATATATTCTTCAGATGTCCATATGGCTAGGTCATCTGCAAAGGAGGATGTGTGTACTCTGGCTGAAAAATTTTCTGTGATGTCATTTATATATGCTAGGAATAATGTTGGTGAAAGAACTCCTCCTTGGGCGACACCTTGCTCCAACAGCATCATTTTGCTTGTTTGTCCTTGTACTTTTGTCCTGGCTGTTCTGTTCTCAAGGTAGTGGCTGATCCATTTATACATTTTTCCACAAACATGCATTTTTTGCAGTTTTACTTTCAGTCCTTCCTTCCATACTTTATCAAATGCTTTTTCTAAATCTATCCAGACTGCTAGTGTGTGCTTTTTCTCTTGGAAAGCATCCTCTATTTCCTGAGCTATATAGGTTATTTGATCTTCAGTGGATCTGTACTTTCTGAATCATTCTTGGTGTGGTGTTAAGAGTTTGTTTTCTTCCAGATGCCACGTTAGCCTGCCATTGATAATACGTTCCATTAATTTTCCTACACAGCTAAGTAGACTGATAGGTCGATAGCCATTTGGTTCTTCCATGTCTTTTCCTTTCTTTGGGACTGGTATTAGTATAGCTTCCTTCCATGCCTGTGGGACTATTCCTCTCTTCCAGCTGTTATTTAGGACTGCTCGTAGTTTCTTCTTTGCCTTGGTGCTTAGTCCTATTAGCATTTCATTTGTGATTCCATCCTTTCCTAATGATTTCTTCTTTTTTTAGGGTATTCATTGCCTGTTCCATTTCTTCCATTGTTAGATTTGCCATCATATATTCTGCTGCTGTCTCTGTATTTCTATGATGTATATGTTTCTCTTTGATTGCTTTCTTTTGTTCGGTTGTAATATCAATGTGGTTTGCATTTGCATAGTGTTCCATTAGTGCATTTGCAGCCTTTTTTCCTGTAAGCAAGGCATTTCCTTGTGTAATTGTTATTTGTTTGTTTCTAGGTCCTTCATTGTTCATGGCTTTCACTAGTTTCCATAGTTTGTTTCCATCCCTGTCAAAATTCAGGTTTTCTGTTTTTTCCCTCCAACAATCTCTTGTTGTTTGATTTACTGTTCTTTTATATTTTGCTGAGATGGCTTTGAGAGAGATGTTCGCTTCAATTGTTTGTTCTCTCTCTGCTGTGTTCCTGGCATCTTCAACTTTGTCCTCCAAACTTTGTAGTTCTTCAGTCCAGTATGGTTTGTAATTTTTCCTCGCTCCTCTAGGAATGGACTCAGTGGCTGCCTGTATTATCGCTCTGTTTAGACTTTCCACCATTTGCTTTATGTTGCCATATCGTGTATTTATGTTTTCACAATATTTGTCTGTTAGTATGGCAAATCTGTCCCAATCTGCTCGTTTGTAATTCCAGCGGGGCAAGGGCTTTTGCTCCTGTGGAACATACTCCATATTCATTACAAGCTTGATTGGTCTGTGGTCACTACCTGCTAATTGGTCCAGCACATGGCGATCGATTTTGTGGAGGATGTCTCCTGTGTAGAAAGCTAAGTCTGGAGTAGATGTGGTAAGCCATCTTCTGGAGTAGAAGCTTGGTGTGTCATCCGCTTTGTTGAGTAGATGGAGATTTTAGTCTATTTCCCAGTCCTCCAATTCATCTCCTCTTTTGTCAGTATCTGGGTATCCCCATCTTTCTGAACGGCTATTAAAGTCTCCGACAATAATGCAGTTTGTGTCGGTTATTTTCATGTTTGAGAGTGTAAGGTCTTTATCTGCTGGGCTATACAGATTGAAGATTATTATTTTCACGTCCTTTATCATTATATCAACACCTATAATTTCCGTTTGGTTGTCAGAGATCACAGATACTTCGCTGCAAGATATTGTATTTCGTGTAAGTATTAGAACTCCTCCTTTGTGTCCTTCGCGGTCAAAACGTGTGGCCTGATATCCTCTGACTGAGAATTTGTGATTGGCGTTGAGGTGTGTCTCTTGAATGCATGCCACATCTATTCTATCTTTATGAAGACGCTGTGTTAGGGAGTCTTTCTTCTTGTAAACTCCTTCGGCATTCCACTGTAGTATGTTGAGTGTCCGGGGTATTTGGTCAATAGCTCTTAACCTACTCCTCTGTGCCTTGACTCCACAGCACAGGGGAAGGTGACCACCAGTAGTCATGGGTGGACCCCCTCGAGGCAGGGGGCCCGGCACTATCGCCGCCTGATGGGACTTCACGGGATTAGCACCATAACGATTAATTTTGATTTGTGACATCATGAATTAAGTTACGTTGCACTGCTTTGTCAAGCCTGAGGCTCAGTACATCCGATTTCGACAAGCATTTATTCGGGATGCTTTCCCTAGCCTTTGACTGTCCCCAGACTACCTACAAGGCAGCAGGTTTTACGTTGCACTGCTTTGTCAAGCCTGTGGCTCAGTACATCCGATTTCGACAAGCATTTGTTCTGGGTGCTTTCCCTAGCCTTTGACTGTCGCCAGTCTACCTACAAGGCAGCAGGTTTGTGTGTCTCTTCGTCTGGTCCCTCTCCCTTGACCTATCCGACATGGGTGGCCCTACCAGTAGCTGTGCTACCGTCGGCATAGCTCTTGGGGTCATTGGGACGCTCAAGGCCCTCTACCTCGTCACGGTGGACACTTGGAGATTATACCAGAACCCCACCAATCCCCGCAATCTCTTCCTTCCCATGTGCGGGTTCTCAATCTGTTCCCCCATCTTCTCCACCTGGTCCCACAGGCGCACGACCACCTACCCCTTGTCCATAAGTGAACTACTACCAAGAGGTGCATTTCCTGTCAGCCTACAAGCCTGTTCATACTCCCGCAGTCCCGCATGGCCAGGGGGAAATATCCATACAATTCTCACAATCTGTGACCTTTGAGGCGAGGTGAGCCATTCTATGCGAAACATTCCTTTCTCCGCCCTACTAAGCATACTCCTTGAGTCTGTGATGAAGACAATGTGTGTTGCAGTGGTCTCCTCTAACCAACGGAATGCCGCTGTGATTTCTTCCACCTCCATTCTCATATGCTGAAGGTCGTAGCCTTTTTTTAAAAAGAATCTTCCATTAGCCTTCGCAATGAAACCCAAACCATTCAGTCTGTTTCTCACCACGAACCCATTAGTATAGAGCACAATGTCACCCTGATATGCATTACTCTGGATCAGTTGTTGCACCTCAAACTTTGTGCGGCCCGCTGCCCATTCTCTACACTCACGACCCAGTGTTACTATTACACCTTGCCAGTCCGACATGTTTGATGGTGCTTCAATCTACTCTTTTTGACGATTGATGGTCTCGAGATCACACACCTGGCGTATAGATATTTCTGCCTGTGCCATCCTGGACCTGCCTCGTCTTAGTCAGAGAATAACCCTTGACCATATCCATGGCTTCATGCAGTGGGTGATCCCTATCTGCAGCAACTCGCATGTATCATTTGGCTTGAAGGACCATATGCCTATCCGCCATTGTTGGTAGCGCCAGGATATGCCTCATGCATATAATTGGTGTGTCCTTTGTGCACACAAGAATCACACGCATGGCCGCATTGTGTATGCGCTTCACCCTTTCAAGCTAGCTCTTTAATACACTGTGTGCAGCCCCAATCCATACACATGGACATACATTATTAACTGCTGAAATAGCCTGTAAAGCATCCTCTGCTCTACCCCGGTTGCTGCCCCTCAATACAATAAGACCCCTACCAGCCTTCACCACCAAAGCTTCTACATGATCCTTAAAGGACAAAGGTGATACCCAAGTACTTAAATTTACGCTCTCTACTAAGAGGACATCCATTCAATATAATATATGGGGCATCTGCCTTCACAATCCGGTTATCCAGGTAGCACAACACAACCGATGCCCTGCCTGGGTTTATAACGGCCCCTGCGTCTCTCCATTACTCCGCCACCCTGTTTACTGCCATCTGTAAGTCTTCAGTCAAATTTTTCCTGTCTCTGCCTTGTCTGTACACCAGCACATCATCTGCAAATGTCAAGATTCTACCAACACCTGGTGTCTCAATAGCTGCGACTTTGCTGGTGTAGACACTAAAGAGCACTGGGGACATGGCAGATCCCTGTGGCAACTCATGTGTAATAGTACAGGGGTCAGAAGTCCAGGAACCCAGACGCAGTGCAACCTTACACTCATAAAGGACTGCCGCAACCCATGTGACAAGGCAAGGGCAGACCTCCATGCCCAACGCAGTGCGTATCAACCGATCATACCTAACTCTGCTATACTCATCCTCCAGGTCAAGAGCTACAACGACTTTCTCTTGTTTATCCTGAAAGTCCTCAATCAATCAATCATGTGCCATGCCGGAAAGAGTGGGCGGTCATGACTCGCCATTTCACTCGATCACCAGTGTCGTGGATCAGCTCAGTGTTCCTGTCTCGTCCATGCCATGTGGCCAAACCATCCAGGTATTTTCCTCTCGGTCTTCCTCTTGGTCTGTTCCCTTCGATCTTGCCAGTTGTCACCAAGGTCTCCAATCCATTTCTTCTCATAACATGTCCAAAAAAATTTGACTGTCTACGTCTAATTTCTCTAATCAGTTTACGATGTTCATTTGTCTCCTGTAGTACTTGGTCATTGGTTTTTCTGCCTGTCCATGGTATTCTTTGCATTTTCCTCAGATACCACATTTCTGCAGCTATCAGATGTTTTTCAGCTTGACTGCTCATTGTCCAAGTTTCACATCCATACAAAAGAACAGGCTCTGTTTATCCCCTCAACACTCTTTTTCTCGTTTCAATTGACATCTTTTTATTGGTCAGAATGTTTTTCATTTTGCTAAAGGCTACTTTCGCCATGGCGATTCTTGTTCTAATCTCTTCAAGGCATCTCCCATCAGATGTTATGACTGTTCCAAGATAATTGTACCGATTCACTTGTTGAAGAATATTTCCATTTACTTGTATATTACATTGTGGCACTTCTTTCCTCCTAGTGACGACCATAACCTGAGTCTTTTTACAATTTAATTCTAACCCCAGTTGCTCACTGTGTGCAACAACCGCATCTACTAATTGTTGCAGGTTCTGCGCATTGTCTGCAATTAATACTGTATCATCTGCATATCTAATGTTATTGATGTTTCGTCCTCTAATGCTGACTCCATTTATATCCTCTACATTTCTGAAAATATGTTGACTGTATAGGGAAAAAAGATCTGGAAACATCACACATCCCTGCCTAACACCTCTCTTAATTGGCTGATACTGTCCCACTTCATTATCAATCCTTATTTCAGCTTGTTGTTTCCAATATATGTTTTTTATAAGTCTAATGTCTTTCCCATTAATTTGTAGATCTGCAAGCATATCCACCATGTTGACATGTCTAACTCTATCAAAAGCCTTTGTATAGTCAATAAAGCAAAGATGTATATCCTTGTTTACTTCTATAGCACGTTCAATAACTGTTCGCAGCATATACACAGCATTTAAGCCCTCATGGACATCAAATACAAACGTTGCCGCATTGGCCCAGGTGTCCTTTCCAGGCCGGTAGCTCCCGAGTCCCTGGAGAAGCAGATTCCGTCTTTCCAAATGTTGCTGGAGCCTGAGTGCTACTATCTTTTCGAGGACTTTGCCAAATGTGTTTTGCGGGGTTATGATTCGGTATCCATTAACACTAGAGTGGTCCTTACCTGGCTTTGGAAGTGGGATCAGATAGTTATGCACCCAATCCTGGGGTATTTCTGCCGTATTTATGCGTAGATTGAAACAAAGAGCCATCTCATCCAAGTCCCCATGATTCACGTTACTCATATGAGTATACCTCACCCCATCCGGGCCTAGCGCGGTGTATTTAGCCCTATTCAGTATTCGTCTAATATCCTCCACATTAACCTCACAGCCCACCTTCATAGTGGCCGGTGACAAGGTTTCACTGACCATATCTCTAATAGTTCTATCCTGCTGATCTATCTGTTTTAAAAATCGTGCAAGAAAAGCTCCTCTCTGTCCTGGTCAGTTGTCATAGGTCGGTTGTTGTCATCTTAAACGGTACCATGTGTACCAGGCATCACCTGTCTCTTCATCTGCCGGTGCAGCCTCCAGAATTTACCCGACTTCATTTATAAACTGTTCCCACTTCATCCTTTTTGCCTCTGCTGCCTGGAGTTTAAAATCCTGCACCTTACTTTGTTATACTTTTCAGCCTCCTCCAATTCTGTGTTAACTGAATTTTTTGCTCTCCGCACTCTATGTCAATTTCTTAATTGCGGCCCTCTTTTCCCTCCATGATGTCTCCACGTCTGGTGTCCACCATGGCGGTTGGGTGAAGATTCTTCTTGTTGGTTTAGACCGTCCCTGTGATCTACGGATAACCAAGAGCGAAGAGTGGTCGTAATCATAACTGAATGCTCTGCGGGTTCTTATAGTTCTGACTATGCTAGACTTAGGTATCAATACAGAACAGGGGAGGTGGTCGCTTCCATGATCCCCAAGGACCCTCCATTTTATGTCTGATGCCGCCTCTTGGGATACAAGTGCCAAGTCGATGCCGTGCCAGGGTTCCCCGGTCTCATTGCCAGCCTAGTTGGTTTCTCGTCATTTATGCAGACTACATCCGTCTCAAGAAAGGCCTGATCAAAAGCTTTACCATGTCTGTTCTCTCCTGACCTGTCCCACTCTTTGGCGCGTTTTTTGAAGTCACCACGTATCAAATGCCTGGTACCAGGGGTATCCGCTGAACCTTTCAACCAGTCCCAACTCTCTCTGCTTACGCAAGATTCCTCGCGTACGAATATATATATATATTAGGTTCCAACTGTATCTTCCGATTTTAATCTGCCTTCCTGGTACTTTACTTTCGTGACCCCACCCACTCATATACAGTATCGAATACTGTAAACCATCCTTGACCACCAGAGCCTGCCCATGTCTTCCCTGTCCGCTTGTATTTATGTAACACTAGCAGACCCGGCCCGGCTTCGCCCAGTACCTGGTGGGGAGCATCTCATTTAATTGATATAAGTAGTCATATAAGCTCCCGTTCACGTTCACGACTGTCTGTCTGTCTGTTTGTCTGTCTGTCTGTCTGTCTGTCTGTCTGTCTGACCCTGCCCGGCATCGCCTTGCTCCTGGTGTGGAGCATCTAATTTAATTCATATAAGTAGTCATATAAGCTCCCGTTCTCGTTCTCGACTATCTATCTGTCTGTCTGTCTATATGTCTGTCTGTC
Source organism: Cepaea hortensis (assembly GCA_963921405.1). Lineage (NCBI taxonomy): Eukaryota > Metazoa > Mollusca > Gastropoda > Stylommatophora > Helicidae > Cepaea > Cepaea hortensis. The sequence continues at coordinate 55,348,424 of OY992895.1, read as the reverse complement.
TGTCTGTCTGACCCGGCCCGGTTTCGCCCAGCCCCTGAGGGGAGCATCTCATTTAATTCATATAAGTTCCCGTTCCCGACTATCTGTCTGTCTGTCTGTCTGTCTGTCTGTCTGTCTGTCTGTCTGTCTGTCTGTCTGTCTGTATGTATGTATGTCTGTCTGCCTGTCCCTCCCTCTCTGTCTGTCTGTCTGTCTGTCTGTCTGTCTGTCTGTCTGTCTGTCTGTCTGTCTGTCTGTCTGTCTGCCTGTCTGTCTAATCATTTATTGGTTGCGATTAGAACAACCTCAGATAAACGAAGACCAACTTACAAAAAGCATTAGAAAGAGCACTTGAAAGATCTTTACATCTTCCCCCAACAATTAACTTGGGTAAATGGAGCGGCGGCAGCAGCAGCAGAAGATGAAGAAAAAGGAGGAGTAGGAGAAGGGAGGAGGAAGAGGGTGGAGGAGGGAGGAAGAGGGAGGAGGAGGGAGGAAGAGATAGGCGGAGAGAGGAGGAGGGAGGAGGAGGAGTAGGGAGGAGTAGGAGGAGGGATTAGGAGGAGGAGGGAAAGAGGAGAAGGAGGAGGAGGAGGGAGGAGGAGAAAGAGGGAGGAAGGAGGAGGAAGGAGGAGGAGGGAGGAGGAGGAGAGAGGAGGAGGAGGGAGGAGGAGGGAGAAGGAGGAGGAAGGAGGAGGAAGAGGAGGGAGGGGGGAAAAGAGGGAGGAGGAACAGGGAGAAGGAGGAGGAGGAGGGAGAAGGAGGGAGGAGGAGAACGCAGGAGGAGGAGAGGGGGGAGGAGGAGGGAGGAGGGAGAGGGAGGAGGAGGGAGGATGAGGAGAGAGGAGGAGGAGGGAGGAGGTGGAGGGAGAAGGAGGCGGGAGGAAGAGGTAGAAGGAGGAGGGAGAAGGAGGAGGGAGGAGAAGGAGGAGGGGAGGAGGAGGAATGATGAGGAGGGAGGAGGAGGAAGAGAGAGGAGGAAGGAGGAGGAGGGAGGAGGAGGGAGGAAAATGGAAGAGGGAGAGGAGGAGGAGGGAGGAAAATGGAGGAGGGAGAGGAGGCGGAGGGAAGAGGTAGGAGGAGGAAGAGGGAGGAGGAGGGAGGAAGAGATAGGCGGAGAGAGGAGGAGGAGGGAGGAGGTGTAGGAGTAGGGAGGAATAGGAGGGAGGAGGAGGGATTAGGAGGAGGGGGAAGAGGAGAAGGAGGAGGGAGGAGGAGGAAGAGCGAGGAGGAGGAAGGAGGAGGAGGAGAGAGGAGGAGGAGGAGAGAGCAGGAGGTATTAGGAGGAGGGAGAAGGAGGATGGAGGAGGGAGGAGAAGCGGGAGGAGGAGGGAGGAGGAAGAGGGAGAAGGAGGGAGAAGGAGGAGGAGGGAGGAGGAGAACGCAGGAGGAGGAGGGGAGGAGAAGGAGGGAGGAGGAGGAGAGAGGAGGAGGAGGGAGGTGGTGGAGGGAGAAGAAGGAGGGAGGAAGAGGTAGAAGGAGGAGGGAGAAGGAGGGGGAGGAGGAGGAATGATGAGGAGGGAGGAGGAGGAAGAGGGAGGAGGAGGGATCTGGAGGGAGGAGGAGGAGGGAGGACGAGGGAGGAGGTAGAGGGAGGAGGAGGAGGGAGGAAAAGGGAGGAGGGAGTAGGATGGAGGAGGAAGAGGGAGGAGGTAGGAGGGTAAGGGAGGAGGAGGCAGGAGAAGGAAGAGGGAGGAGGAGGATGGAGGAGAAAGAGGAGGGAGAAGGAGGAGGGAGGAGGCGGAGGGGAAGAGGAAGAGGGTAGGAGGAGGAGGGGAGAGGAGGAGGGGGAAGGAAGAGGGAGAAGGAGGAGGGAGAGGGAGGAGGGGGAGGAGGTAGAGGTAGGAGGAGGAGGAGAGGAGGAGGGTGGAGGGAGGAGGAGAAGAGAGGAGGAGGGAGTGTGCCATTCCGAATTCATACTCGTCTAGGTTCTGTGATTTCGGTCCTTCCATTGATTGTTCTTCCCTTCTACACGACTGTAGATAACTTCCTTACACATAAAAAGATGAATTGTTATTGATATTGCCGTGACATGGAGGAATATCAGCAGCAGAGTTGATCCAGAAAACCAAAGACCGAGATCTATGGAGTGCAATGAACGCCTACGCCAGCCGTCACCGCACTTGATGATGATGATGATGATTGCCGTGTGACGATTCTGTGTAGTCACGTCATTTTTTTCGCTTTTCCTAGCGTTGTGGTTCGGGGATTCTTTCATCATCATCATCATATATTTACGTACGTATTTAGGGATGGGAGGAGGGAGGAGGAGGAAGAAAAAAAAAATATGACAGTTTGCGGCGCGGGAATAAGAGGAAGACGTGTAGAAAATTTCATCTCAATCGGGTGGACCGTTCGCGAACGTATAAAGGACATACACACCCACACACCCACCCACACACATCCTTTTTTTATATATAAGATGTGTAGCCGTAGCATTTAAAAGAGTTTGACTTCAGTTCTTGTAACATCAGGACATCAAAATCGTCGGCCAGTTTCTCCAAAATTGGTCTTCGCTGCTTTGCACTACGGCAACTCGTTCAGTTTCTAGTCCCAAACTATCCGTTTTCCTCCTACCACTTCTGGCTCCAGCGCATTTCTTCCTTTTCCTTTCCCTCTCTCTTCTACCTTTTCTCCTCTGGTAGATTTTCTCCTCGCTAGTTGTTGTCAAATGTATCGAGCACAAAACTCGCACTCAGTTGCTTCGGCGATAATTCGTTTTTATTTTCCATAGTTGGTTTGATTTAAAGGCAGGAAATAACTTAGTAGAGCTTGCTAGGGAAGGGGCAGGGCCTGCATACTAGACTTTCCACGTTCACGACTAGCTCAATAGTGGCCATTCAGTCCACGGCAAGTTGATCCACCTTAAACTCTGAGGTTTATAATCGGAGTTTTCCATCTCATAGATGGATCAATGTAAAAACTAATGTGGTCCCGTCTACCCGGAGACAAGAAATTCTAGTACCTCAACCCACCCGGCGAACACATTAAATTAATGTATACGGGGGTCAACAAACAATTAACACACAATATATATCAATTGTTCATAATACAATACACAGCCAAAATCACCGCACAACCCTGTGTTGGTGCATAGAGAAAGTCCAGATGGTATCTTCGTTGTCGCTTTTCTCTGTCAATAACCGCTACAAATTGATTCCCATTATATTTGAACATGTTGAGCAACTGTCCATTCTTTACCCTGTTGGTAAAACCCATCCCTACAAATGTCGCGTTTCTTACAATAAACAACATCGCTCTGTGCCAGCGATCTCCTGAGCTGCAGAAGTTAGTCTTCTGAGACGAGGTCAGAAAAAGTATCCTGGAAGTTCCTTATGACTGTGAGTCACCAGTTGACGCATCACCGTCTACGCCTTTGTTGTTTGCAGTTTTAGTAGACCTGCATCAGCTTTTCCGTGGCTGTAAGCTTGCACCTCACAAAAGTGGAGTACGCTATCATAACACCTATGAGTTAAAGCGTCGTGCCTGACTAGCGGACTATTTATCGCACAGTCTGACATCAGGGGAATATAATCGACATTCGGGCGTTAATTTGAGTCTGTGTACATATCCAGAAGTGTATCATCAGCACTAAAGGAAGTTAGTCTAAACCACCCAAACGTTGCATTTAAAATTCAAAGTTGTATATGACCACTCTGTGCAGTACATATGGAGCAGCGCTGGAAATGTGGCAACGTATGGCTGCATGTGTGGTCATCACTCCCTGAGTCTCCAACCATTGCATTGGGAAGCGACAACACGTTCAGTAGTAATCCTATATCAGCTCTGAACTCTGCTTTAAGGCTACATATCTACCTCCAACGACACACAGGGAACACACGTCAGCTGCCATAGTTCCCTCAATGGTGAACTTGTTCATGTATGATGCAACTGTGTTGGCATCCACAATGAATACAATGTGTCTACATATTTCCCCTGAGTTATCACATGCTACTATAAATGGCACAGACTGTCGTGTTTCAAAAACATCCCAAACCATATTGTCCTGTCTGGATGTGAAAGCCTTAGTGTAAGAGGCGTATGTAAATCATCATGGTCAGTGACATCATTCTGTTCATAAAACCTGTAGGATTCAGATGATGACTGGAAACATATTATGTTCATATAATAAACCTGTACGATTCAGATGATGGCTGAAAAAAATATTTTGCTGATACACTTCATTTGTGGATTCAAATGATGCCTGGAAACATGTTCGTCATCTTCTGTTTCTTCTGTTTCTTCTTCTTCTTCTTCTTCTTCTTCTTCTTCTTCTTCTTCTTCTTCTTCTTCTTCTTCTTCTTCTTCTTCTTCTTCTTCTTCTTCTTCTTCTTCTTCTTCTTTTCTTCTTCTTCTTCTTCTTCTTCTTCTTCTTCTTTCTTCTTCTTCTTCTTCTTCTTCTTCTTCTTCTTCTTCTTCTTCTTCTTCTTCTTCTCTTCTTCTTCTTCTTCTTCTTCTTCTTCTTCTTCTTCTTCTTCTTCTTCTTCTTCTTCTTCTTCTTCTTCTTCTTCTTCTTCTTCTTCTTCTTCTTCTTCTTCTTCTTCTTCTTCTTCTTCTTCTTCTTCTTCTTCTTCTTCTTCTTCTTCTTCTTCTTCTTCTTCTTCTTCTTCTTCTTCTTCTTCTTCTTCTTCTTCTTCTTCTTCTTCTTCTTCTTCTTCTTCTTCTTCTTCTTCTTCTTCTTCTTCTTCTTCTTCTTCTTCTTCTTCTTCTTCTTCTTCTTCTTCTTCTTCTTCTTCTTCTTCTTCTTCTTCTTCTTCTTCTTCTTCTTCTTCTTCTTCTTCTTCTTCTTCTTCTTCTTCTTCTTCTTCTTCTTCTTCTTCTTCTTCTTCTTCTTCTTCTTCTTCTTCTTCTTCTTCTTCTTCTTCTTCTTCTTCTTCTTCTTCTTCTTCTTCTTCTTCTTCTTCTTCTTCTTCTTCTTCTTCTTCTTCTTCTTCTTCTTCTTCTTCTTCTTCTTCTTCTTCTTCTTCTTCTTCTTCTATGTCATCATGATCTTATAACATGAAGAAGGCAAAATCTCAACTGCATCTTCACGTGGTAAAGGATCAGAAACAGACCACCGTGTAGCAAATAATACAAAGCTGGGGTAGGAGTATCCCCCATTATAAGTGGACAATTTTGCTGCAGTTGAGCAGTGCAAGGCACTTTCTTGTTCTGACAGTAAGACATTACTGTCAGAAGCAGGGGTAAACTACTCTCGTTTTGATGTGGAATTCTCTTGAAAACTACAACAGGATATTTCCAAGATTTCATCGAATTCTACAGGGTCAGATAATGTCGTTAACTGCTATCTTGGGGACATCGTCGTCCAATAGATAGGGACAGACCGAGAGATATCAAGAAAGATGGACTGAGACAGTGGAGGAATATGATCAGCATATTTAAACCAGACCACGAAGGACCAATATCTGAGGAGAGCTATGAACACCTTCGATAGCTTGTAAATATCATAACGATAGATGTGTAATGTTCTGTAATTAATGTCAGCGTCCTTGATTATTACATACAAGCTATATGTTAATATTTTGAATGATATTTCTCTAACACCAGTTGTCCTTTGTTGTTTTGTTACGTTATCTTGCACTACTGGGACTAACTTGTGTATCATAACCTGCAGGATACTTTCATTTTATAAGCCCCGACTTCCGTTATCTGCCTCTCTAACGCTTCCTGGTAACTCTACTAACCCTGGAGCACAGTTTACAGTAAGTGATAATGACTAATTTATCGGGCAATGAAAGGTGACAATTCAGGAATCTCCGTGGACACGTCGTTACGCCCGCCTACCTCATGCTCCGAAGGTTGTGGGTTCGATACTGGGCCACATCTTTCGGTTTACGAATGCAAGTTTCTCAGAGACTTCTAGTGGTCGACGCTGGAGCTACAGAGTTCGGAACTTGTGCTACATTTTTTAACAGTTGCATATCCTGTACAGGACATTGCAGTCAACAACCAGCATTTTACTGCCGTTGAAAAAAAAAAAAAAAACTTGCCGTCCTTGGCAAGTCTTACGTTCAGTAGTTTGCCATAGCTTTCTAAACGACCAGCTCCCCTACCAACACGATAAAACCAGCACGACGCGGTCTGCTGCCAAATCGGTCGCCATTGTGTTTCGAACGCGTCCGCATTACGAATCGCGTCCGTAACACCATGGCCAAGGAGCCCGGCGAGGCGAGACCCTTTAGGAAGCCTTTTAAACCCCTTTGAAGGTGTAATTTTAAAGGTGTGGGAGGTGTTATACTGACTCACAGTGCCGATTGGTCTATACAAATGTGAGTCTAGCACCATGTGACCAATGATCCTTAAATAATGTAAAGGGATACTTTACTTTTCACGCACCACAGTGATAGTGACTCAGTCTGATACGCACTTAGAGAAATGTTTCATTCCGGCGCCCACTCGGACGACTCAAGCACATGAGCTTAGTACCTTTTGTATATTTTATGTGTAGTTGTATCAGTGTCTGTTTGCTGTTTATGTGCTGATGAAGGCTCTAGCTGCAACGTCTATTTTGTCACCTGTGATCGTGTTCTTGTTAGGCTGACCAGTTCCATTTCTCGTTTTTGTAGATTTACTCACAGTAATAGACACGTCACATCCGGCTTATCACGCTCTCCTATTGTCGGAACCTGGTGTATGAGTGAACTTATCAATAACGTGATGTATGAGTGAACTTATCAATAACGTGATGTATGAGTGAACTTATCAATAACGTGATGTATGAGTGAACTTATCAATAACGTGATGTATGAGTGAACTTATCAATAACGTGGTGTCTAAGTGAACTTATCAATAACGTGATGTATGAGTGAACTTATCAATAACGTGGTGTCTAAGTGAACTTATCAATAACGTGATGTATGAGTGAACTTATCAATAACGTGATGTATGAGTGAACTTATCAATAACGTGATGTATGAGTGAACTTATCAATAACGTGGTGTCTAAGTGAACTTATCAATAACGTGATGTATGAGTGAACTTATCAATAACGTGGTGTCTAAGTGAACTTATCAATAACGTGATGTATGAGTGAACTTATCAATAACGTGATGTATGAGTGAACTTATCAATAACGTGATGTATGAGTGAACTTATGAGGAGCGGGCTGGCCGAGTGACTGCAACTCCGGATTCTCCTTTGGGAGACCCGGGTTCGAATCCACAGTAAGGTGTAGGATTTTTTTTCTGTCGGAGGCAAAAAAGAAAATCCTAACCTAAACAGTTCGCGGCGGCTGCACTAGCCAGGCGGCCTTAATTCCTCATCACAGAACCCCCCCCCCCTCCCCCATCCTGCCAGACACACCGCAAGGTACTATATTGGCAGTAAATGACAGTTTGACAGTTTATGAGTGAACTTATCAATAACGTGGTGTATGAGTGAACTTATCAATAACGTGGTGTATGAGTGAACTTATCAATAACGTGGTGTATGAGTGAACTTATCAATAACGTGGTGTATGAGTGAACTTATCAATAACGTGGTGTATGAGTGAAATTATCAATAACGTGGTGTATGAGTGAACTTATCAATAACGTGGTGTATGAGTGAACTTATCAATAACGTGGTGTATGAGTGAACTTATCAATAACGTGGTGTATGAGTGAACTTATCAATAACGTGGTGTATGAGTGAACTTATCAATAACGTGGTGTATGAGTGAACTTATCAATAACGTGGTGTATGAGTGAACTTATCAATAACGTGGTGTATGAGTGAATTTATCAATAACGTGGTGTATGAGTGAACATATCAATAACGTGGTGTATGAGTGAACTTATCAATAACGTGGTGTATGAGTGAACTTATCAATAACGTGGTGTATGAGTGAACTTATCAATAACGTGGTGTATGAGTGAACTTATCAATAACGTGGTGTATGAGTGAACTTATCAATAACGTGATGTATGTGCTGGGACACATAAGTCATTGTCATTGAAAGTTAGAAAAAGTGTTCTTGCATGTTACATAGAACCGGTTTTAACATACGGCTGCGAATCCTGAGCTATTAGTAAACAGGCGAAATAATCCCTGGAAGCCTTGGCGATGTGGTTTTATAGAAGAATGTTGAAAATTAATTGGACAGCCAAAATGACGTTTTAAAGAAAGTTGAGTTGCAAAGACAACTTATCACAAACATCAGAAAGAGTCATCGTATTTTGGCCACAAACACAAAAAAGACACAAACTGGAACATGTTGTGACAACAGAAACTATTTGCGTAAAGAGAGATAGAGGAAGACAACGGGAGAAAATTATTGACAGTCTTTTGTAATTGCACGGAAGGGAGTCAAGACACGAATTGATCCATAACGTCGAAGATCGCAATTTGTGGCGAGGCACTGGATGATGATGATGTGTTGAGAGGAGCTGTGGCTAAAAAGTTACGCTGTCCATCTCAGGCCCATAAGGTATCGGTTCAGACACCAGAATAGAGTTTCCCAGAACCTTTGGTATCTAGTGCCACTCCTTCCCCTGATTACTTGGGTAGTGAAATCGGATACCAGCCTTCCTGGATAAGGGCGAAAAACAGGAGGTTCCGTGAACAATTTGTGCACCTTAAAAATCCCACGACAGTTGTAAATACAAAGCGTAGGCCAAAAGGCTTCTACTCCTGCAACATTGTTAGAGAAGAACATCAACCACGAGTAAACAAAGCCTGTTACCCAGGATGGTATCTACTTAGAGGCTGTAAACCGTACACAAATGCACGCTGAAGTCAGACAAACTGACCTTTGAGGTACTTAGCTGGTGTAATACACTTCCCTTTGAAATAGAAACTAAGAAAGAAGCGGAAGGTGCGTGAGATGTAAGTATAAATCAATTCCAAGTACTGTTCACAGAAAGTCACTTGGGAACCACTGATAGGATGGCAATCCACACAATGTTTACATAAAGTTACACAAAGTACAGTTGTTTAGGCCTCGTAAAAGCACGTTTCATCGTATGAATGGTCTTCGCACAAAGGTAGTGTTGTGCGCAAAACAAAAGAGAATAATAACCTGAATATTGGTAATCGTTACAACAGATAGCACTGACCTGAAGATAACAAGATAATTTATCTGCAACAAACAACAATTTAACAGTTGGGCAAACATGAATACCTCTACAATAAAATGATGTATGAGAGAATGGAAACGTGCCTTGGTCTGATTACTGAAGATAGCGTGTCTATGCTACATGGACACGACCGCAAGGTTATGCTTTTTCCCCAATACACATTGCACTAGAATTTCCCCATACACATTGCACTAGAAGACACACCGTGTTATATTTACCGATAAGCTGTTATAGAAAGCAAGGGGACATATGCAGAAATTAGCGGATAAATAGACAACGGATTATTTAAAGCTGTAAGCATGCCTGTGTCGAATAGAATATACTGGAGCACTTTCACGGTTGGTTGGCACCTGATGGGCTTGTCAGCCCCCCGCCAAACCTCTTTAGTCGTCTCTCACGACATGCAAGGTAGACTACATTGTTACTAATGTTTGCTACCCATTAGAGCTCGGTAACACACGGAGGGATAACATGGAGACACTGAAAGCTACAACCATGTCTGAGTCGAATGCGTCACTTCTATTTGATCAACTTTAGCGGTCGAGACGACGCAAGATTTGAAATCCAGTCGTGACAAACATGGTTGTGCCATGTGTATAACAGCGTATCGTGTGGTATCTACTTGTTTACTTTGTCTTCTGTAAGTGCACATCAATACCAGCGGGTTTAACCCATGTTGACTCTGTTTCAGTCATCAGTTGAAGATCGCATATTCTCTGAGACATTGCAACCTGAAGTCATGTCAACTCATACGTACCACCTTCAATTCTAAACAACGTGTGTTGTGTCCTTAGCTCTTCCCCGCCAACCCCAGCCAACGCCTCATGCGTTTTCTAACTTGTTGACATTTCTCCATGTCATCTAAACAAATCTGGTGTCTCAGAAGGCCGCTTGCACAGTGATTTAATCTCTTTGAAGCTAATAATTTGACCCATTGTTTGCGGACCTGCAGTTGACGATCTGGCACTGAAATATTTACGATATAATCTACAGAAGACGATGGATTATACAGCAACCATAACCTTTGTAGGTGTCGTGGTAGCGCAGTGGCTAGCAGGCATGTCTGCCAGACCGGTGGTTTATGTTCGAATCCCTATTGCAAATAAATTTTAAAGATTGACCCAGCCTAAACATGGCATCTGAAAATGTTCCGGGATGTAAAGGCAGGCAGAGCGGTCGCCCATCGAGCACAGATTGATCTAGATAATATGGGGCTAGAATTATGAACCAGGACACAAGCTCGTGTATACGAGTCTCACTCAGGCTAATACTATGACCTATATACGTATACTCATTATCTGTATCAAGTGCCTTGTCAAGTGAAGTCAGGCGTCTCTACGAGTATTGTTTACATCTTGTGCCTACATTTATTCATGCAACCATGCAAGACTGCCTGCCAGATTTGCAGCTTGAAAGCTTCTTTCTTTTTACCCACTAATTTTTTCGACGTTACAGCATATATATCATGTATGCGATAGTCATTAACAGGTTAACAGGCAAAAAGATCAATTTTATTGCAACAGGTTTTACCCCTTTACATCTCGGTCTTTGCACTCTATCTGCTTGGAAAGCGTCCCACAGAACACAATGTATGTAGCTTCGGCTGCGATCCCCAGGAATGTCAGAAGCAATTGCACTCGGGAACAGAATGACGGATCCGGAAGCGAGCCCACGACTTTCGATCACGAGGCAAACGACTTAACATTCGTTACGGAGCTATCTTTTCCTCTCACAGGTGATACCAATTACAATTGCTACAATGAATGTCAGCCGCAAGGGATCTGCATCATTTCCTATCTCTTGACATTAAGTGGCTTGTCAACGTAAGTTGTTGATTCTGTAATCAAACATTAATCATTGTCTCTCTCTTGCGTAGAGATATTATCTTCCTCGTTTGCTGACTTACAATTGTCCCAGGAAAGACTCGCATCTACACAAAGATGTTTGGTAGAGTTAAATAGTTCTCATTCCAGAAATATACACGCAGAATACTGGACGTCTGTGTATATATCAGTATAACAAAAGAGATGATGACAAAGAAGAAGAAGAAGGAGGAGGAGGAGGAGGAGAAGAAGAAGGGGAAGAAAAAAAAAAAAAAAGAAGAAGAAGAAGAAGAAGAAGAAGAAGAAGAAGAAGAAGAAGAAGAAGAAGAAGAAGAAGAAGAAGAAGAAGAAGAAGGGGAAGAAGACGACGACGACGACGACGAAGAAGAAGAAGAAGAAGAAGAAGAAGAAGAAGAAGAAGAAGAAGAAGAAGAAGAAGAAGAAGAAGAAGAAGAAGACGAAGAAGAAGAAGAAGAAGAAGAAGAAGAAGAAGAAGAAGAAGAAGAAGAAGAAGAAGAAGAAGAAGAAGAAGAAGAAGAAGAAGAAGAAGAAGAAGAAGAGGAAGAAGAAGAAGAAGAAGAAGAAGAAGAAGAAGAAGAAGAAGAAGAAGAAGAAGAAGAAGAAGAAGAAGAAGAAGAAGAAGAAGAAGAAGAAGAAGATGAAGAAGAAATTATTTAATTTCTTAGAACTTTATCTTAATTAACATATAATGAGAAACTGAAAAACAAAATATATTAATTAGATTTACACTAAAACAAATAAATTTAACAATATATAGGCAAATGAAAAACTCAGTGGAATTTTTGTACATTTTCTGTGACAAAGACCTACTTTTATTCTACCCGGCATTTGTTTATCAGATATTTAGATGGTCCCTGTTTGTATAATAGTCTTCAGTTATCAAACAAGTAGGCTAAGGTTTGCTAAACTGCAGACATGTTGACTAATGTTGTATTGGTGTGGTTGCAGTAATAATGTGTGTTACTTTTGGTTGTTTCCATTCAGAAGATTGGAGAAGACAGTCTTTGTCTGTTTGTTGAGGTAGGTAGGTTTAGTATGTTTCCATTCTGAAGATTGGGGAAGACACCCAGTCTATGCCTTCTCCTTCTTCTTCTTCTTCTTCTTCTTCTTCAGCGTTCCGAGCCATTGAGGTTCTTTGCTGCAGATACAATCCGTCTCCATTCGTCTCTCTGGTGGACCTTCTCTTGCCAGTCGTTGATTCCAAGTGCTTGTAGGTCTGTATATATTATCTCTCCACCGTCTTCTTGGTCTACCTCGGGGTCTACGGTCATTTATTTCCTGAGTGTAAGCAAGTTTTGTTTCCCTATTATCTTCCATTCTTTCTATATGCCCCAGCCATTGTAGTCTTCATGATGCCAGTGATTAGTGGGGACTTAAACAGATCATAAATATCTTTGTTACTTCTTCTTTTCCACTATCCACTTTGTGTATCCCTAATGGGTCCAAAGATGCGTCTTAAATCTTTGTTCTCAAAGGTTTTTAACAAGGCTTCGTCTCCTTTCGTCGTACTCCAGGTTTCAGAGCTATACAGCACAATTGGTCTGATCAGTGTTTTGTATATTGTGATTTTGGTGTTACGAGATAGCGCATTTGATTTTAGTAGATGTTGTAGTGCATAGTACATCTTATTCCCAGAAGTGATTCTAGTTTGTATTTCCTCCCTTATGATGTTGGGGCAGTTGACGATTGCACCCAGGTATTTGTATGTTTCCGTTCTTTTAATGGTCATATTATCTATTTAAATGTGGCCAGAGTTTTTAGACATTCCTTCTCTTGAAATTACCATATATTCTGTCTTATCTCACTCTGTCACTAAATATGTCTCTGTCACTTAAAATGACATACCTCTTAGAAAATATATGTTAGTGGGCTGACTACCTTAATCTCCAATGTTCTGTTGATTTAGTCAGAATGATGAGTCTGGCTTTTACAGGATGAATACTTTACTTGTTAGTATATAATACTATATATAACCTGACATTGTTAACATCCGCCTCTAGTATAGGCATTCGCTTGTGCTGCTGGTTGAGACTCCATTTGCAATCTGAGATTGGAGAAACAACGGATTCACCCACAGTGGCTTAAAAGTGGCCCTTGAATTCAATCAGTCAATTAATCAAACAACAACGGATTCACCCATAGTAGCTTAAAAGTGGCCCTTGAATTCAATCAGTCAATTAATCAAACAACAACGGATTCACCCATAGTAGCTTAAAAGTGGCCCTTGAATTCAATCAGTCAATTAATCAAACAACAACGGATTCACCCATAGTGGCTTAAAAGTGGCCCTTTAATTCAATCAGTCAATTAATCAAACAATCCATTTTCAACCAATCAGTTCTGTTGTCAGCAACGTTTGGTTTTACCAAAGAGCTATACTTTAAAGCGCAGAGATCAATATAAATGCTTTCGCCGCAATAACTCAGATTTAATCCAAGACTGATGATAGCGTGGGGTGGCGAACCAAGACCGAACATTCCTATCGTCATGGCACATGATGATGATAAAAAGCAATGCCCTTATATTTTAGAATACTATTCTTTGACAGTATGCACACCAGTCTCTCACAGTATGAATATCTGTCTGGACTTCCGGTCCCCAACATGGCGATTAGGCAGTGAACCGCTACGGCCTCTCTAGTATTTATTTTGTGGCTGCGGTTTGCATTCGCATTTTCCTGGTGTTGGACTTTGAGTATATGGTTCCGCCGCCCTGTTACTGAGTGAGTGCGTGGCGCGACTCTGTGAGCTGTGATATTCACGTGGAATGCTTCAACATGTCCGCTTTTGTTTGCTTTTACACCTGTCCTGTACAGTGACCTGCATGTTCGGAACAATGGCTACCGGCTGTGCTGAATTGACTGATTTGCCTTTTCGGTTCACGGGTGCATTTTTCAGGAGACTCCTGGGAGTCGGCGATTGAGCTACGGAGTTCGTGCTTAATGCGACACATTCGGCGGGTGGCCCTGCGGATAGAGACAGAGGCATGTGAGAAAACCCGGGTCAATGAGGTCTTTCTGGTGACTGCCGATTCCATCGACGATGAACTGTGGTTTTCGTGGAGGACTTTTGTGTTGGCATTCGGGTGACGGCATTATGCACAGTGTACCTGTGCAGGCTGTTGGATTGCCGAGATTCCTCTCTGTTCCACTTTTCAGATTGGACAGTGGGGAGAATTTTGTGTGATATTCACTGGCACAGGAACGGAGCATAATTGGGACGACCCGTTGTCGTGACGTTGGAACCTCGACTAACTAACTAACTAACTGAATACCTGTCTCTGACAGTGTGATACCAATCTCTGACAGTGTGATACCAATCTCTCACAGTGTGAATACCTTTCTCCGACAGTGTGGATACCAATCTCTCACAGTGAGAATACGTTTCTCTGAGAGCCATGATTTCATTCTCTGACAGTGTGGATACTCTGACACTGTGGATACTCTGACACTGTGGATACTAGTCTTTGACAATGTGGATACTAGTCTTTGACATTGTGGATGACAGCCAATAACAGCGAGGATACTAGTCTCCGACAGCGTGGGTACCAGTCTCTGACAGTGTGGTACCAGTCTCTGACAGTGTGGGTACCAGTCTCTGCCGGCGTGGGTCCCAGCCTCTGACGGCGTGGACACCAGTCTCTGACAGCGTGGGTACCAGTCTCTGACAGCGTAGACACCAGTCTACCAGAAGAGTAGTATTACATTACATTTATCACCACTCTCCACAACAGCAGTCAGCAAGATAGAGAGACAGACAGACACTCACCCCGTGACATCCCTGGTCATCCAGTCAATCTGGACGACTTGCCCGAGAGCGTCAAGTTCGTATTTATGCAACCAAATACGACTTCACTGATCCAACAATTGGCCAATGTGTCATTGCAACTTTCAAAAGTTAGTTGCGTCTCACCTTCTCACAGCTCATCAAGGCTATGGAAGGTAAAGATAAGCCTACCATTAAGGGATTCTCTCGAGAGTACAACTTCCTCAAGGCCATCAACAACACTGCGGATTCATGGAGTGAGGTAACGTCAGCATGCATGAATGCTGTGTATTGAAACTGTGGCCAGAATGTATGCACGACTTTAGTGAATTTGATAACGCTCATGCTATTCGACGACAGATCGCTAACGTAGCCACTAAAGCTGACTCTGAAGGGATAGAGGAAGCTGACATTGATGAGTTGCTTGAATCGCATAGAGAAGAGTTGTTTAATGAAGATCTATGGAACTCGACGTGCAGAGAGCTCAGCAGAAAGAGGAGCACCCTGTTGCACCCTCCACCCCCCCCCCCCCCTTTCCCTTACTTTCCACCTCGAATGTTGACAGCTGAACGTTTGTCACAATTCTTTCAATTGATTGATTTGGCAATTGACATAATAAATGAGGATGACCCGAACAGAGAACGGAGCTCAAAAGTGTCAAGCGCCATCACCTGTTACAATGGGCTTTACTTAGAGGGGAAAAAAATGGCTGTGCAGCAGACATTTGACAAAATTTTTGTTCAAGTAGAGAAGAGCCAGGAAAAGAGGCAGGAAGAGGTTACAGTTTCATCCTCAGATGACGAGGCAGAATTTAATACCTCTACGTCCCAATAACTCTACCATCCGTCTACCAACCCACCTCTATTTAGCCATTAATTATCGACAACCATCAAAATAAAGATGGCATAATACACTGTATTTCATTTAATTCTATTGGAAATAGTGTTTCGCTATACGTCGTTTCACTTAAAGTCGCGTTTTCCAAGAGCAAAACCCCAACGTTAACCGGGGCCTCCTTGTATTGTTTTCAGAATTGTTCTAAAGGGATGCTAATCCAAATGACAGTGGTGTTTTCACCATTGTTCTAATGGAGTTCTAACCTGAATGGCAGTATTGTTTACACCATTGTTCTAAAGGGATGCTAATCCAAATAACAGTGTTGTTTACACCATTGTTCTAATAGTTTGCTAATCCAAATGACAGTGATGTTTACACCATTGTTCTAATAGTTTGCTAATCCAAATAACAGTGTTGTTTACACCATTGTTCTAATAGTTTGCTAATCCAAATGACAGTGATGTTTACACCATTGTTCTAATAGTTTGCTAATCCAAATGACAGTGTTGTTTACACCATTGTTCTAATAGTTTGCTAATCCAAATGACAGTGTTGTTTAAACCATTGTTCTTATAGTTTGCTAATCCAAATGACAGTGTTGTTTACACCATTGTTCTAATAGTTTGCTAATCCAAATGACAGTGTTGTTTACACCATTGTTCTAATAGTTTGCTAATCCAAATAACAGTGTTGTTTACACCATTGTTCTAATAGTTTGCTAATCCAAATATCAGTGTTGTTTACACCATTGTTCTAATAGTTTGCTAATCCAAATAACAGTGTTGTTTACACCATTGTTCTAATCAGGTGCTAATCCAAATGACAGTGTTGTTTACACCATTGTTCTAATAGTTTGCTAATCCAAATGACAGTGTTGTTTACACCATTGTTCTAATAGTTTGCTAATCCAAATGACAGTGTTGTTTACACCATTGTTCTAATAAGGTGCTAATCCAAATGATAGTGTTGTTTACACCATTGTTCTAATAGTTTGCTAATCCAAATGACAGTGTTGTTTACACCATTGTTCTAATAGTTTACTAATCCAAATGATAGTGTTGTTTACACCATTGTTCTAATAGTTTGCTAATCCAAATGACATTTTGTTTACACCATTGTTTTAATAGTTTGCTAATCCAAATGACAGTGTTGTTTACACCATTGTTCTAATAGTTTACTAATCCAAATGACAGTGTTGTTTACACCATTGTTCTAATAGTTTGCTAATCCAAATGATAGTGTTGTTTACACCATTGTTCTAATAGTTTGCTAATCCAAATGACATTTTGTTTACACCATTGTTCTAATAGTTTGCTAATCCAAATGACAGTGTTGTTTACACCATTGTTCTAATAGTTTGCTAATCCAAATGACAGTGTTGTTTACACCATTGTTCTAATAAGGTGCTAATCCAAATGACAGTGTTGTTTACAACATTGTTCTAATAATGTGCTAATCCAAATGACAGTGTTGTTTACACCATTGTTCTAATAGTTTGCTAATCCAAATGACAGTGTTTTTACACCATTGTTCTAATAAGGTGCTAATCCAAATGACAGTGTTGTTTACAACATTGTTCTAATAATGTGCTAATCCTAATGACAGTGTTGTTTACACCATTGTTCTAATAGTTTACTAATCCAAATGACAGTGTTGTTTACACCATTGTTCTAATAAGGTGCTAATCCAAATAACAGTGTTGTTTACACCATTGTTCTAATAGTTTGCTAATCCAAATGACAGTGTTGTTTACACTATTGTTCTAATAGTTTGCTAATCCAAATGACAGTGTTGTTTACAACATTGTTCTAATAAGGTGCTAATCCAAATGACAGTGTTGTTTACAACATTGTTCTAATAATGTGCTAATCCAAATGACAGTGTTGTTTACACCATTGTTCTAATAGTTTGCTAATCCAAATGACAGTGTTTTTTACACTATTGTTCTAATAGTTTGCTAATCCAAATGACAGTGTTGTTTACACCATTGTTCTAATAGTTTGCTAATCCAAATGACAGTGTTGTTTACACTATTGTTCTAATAGTTTGCTAATCTAAATGACAGTGTTGTTTACACCATTGTTCTAATAGTTTGCTAATCCAAATGACAGTGTTGTTTACACCATTGTTCTAATAAGGTGCTAATCCAAATGACAATGATGTTTACACCATTGTTCTAATAGTTTGCTAATCCAAATGACAGTGTTGTTTACACCATTGTTCTAATAAGGTGCTAATCCAAATAACAGTGTTGTTTACACCATTGTTCTAATAGTTTGCTAATCCAAATGACAGTGTTGTTTACACCATTGTTCTAATAGTTTCCTAATCCAAATAAAAGTGTTGTTTACACCATTGTTCTAATAGTTTACTAATCCAAATGACAGTGTTTTTACACCATTGTTCTAATAAGGTGCTAATCCAAATGACAGTGTTGTTTACAACATTGTTCTAATAATGTGCTAATCCTAATGACAGTGTTGTTTACACCATTGTTCTAATAGTTTACTAATCCAAATGACAGTGTTGTTTACACCATTGTTCTAATAAGGTGCTAATCCAAATAACAGTGTTGTTTACACCATTGTTCTAATAGTTTGCTAATCCAAATGACAGTGTTGTTTACACTATTGTTCTAATAGTTTGCTAATCCAAATGACAGTGTTGTTTACAACATTGTTCTAATAAGGTGCTAATCCAAATGACAGTGTTGTTTACAACATTGTTCTAATAATGTGCTAATCCAAATGACAGTGTTGTTTACACCATTGTTCTAATAGTTTGCTAATCCAAATGACAGTGTTTTTTACACTATTGTTCTAATAGTTTGCTAATCCAAATGACAGTGTTGTTTACACCATTGTTCTAATAGTTTGCTAATCCAAATGACAGTGTTGTTTACACTATTGTTCTAATAGTTTGCTAATCTAAATGACAGTGTTGTTTACACCATTGTTCTAATAGTTTGCTAATCCAAATGACAGTGTTGTTTACACCATTGTTCTAATAAGGTGCTAATCCAAATGACAATGATGTTTACACCATTGTTCTAATAGTTTGCTAATCCAAATGACAGTGTTGTTTACACCATTGTTCTAATAAGGTGCTAATCCAAATAACAGTGTTGTTTACACCATTGTTCTAATAGTTTGCTAATCCAAATGACAGTGTTGTTTACACCATTGTTCTAATAGTTTCCTAATCCAAATAAAAGTGTTGTTTACACCATTGTTCTAATAGTTTACTAATCCAAATGACAGTGTTGTTTACACCATTGTTCTAATAAGGTGCTAATCCAAATAACAGTGTTGTTTACACCATTGTTCTAATAGTTTGCTAATCCAAATGGCATTTTGTTTACACCATTGTTCTAATAGTTTGCTAATCCAAATGACAGTGTTGTTTACACTATTGTTCTAATAGTTTGCTAATCCAAATAACAGTGTTGTTTACACCATTGTTCTAATAGTTTGCTAATCCAAATGACAGTGTTGTTTACACCATTGTTCTAATAGTTTCCTAATCCAAATAAAAGTGTTGTTTACACCATTGTTCTAATAGTTTACTAATCCAAATGACAGTGTTGTTTACACCATTGTTCTAATAAGGTGCTAATCCAAATAACAGTGTTGTTTACACCATTGTTCTAATAGTTTGCTAATCCAAATGGCATTTTGTTTACACCATTGTTCTAATAGTTTGCTAATCCAAATGACAGTGTTGTTTACACTATTGTTCTAATAGTTTGCTAATCCAAATGACAGTGTTGTTTACAACATTGTTCTAATAAGGTGCTAATCCAAATGACAGTGTTGTTTACAACATTGTTCTAATAATGTGCTAATCCAAATGACAGTGTTGTTTACACCATTGTTCTAATAGTTTGCTAATCCAAATGACTGTTTTTTACACTATTGTTCTAATAGTTTGCTAATCCAAATGACAGTGTTGTTTACACCATTGTTCTAATAGTTTGCTAATCCAAATGACAGTGTTGTTTACACTATTGTTCTAACAGTTTGCTAATCTAAATGACAGTGTTGTTTACACCATTGTTCTAATAGTTTGCTAATCCAAATGACAGTGTTGTTTACACCATTGTTCTAATAAGGTGCTAATCCAAATGACAATGATGTTTACACCATTGTTCTAATAGTTTGCTAATCCAAATGACAGTGTTGTTTACACCATTGTTCTAATAAGGTGCTAATCCAAATAACAGTGTTGTTTACACCATTGTTCTAATAGTTTGCTAATCCAAATGACAGTGTTGATTACACCATTGTTCTAATACGGTGCTTATCCAGATAACAGTGATGTTTCTATCCACGTTCTAATGGGGAGTTAGTCTATTCATCAATGTTGTGTTCCCGTTTGCTGATCACAGTTTAAGTTCTCAGATTAAACAAACCATTCTTTCCCTGCCTCCTCAGCATTGACCATGATCACGTGGATTGAACACTTGGTTGTTGGTGTGGTGTTTCTCATGCTGCTTGGGGTGTACTTGAGGAGTGGCGCTTGGGAGACAATGAGAATCTTGGTAGTGGCAATAAAACAGATCCCCTGGGTTCCTGAAGGCGTGGAGTCGATCCTGAAATCAGAAGCATCCAATTTCATTAAAACAACAAAGTTGGCCTCGACGACTGGCGAGAAACCGTCTACAATTTGTATCCCAAAGATAGGTTAGTAAAATTGTCACAATGAAGTTTTAACAAAAGCATATAAGTGCATATAAGAACAAAGACACGCGTAACACCTAAACAGCATATAACCCAGAAGGTATCCAGTGTGTTATGTGTGGAGTTCACAGCCAGCGAACACAATCATCATGTGTTATGTGATAAGATATGTCGCTTAAAGTAGCTTAAAATTCGGCAGCGCGGAAAGCGTCGCACAAAGCACGAACTCCGTAGCTTTTAGCGACGGCCCACAGGAGTCTCCGAAATATTTAACTCGTAAACCGAAGGGCGCGGGCAGGAATCGAACCCACAACCTTCGGAGCACGAGTCAAACGGCTTGTCCACTTCGCCACAGAGACTCCCGTGATGTCATCGTGTTCTCGTTAAACTGAATGTTACATCATTGCACTGTCCACAGACAGAACTAAACAAATACCACGGAATCAAGTTCTGACGCTTTATACGTAATACCCGTGATAAGATATGTAACCCAAGCAATCAATAGATGGACACATTCCGTTTCTTCTTCTGCTGTTTTCCTTCCATTGGGACATGGGCCCTGAACTAACTTACTTTTAGTCGCCTTTACTTAATCTCTGTATTATTATTCAATCATCTCTCCTCTCCATGATTCTTAGGTCTTCATTTGTTTCATCTGCTAAGTGAACTCCGGAAAAGGACCTGTCTAATTATACATTTCCCAGCTTTTCTCAGTGTATTACGTATAAAGCGTCAGAACTTGATTCCGTGGTATTTTTTAGTTCTGTCTATGGACAACTCAATGTTGTAACATTCAGTTTAACGAGAACACGATGATAATAACCTAGTGCACGTTACGATTAGAGAGGTCTTCATTGGGAAACATAAGCAACCAATGAGAATGATCCACTAACAGAACAATATGCAGATTAAACACCAGTAAAGGGCACATTTACACAACTTTGGCGTATTGATTATATGGCGCCAACCTTACATTTGACAGACCAATAGGTGCTCATATAGTGATCTGGTTAGTATCATCTAGACCGCCCTTACCCCCCAAGACATTTCCGTGTACCCATTTCAGGCTGCGTCGGCCTAGCAGCCCGTTTCAAATGTAAACATTCGAATCCTTCCCACAGTGTATTACAATATTTCAAATCGGACTCCACTTATCCCAGAGCTGTAAGTGATACATACACACCTAAAACAAGTAATTAAAGTTTGTTTAAAAAAAAGGAAGAATACAGATAAGAGAATGGTTGCATCAATAGATATGAGCAGATCAGTGATATAAAACTTAACACAAGACAGGCTGTGCTAAGGTTACATGGTTACCAAATGTGTCTCAGAAACTTCAAATATGCAACTGTTGAATAGCAAAACTAACGACATAGTACATTATGTACCACGAAAACTATGTCTGGCAGTGACTGCAATTCTCGCTCACATGCGTAACCCTTTAAGACACGGTATTTGGACTGAATGGCATTATACTGCTAATGAACCATGCTAGAAGAAGAAGAAGAAGAAGAAGAAGAAGAAGAAGAAGAAGAAGAAGAAGAAGAAGAAGAAGAAGAAGAAGAAGAAGAAGAAGAAGAAGAAGAAGAAGAAGAAGAAGAAGAAAAGGTAACATTAGAAGAAACAAATTAAGTTGCATGTCCTTCACAGGACGTAGCAGTCAACCCCAGCATTTTCGCTGTTCGTGATTCCTGGGCAAATTTTACGTTCAATAGTTTGCCGTTGCTTTCTGAACCACCGGCTCTTATACCTATTCCCGAAAAAACCAGCACCGCTGTGTTTCGAACCCGGGTATACGGGCTCACAAACCGCGTTCGCAACTCTCAGCCACAGAGACCGGTTTAGAAGAGACCGGACATTAGAAGAAGCACTAGAAAAATAAGAAGAAGAAAAAGATGAAGATGACCCTGGCTATACCATAATATATTCTGATAATTATTTATGTGTCATCATTACTGTTTCTATTCACACTTGAATACTTTGTATTTTCCTACACATGTAAAACTGTATACTACTCGTATACAGTTACGGAAATGGCCGCAGAAGAATTCTTCTAAGTACTATTGTTGTTACGGGCGTCTGTATTCCACCTGGACGTGGTAGAGGAGTTTGCGTGTCCCAATAACCTCAAGAGCTCTGCCGACGGAAGCACAACTACATGTTGGACAGGCCTTGGGATAGGGACCAGACCTAGGGAGACACAATCTGCTGCTCTGCAGGCAGACTGAGGATAGCAGTCAAAGTCCGAAACAGGCGCACGATGCCATACATTCTTAGTCCGGATACATTCTCTAAGGCTCTCTACTGAGGGTTATGGCTGAACGCCTCTAAGTCATTAACCCTTAGAGGTAAGAGCCGGGCCGATACTCACTCACTGCAAAATGGAGGTGGGATACTGAGCACGCTACATGCTTAGTTAAGATACTTGCTCGAAGGCTCTCAGCCAAGGAGTATGGCCGAACGCCTCTAGGCCAATGTTTCTTGGATGCGAGAGCCTGGCCGTTGCTCACCTCTACTGAACGGAAGTGAGATGCTGCCGTCCTTTACTTAGGGATGTTAATTACAAGTACCTCTGAGGTCGGAGTGGGTTTGCCTGAAGGCGAGGGACACCGGTAAAAGGGAAAGCCAACCCACACGCAAAATTCAGACCATTACTACTTTAAATAGTGTGTAAGGACTACGTTTGAGTTTAAAGCGAGCGAACGAAAAGGAAAAAAAAAAGCTCGGACGATTTGGAAGCAAACCGCCTTGTGTTGATTTAAGCAATGGTATGAGAGTGGATGGTTCAGAAAGTAATGATAAACTATTGAACGTAAATGTGCATAGTAATAGAAGTAATATTTACCATGTGGTCTCGCACAGGCATGACTAGGGAGGAAATGTTAGACAAACTGAAGTCACTGAAAGAGAAGGAGACGAACCACATGGACGGTAGAATCTTTGCCTACACGTACACACTCGCAGATGATCACTTTGAGCTGCAGAAGGAAGTGTTTGAGATGTTCACAGGTATGGTTATGCTGCCAGTATGGAGAAGTGAAAGAACTTGATAAGCATTCATAGACACTCCATCTTACTTAGCGGTTATTAGGATGTTTAGGCACTGCCTGTTTTCATTTACAGTATGGCTATATAACCACCTGAGTCTTCCGGCTCACGCGTTTTCAGAAAGCTATTCTAAACTCTTCTTATGATGTCAATACTTCAAGCGCTGTCAGCAGTGAATATGAGGGCATGGAAATAATGCAGTCCTATGTTTTTTTTTCTGTTGTCCTTTATACCCCATTGTGACGTCGACCAACTCACACCAAACTGTGCTCTCTCCTGCAGCTTCAACCATGTCCTCCCCATATAGTTCATGTCCTCCCCATATAGTTCATGTCCTCCCCATATAGTTCATGTCCTCCCCACATAGTTCATGTCCTCCCCATATAGTTCATGTCCTCCCCACATAGTTCATGTCCTCCCCATATAGTTCATGTCCTCCCCACATAGTTCATGTCCTCCCCACATAGTTCATGTCCTCCCCATATAGTTCATGTCCTCCTCACATAGTTCATGTCCTCCCCATATAGATCATGTCCTCCCCACATAGTTCATGTCCTCCCCACATAGTTCATGTCCTCCCCACATATTTCATGTCCTCTCCAGATAGTTCATGTCCTCCCCACATAGTTCATGTCCTCCCCATATAGTTCATGTCCTCCCCACATAGCTCATGTCCTCCCCACATAGTTCATGTCCTTCCCACATAGTTCATATCCTCCCCATATAGTTCATATCCTCCCCTTATAGTTTATGTCCTTCCAATATAGTTAATGTCCTTCCAATATAGTTAATGTCCTTCTCACATAAATCATGTCCTTCCCATATAGTTCATGTCCTTCCAATATAGTTAATGTTCTTCCCACATAGTTCATGTCCTCCCCATATAGTTCATATCCACCCCATATAGTTCATATCCACCCCATATAGTTCATATCCACCCCACATAGTTCATATCCACCCCATATAGTTCACGTCCTCCCCACATAATTCATATCCTCCCCATATAATTCATGTCATCCCCACATATTTCATGTCCTCCCCAGATAGTTCATGTCCTCCCCACATAGTTCATGTCCTCCCCATATAGTTCATGTTCTCCCCATATATTTCATGTCCTCCCCACATAGTTCATGTTCTCCCCATATATTTCATGTCCTCCCCACATAGTTCATGTCCTCCCCACATATTTCATGTCATCTGTCACGAGATCGCCATGAGTTAACCAAATAATAATACCGACGTTTGCTTGGCGTATATTTTCTAGGCCACAACAGTCGTACTAACAGAGTAAACACAGCTGCACGGGTTACATCGGGTCAGCCCATATACACATTTGGTGGTGAGTGAGAAGGAAGGGATACAACGCGTTGGCAGCTCATAACAGTTAAAATCACATATAATTGCCCGCTCAGGATATGGAATGGTTCCGTTTGTCATCTATAGTTCCGGACATCAGACGGAATGGAGGTTTTGACTGTCACTACATGACAGAAAGTTGAGGGCTGGTTATTGAAAACAGTGGAACACCTGCCGGACATGAACAACGTCACGTGCACAATGTAAGCTTGTTTGGAAAACCATGATTGGCAGCTTGGTATCGAAACTCTTTGTTGGAACTGTACAGTAACTCTCTAGATTGTTTTGGATGTCAGAACCAGGGATGACAAATCTAACATTAATGGAGCCAGGGAGGATGGATCCCTGACAGGGGATGATCTGCCAATGTGCCACCTGTGTGGGGGCATAAAGGATAACGTCACGTGGCCAACTTTGGTAGTTTGCCATATAAACCCGAGTTGGGGCCAACGAGGGGGACTTGGAAATGTGGCTCTAGTCGAAGTGAAATGGCACTGCAGTGCTTAGTGGAAATAATATCTACCGTGTGTTAATTAGTGACTTAATTTTACACGTGCCTATCATGGCAGATGTAGATATGATTGATAGGACTGCAGTAGTGCCATTTAAGGTATAACCTATTCTTATATTAGTTCTAATTAATATAGACTTTAGCCTTGTTAAAACTATAGTGTGATGATTAGCACTGTTAGTGGAAACTAGTTAGAGTAGAATAGTGATATTAGCTCTGCTAGTTAAAAATAGATTAGTGAAGTGTTGATAAGCTTTACTAGTTGAGAATTGAGTAATGAGGGATAATTGGGATCTTCCCGTAGGTGTCCCTGGTGGGCGGGGTTCCGCATTCTGTTTGTTGATTTTTTTCTTGTCTTGGCCTGATGATAACATATGTGTTCAGTCATCTGTCCATGACAGAGTAGGTTCATTATATTTTCTGAGCGAGGCCGATGGCCACGATCATCTAATAGAGATCAGTGACGGGGAGGCTATCACCAGTTGTATGATTTATTTTACAGGTTCCTCGGGTTGGAATGAAGAACCCGGACCCAATGTAACATCCGATCCCGGATAAATTATGATGTAGAGAGAGGGGCCAGCAACTTTCGCAACGGAAGAAGTTAATACACATTGCTCGGTGGAGTCTAATGGTATATGTATCCTACATGAGTGAATACCAATCGTTAACACACCTGAAGTGATGGAGGTTCAGCCCATGTGGAACTAGATCAGTAGGGACTGATGTTCACAGTAGATGAAACCAAACATTGAAGTGTAGTTGTTCCACGTATCAAGGAAATCAGAACTTTCAGACTATATCTAGTGAATAAAGCAAGCCATTTTATTCTAGATACATTAACTGTTTAATAGTGAGAACTAGTGAACATTTATCAAGAGACAAAAAGACTTGTTAGTAGGACAGTGTTCCATGTTTGTTTTCACTGCGCCGGAATTATGAAGCCGGAGTTTCTATAAACTATTAGGAACAGTCGCGTTAGGAAATATACTAGTATTTTCCACGGATTATATTTACATGAGATTCAGGTCTCATGGTCATCAGAGTTCCTGGAGGAGGACATGTCTGGAGAGAAGTATACGACTTCGGTGAGGTTTTTCGTACTGACTCGAATGATGTCGTGTGATCCTTGCCATGATGTGTACACTATGATCCTGAACTTTGAAGGCTGACACATACATTTATGTTATAATACACGACACACTTTTTCTTCGCATACACGTCTCATATACGTTACACTTTTCTTTTAATAAATTAGTCTTTATTAATTTTTAGAAGCAAGAGTTGTTGAGTATGTTGCGTTGGGGAAGTATGAGAGGGGGCATAGTACGACAGTGAGAGAGTGACAGGAAAAGGTGTCCATAGGCTGATGGAGTGTGTTGGACGGAAGCTGGTGGATTCTCCAGGATATGAATAAGGGGGAAAATATTATAATGTGGGGGTCGACTCTCTTCACTCCAGGGACGACACTTTAAAGGAGGACACGACATCATCCCCACATAGTTCATGTCCTCCCCACATATTTCATGTCCTCCCCACATAGTTCATGTCCTCCCCAGATAGTTCATGTCCTCCCCACATAGTTCATGTCCTCCCCATATAGTTCATGTTCTCCCCATATATTTCATGTCATCCCCACATATTTCATGTCATCCCCACATAGTTCATGTCCTCCCCAGATAGTTCATGTCCTCCCCACATAGTTCATGTCCTCCCCATATAGTTCATGTTCTCCCCATATATTTCATGTCCTCCCCATATAGTTCATGTTCTCCCCATATATTTCATGTCCTCCCCACATAGTTCATGTCCTTCCCACATAGTTCATGTCCTCTACATATAGTTCATTATACTCCCCATATAGTTCGTCTTCCCCGTATAGTTCATGTCCTCCCCACATAGTTCATGTCCTCCCCACATAGTTCATGTCCTTCCCATATAGTTCATGTCCTCCCCACATAGTTCATTATACTCCCCAAAGAGTTCATGTCCTTCCCACATAGTTCATGTTTTCCCCATATAGTTCATGTTATCCCCACACATTTCATATACTCTTCACATAGTTCATGTCCTCCCCACATAGTTCATTATACTCCCCATATAGTTCATGTCCTCCCCACATAGTTCATTATACTCCCCATATAGTTCATGTCCTCCCCACATAGTTCATGTCCTCCCCATATAGTTCATGTTCTCCCCACATAGTTAATGTCCTCCCCAGATAGTTCCTATCCTCCCCACATAGTTCATGTCCTCCCCATATAGTTCATGTTCTCCCTTCATATTTCATGTCGTCCCCAAATAGTTCATGTCCTCCCCACATAGTTCATTATACTCCCCTTATATTTCATGACCTCCCCACATAGTTCATGTCCTCCCCACACAGTTTATGTCCTCCCCACATAGTTCATGTCCTCCCCACACAGTTTATGTCCTCCCCATATAGTTCATGTCCTCCCCCACATAGTTCATGTCCTCTCCATATAGTTCATGTTCTCCCCACATAGTTAATGTCCTCCCCAGATAGTTCCTATCCTCCCCACATAGTTCATGTCCTCCCCATATAGTTCATGTTCTCCCTACATATTTCATGTCGTCCCCAAATAGTTCATGTCCTCCCCACATAGTTCATGTCCTCCCCATATAGTTCATTATACTCCCCTTATATTTCATGCCCTCCCCACATAGGTCATGTCCTCCCCACACAGTTTATGTCCTCCCCACATAGTTCATGTCCTCCCCACACAGTTTATGTCCTCCCCATATAGTTCATGTCCTCCCCATATAGTTCATGTCCTTCCCACATAATTCATGACCTCCCCACATAGTTCATGTCCTCCCCATATAGTTCATGTCCTCTCCACATAGTTCATGTAATCCCACATAGTTCATGTCCTCCCCACATATTTCATGTCCTCCCCATATAGTTCATGTCCTCCCCACATAGTTCATGTCCTCCCCCACATAGTTAATGCCCTCTCCACATAGTTCCCGTCCGTGTCCCATCCTCCACCAGCGTCATGTCATCATCAGCTCTTGATTCACTGACATGTGATTAGTTCTCCTCACAAGCTCTAGATTGGTGATTCTATCATACCTTATTAGTCCCATTATTCTGCCCAGGCTCCAGTTAATGAAGATTTATAGTATATAAGCTAATATTTCTTTCAGACATTCTTCGTGTTTTGGTTTTATCTATAAAGTAGTACCGGTTAACACTGAAACTAAATATTCCAAGTTTATCGGCAGCATTAATGTCCTTTGATTTCCACACATTTCCTAGTGTTATGAAGGAAATAATATAGTCCCAATCCTTTATCCGTATGAGATATTTACTCGTTGGTTGTTTTAGGAGCCAGTTAGTCAACAATGGCAGCCAGAGTATTAGATCTACACTAGAAAGGTAAATCGTTATTAGGAACAGCAACAAAGGGTTGGTCTGCTCTAAGACAGTTCTCATACAGCTGCATTGCGTTGAGGCCATTTGATAATGGAAATCTGTCAGAGAAACACAAACCACACAAGCCCGATTCTTAACTAGCTTGTACTCCATGTGGAGATGGTACTTCGTGACTGGATTGGCAGGAAAGTCTCCACATTACTCTCAAGCTGAGAACCTCAAATACTTCCCCGGGACAAGGCCACGTGAAAGCCAATGACTCGAGTATAAGGGTTACAACATAACACGTTCTATAGCAGTGGTTCTCAATCGGTGGGGATTACCCCCCCCCCCCCCCTCAGGGCGGAATTTTGAGTTTTCCAGAGGCGGGGGGGGGGGGGGGGGATTATTTCAAGATCGCGTTAATACAAGAACCGATTACTTGATATTGTTTTACCCTTCATACTTTACGGTTCTGTACGTATCACCCTTCTGAAATTCATTTGATAACGTAAGTAGATCTGCAAATCACGTTTTATGTAGATGTCTAGACTTGTTTTAGTATGTGCTATTAAATTTAGCTTCAATTATTACGTATACTGTGTAGGGGCGGGGGGGGGGGGATTTTTAGGGAGGAAATACGAAAGGGGGGAATGACATTCTAAAAATATGGTTGGGGGGAAATGACGTCCTAAAATTATGGTGAAGGGGAGCATGGGCCAAAAAAGGTTGAGAACCACTGTTGTAGAGGTTTCATACACAACAGCTACAACAGTAACAAAAATACAGTGAGTACCGGAGTTTCAAGGGAATTAAGCCTCGGAGGTGCAATATTCATCATCTTACCTCCCTTTATGGTTGCTCCAAATACGCTGGGCTATCAACACATTCTCAATATGGCTTATAGTATGCAAACGTGTTTGCTGAATGTCTCTTTCTCTATCTTGTATATTTGCAAGAACAAATCGGCTTCTCCCCGGAGCATGATGAGCTGGTCAAGTTATTTCAGAGGTCATTCCTCCATGAAAACGCACTCAACCCAATGGTATACCCCAGCTTGAGGTAAGCAGAAAATTGCTGTTGTGATGATTTGTCTAGTCTCCATTCATTGTATTTGGAATGCTCTTATGTTAATAACAAAGAAACAAAGACTATTGATTTTACCAAATTGAACAGCTACTTTCTTGAAAAAGTCAACAGCTTCACATACCTAGGAAGCAAAATGACATCTACAGGGGACTCAACACCAGAAATATCACCCAGAATCGCACTGGCATCTAGTGCCTTCAATAAACTGCCAAACATCTGGAAGTCAAAGACACTCAGCAAACACACAAAACTTAAAATCTTCAACTCTTGTGTGATTCCAGTGTTAACGTATGGATGTGAAAGTTAGAAATCAACGGTAGTTTTAGATAAAAAAAATTAGACAATTTTGAAAACAAATGTCTTAGAAGACTTCTAAACATCCACTGGACAGACTTCAGAACCAATTCGCAAATAAGACAAGAGACTAAGCAAGGTACAGTATCCAATTTCATAAGAAGACGCCGTTGGAACTACATCGGCCATGTACTCAGAATGGACAAGTCAAGACTCCCCTACCAAACCCTCATATGGTCACCAGTAGGGAAAAGAAAACGGGGAAGACCAAGAGAGACCCTGCGTAGAACCATCATTAGAGAAGGCTCATTCAATGGCCAAGTAAATATCCAAGATCTACAACAGGTAGCAGCGAACCGCCAAGTATGGAGAGACAGGATTTCTGCCCTATGCGCCGCCTTAGGCTCAAGAGGAAAGACTAACTAACTAACTATGTTAATTAACGTCAGCTCCCTTCTCCCTGTATTCTTTACTGGGGGAATTGATCCTTAATCATCTGAAACGAAGCAATGCTGTTCTAGGCTCAGACTTCGTTGAGCTAACGTCCTCCACATTTGAACAATATCAGTGCCTATGCACTTAGTAATTCAGCCAAAGTATTATTTAATTATCCAATTCATATGATATTTATCTTTGCATTATACACCTCACGAGATGCAGCGAAATATGCCAATCAAGAAATCGTGCAAT
The DNA here is from genome assembly GCA_963921405.1 of Cepaea hortensis. Taxonomy (NCBI): domain Eukaryota; kingdom Metazoa; phylum Mollusca; class Gastropoda; order Stylommatophora; family Helicidae; genus Cepaea; species Cepaea hortensis. The sequence goes on along the minus strand of OY992895.1, from coordinate 55,317,898 downwards.
ATATCGTAAGGCGTCTGTTTGAATTCCCTGGAGGAATACATTGTTTTGGGTCGCTTTATTGCTAGTTAATTTATATGCACAGAGCTAAAATGTCGATGTATTAGCTACATTGGTAGTGATGTTTAAAATTCTTCGTATAGTTCATGTCGTGTTGCGTTGGTGATCATGTCTCACCACAGCCCTCTGTCACGTATTCTGTCACTTAGTTTTGATACTGCTGTTCCTCCATGCCATAATGTCAAACTGGTCAGCATTTTCTCTCTTGGCCTCCCTGCCTCTCTTCCCTTCAAACCTTTCCGTTATGACGACATACTCCAGCTTTCCCCTCCTCATGACATGCCCAACGAATGTGCACTATCCTCTTCTGTTGCGAGCGACCAGTTTTCTTTCTGAGTTAACTTCTGTCAAGATTTCTTCATTACTCTTTATACCCGTCTTACCATTCTTGTATAAAACCACATCACTGCAGTCTCCACATAAATGCTCACTTGTCTGCAAAGTGTCCATAATTCGCTTCAATACAAAAGGATTAGCTCAATATAGAACTCTTTTCCTCATCTCGAAGAGGAAAAGATGCATAGCGGAGAATAATCTTAATTTCGTGAAATACCGTCACTATTTGAGCTCTTCTACATATAAATTCCTGAATACATTTTCCATATTTACTACAACATTAAATACACTGACTCGTTTACAGATTAGTTCAATGAACTTTGATGTTGCACTTTGATAGACAAGGTTTGTTTGTAATCATTATTACTTCTGTTTTTATGTCATTCGTTTTATATTATTATGTCATAAATAAGGGAATTAAATATCACACTGTGGGGTACATTAAATGACAATCTGATAGCGCACGTTGTAACCACATTTGTCTTCGTCAGGAAAATGGAAACAGAAGTTGTTAGTATGACATGCTCCATGATGAATGGCAACTCGGCAGCCTGTGGGTTTCTGACTTCCGGTGGCACTGAAAGTATACTAATGGCAGTCAAAGCTTACAGGGACAGGGCTCAGAAGCTGTATCCATGGATCAAGAAACCAGAAATTGTAAGTCAGAACACCGTTACATAAAAGCAGATGTACTTACATATATTTTTGGTACATACATACAAACTGACGTGCGGCACTGGCTCACAGCCAAATATCACAAGGAGCCATTTCGGGAGAGTAGGGAGAAATGTGGGACGAATGGGCGAGTACCTTGTCATGATGAAGCTGTAAAGCTCCCACTACCAATAGGTCCGTTCATTTGCACTACTGAGGTTAACTTTTTGGGTAAGCATAGAAAACCTGCTTCCCAGTCGGGCTGGTGTTCATGTGTTCGAATACCAAACGAAGCGCAGATTGTTTATTTTATTTATTTATTTTTTTTTTTTTCATTTGAGAGCGCATCACTGCCTAACATTGGTAACAGATAATATTATGGGAAGTAAATTAGGCCCACCGAATTTTAATTTTTTTTTAAAATGAGGATATGGGACTGACATCACATGGCCAATACATCTCAAGGTTTTTAAAAAGGTATTAATTCACCTGCCGGTTTCGTGGCTTAGAGGTTATGACTTTTCTCCGTAATCTCGTATTCTCTCGTAGGTAACGTGATGACAGTGAGAATCAGCAGTGGTTCGAATCGCATCGGCATTTTACGGGGTATGTGAGTCGGCCGCTCAATAAGCAATGGCAAACTACTGAGCGTAATCTTGCCAAGAAATCAACATACAGCTGAAAGATGCTGGTGTTGACAGCGATGTCCTGTAAAGGATATGAAAAAAAAAAATAAATTAATTCACCTACATTTTGAGAGAATGCAACTATTTTATCAAGGGACGTAAGTTGGTACTTATGTCACTGTTTTCACAAAATTAAAACCAATAGTTATCTCCCTTATTTAATCGCAGCATGTATATAACCGAATGTTTGTAAAGTCTGACTACACTTTGTATGTAGACCACATTTGAACAATGAAGTATATGACGTTATAAAAAATAATGCTAAAAAAAAAATTAAATTAGTTACAATAGTCACCCTATGGTCGAAATATGTTTTGGGGAAGCTGGAAAGTACCAATGCAATATTTATTATAACAGGTGTTGGAAATGTTCACCCGGGCTTCAAGACATGACTGTACACGTCTCTTCATATTGTCAAATACCTTCTGCAACGAGTCTGTTGTAATTTCTAGAATGGTAATTCAGATTGCTTCTTTCAGGTCCTCAATTGTGTGTACATTATTTTTTTAAACATTTCCTTTTAAGAAATCCCCTAGATAATAATTTAATTGAGTCAGATCTTAAGAACGAGCAGGTCAACTTCCACGTTATATTATGCGATTTGCGAAAAAATAGATTTTTAAACAATAATGCAGTGGTGCTCTAGCTGTGTGTACAGTTGTACCGTCTTGCTGGAAACACGCTTCTTTAATTTCACTTTCATTCAACTGTTCTAAAAATCTTTCAAGAATGTCAGTACAGTACCAATCAGCATTTATAGTATTGTTGAAGAAAATTGTCCAATAAAACATTTTCTACTGACGGCACACCATACCCCAATTTTCTCATCGTGTAGATGCGCTTCATGAAATGCTTTGGGATGAAAAGTCTTCTAAATACAATTATTTTGGCTATTAACGTATCCAGATAGATGAAACCATGCCTCATCATTGAAGAATGTTACACTGAGAATTGACTTGTTTTCTTTAGGTAAAAATATTTGAAACCATATGGAGTAGTTGACTCTGAATTGATTACAACATAATTTTAATTCAGACACAACAGAAATCCTGTATTGATGAAAACGTAACCGTTGTTAAAGAATTGTGTGCTCTGTGCGCATTGATACGTTTACTTGTTGCCACATTTTCCTAAAGGACTTGCTTGGGCTTTTCAGGATTCTGTCTTGGATATCTAGACATTTTTCTTTAGACACAGCAGACCAAGCAGATCGCGGAGCATATTCTACATTTCCTGTATCAACAAACTTATTCAACACATGTCTAACCGCATTGCTATGACGAGGTTGTTTATCAGGAAATATTGCTATACTTCGTTGAACAACAATCCATGTGTACCGATCGTCATTTAGAAACACTTGTTCAACTCCCCCCCCCCCTCCCCCCAAAAAAATAAATAAATAAATAAATAAATAAAAAACAAAATCTTTTCTTCCGTTGGTATCACCATTCTGTTTGGAGTGCAAAAAATTATTCCAGCAGACGACATCCATTCGCTGCGTATTGCTTCACGTTGGACTTTGAAGCAAATGTTTTGATGCCGTCATGTACTTCATTTTTCAAATTTGTTCTACATATAAAGTGTAGTCAGATTTTACAAACACCCGGTACTTGAAGAATGGAAACCACACTTATCGTTTGATCCAGTGACCGTGAGTTCTAATCTTCTTAGAGACCGTGATTTTATTATTCCATTGACCCTGATCGACCCTGCCTGAAATAGGCATTAGGGAATACTCAAGCCCAACAACTTAAAGAAGAGACTATGGAATCAGCATAATAATATCAGTAATAATAATAGTAATAATTTTTTAAAATAATAATAATAACAATAATGTTGTTTGTCCATAAAGAATGATGATGACGACCATTCATTTCTCCCACTGGGGATGAAACTGTGAGTTCTAAGATGATTGTTAAGGCCTATATTTGCTCGAAATGTTCTTTGACAACGTGGGCAAAGAATGCTTGACGCTCCAGGGGGAGGATCTCCTGCAGTGATTTTTCTGTCCAGCATTTTTTTCACAGCTCTTGCAGTCCTGGTTGCTTCACAAGTGACTGAATCTTTGCGTAATGATGTAGGCCACGAATTTTGGTCTTTGTCAGCAGTCTCCCAAGTGTCATGATGAATTCCACAAGCTTTCAGAGAGATTTTCAGTGTCTTTAAAGCGTTTCCTCTGGCCGCCTTGGGAGCGTTACCACAACGCAGTTCGCCGTAAAAAAATAAATTCGTTTAGGGAGCCTAGTGATCTGGCATGTGAGTTATGTGACCAGCCCAGCGAATCGGATTCTTCGTTAGTAGAGTGTGGATACTGGGCATGGATGGTCTTTCCAGGACTTCAGTGTCTGAGATCTTGTCTTGCCATTTAATCTTCAACAGCTTCCTAAGACAGGCTGTGTGGAAATGGTTTAGTTTCCTAGCGTGTCGCTGATAAAAAGTCCAGGTTTCACAAGCATATAGCAGTCTGGATAATACAACTGCTTTGTAGACTTTCAGCTTTGTTTGCAGGCTTATTCCATTTCTGTCCCACAAATTTGTACAGTATGCCAAAGGCCGCGCTGACTTTGGAGATTCTTGCATTCACTTCGTCATCAATTGTGGCAGCTTGTGACACAGTGCTGCCAAGATAGGTGAATTTGAATACAACACTTAGTCTATGACCATTCACTTTGATATTCGGCACGATGTGATTAATCCCTGGAGCTGGCTGGTACACAATTACAGTCTTCTCCAAGTTGCTAATGAACCCAAAATTGGCACAGGCATATTAGAAAGCTGAAACATTGTGTTGCATGTCTGCCTCCGAGTTGGCATGTAGAGCGCAATTATCAGCAAACAGCAGCTCTCTGACGGTGTCGCTGTTAGTTTTGGTGTTAGCTTGCAGTCTTCCGAGATGGAACAACTTTCCATCCATGCGGTAGTTGATGTCTATTCCAATGTCGTTGTTCTCGAAGGCATTCGTCAGCATAGCTGAAAACATGAGGCTGAACAGTTTTGGTACCAGGACACATACTTGCTTCACTCCATTGGTGACAGGAAAGGTCTAAGACAGTTCACCATCTTCCTGTACACTTGCCTGCATAACATCAAGAAATAGCCGCACTATTTGGATTATTTGGACAAACTTTCGTGGACAGACTCATTTCGCCATAATCTTCCACAGTCCTTGTCTGCTGACTGTATCAAAAGCCATGGTAAGGTCAATGAAAGTGGAGAACATTTCGGAGTTCTGTTCCTGACATTTCTCTTGCAGCTGCCTTGCAGCGAAAATCATATCAACAGTTCCCCTTTCTTTTCTGAAGCCACATTGACCCTCAGGAAGATGACATTGGCCGAGATGGGCTGTGAGGCGATTGAGAAGAATTCTGGCGAGTATCTTCTCTGCAATTGAGAGCAAGGAGATGCCTCGGTGGTTGTCACAGGATTGTCGATTTCCTTTATGTTTGAAAAGGTGGACTATTGACGCGTCCTTGAAAGTGGCGAACGAAACACCAAATGCATGGACGTGAGAAATTAAATCAGCAAAGAGCTGGACATAGCGATTCTTTGGATGAGCCCAGTCCCTGAGCGCTATGTACTGGCTCAGAAAATATGGAAGCCTCCTTGGATGGCGGGAAAGGTTTATGGTCTGTCCCTGCCTTCCCAAGAGGGTTGACCGTGACGTCTTCGTCCGTTCTAACTTGACCAGCTGAGATGTGGACGACACCACAACAGAATGTCCCTCGAAACCTCTAAAAAGGCCACCCTTATTTTTAAAAATGCCCGCAGAAGTCAAATGTGCCGACCTGAAAGTAACAAATAAATTGGCACAACGCAAAAACGTTCGAGTGAAATGTCCCTCATGCCCGGAACAGCTCTGATTATCTTGTCTTCAGGCTAGAACTGCTCTGACAATCCAGTCTTCCGGGCACAGCTTCCGTACACGTCCGAACCGAAAGCTCGCTGAGTGCAAGTCGTCTGCAGACTGACCGTTCCTGGTTTGTGCGGGAAGTGGCCCGTGGCGAACTAAATGCCCAATACATGGAAGTGAGGAATAAAAGCAGGCATGTGCAGGACGTGGCGATTCCTTGGGTGAGCCCAGCTCCAGAGCGCTATGTGTTGGTCCTGCAATTATGGAAGCCTCCTTGGATGGCGGAAAATGCTAATGGACTGTCCCTGCCTTCCCTTCAGGGCGGACCTAACTTGACCAGCTGGGCTGTGAACGGCACCATAAACGTGAGGGTCCCCAGGAATGCTAACCTGGTTAACATACTCTCGCAAAAGCCGGATGTGTTGGCCTAAGGGTTTTGGCCCAAGGGTGCATAACAAAATACACCACAATTACGTCTAAAAAAATGCAGAAGAAGCAGAAGAAGAACGTATTAACGGAGAGAAGAGTTACATTAACTTACTAACGGAGAGAAGAGTTACATCAACTTACAAACGGAGAGAAGAGTTACATCAACTTACAAACAGAGAGAAAAGTTACATCAACTTACAAACTGAGATAAGAGTTACATCAACTTACAAACGGAGAGAAGAGCTACATCAACGTATTAACGGAGAGAAGAGTTACATCAGCTTACAAAAGAGAGAAAAGTTACATCAACTTACTAACGGGGAGAAGAGTTACATCAATCTGCAAACAGAGAGAAGAGCTACATCAAATTATTAACTGAGAGAAGAGCTTACAAAAGAGAGAAAAGTTACATCAACTTACTAACCGGGAGAAGAGTTACATCAATCTGCAAACAGAAGAAGAGTTGCATTAACTTACCACCGACATGTAAGGAAAACATATGCTTTAGTTACGACAGTAAGTCCGAGACACCCTGCACACAATAGATCGATATGATATACAGGTAACCATTGGGTGATTGTATTGATAGTATCGTGTTTGGAGAAAGCTTGACGTCATTGAAATAGCATGAGTGTCGTGTGTTTCTTTAAAGTGTCGTCCCTGGAGTGAGGGGAATCAACAGCCACATTATATTTTAACCCCCTATTATTATCCTGGAGAATCCACTAGATTCCGTCCACCACACTCCCTCAGTTTATGGACACCTGTTTCTCTCCCTCTGTCATCACTGGATCATGCCCCCTCTCATTCTTCCCCAACTCAACATACTCAACAACTCTAGCTTCTAAAAATTAATAACAATTAATTTATTAAAAGAAAAGTGTAATGTATGTGAGAAGTGTATGCGAAGAATGTGTGTCGTATACTATAATGTGTGTAGAATCGGACCAGTAGTTTAGGAGCCAAGTCAGATCATCCTAGCAAGGTTACACCACAGCACGTTAGGTCAGCACAAGAAAACCTCACCCAGTGATGTATCTCTCCTGCCAGACGCTGACTTTCTTCGGTAGCTACTTGGTAATCCATATACATGATCATCCTAAATAGATTCAGTCTATAGTTTCACACTGATCATGGATCGGTTACACACTGCATACTATAGGTCCCTATAGTTCTTAAATGTACCAATCTCTGTACTGGTACAATAGGTATCACTGTTACTGGTAACACACTTGATTCTATCTATTGTCTAGATTGTCACAGACACAATGTCTCTTTTAATATTCCACTGGAATCTACAACTCCATGTGAATGTTGCGTTTAGTGTTCAATTTTAATCCCTAGTGTTTATTTGATATGTGGTGTAAAAACGAACCTCACCCATCCTAGGTGAACCTTATCACACAGGAATCGTTTATATGGTTTTGCTCAACTGAGCCATGTTCTGGTGGACCCTCCTGATCATGGGCCCAGCATAAACACTATTGTATAAACGTTCTTCTCTGAAGTTATTCATCTTATTAAAACATTGACTGTTCATCTCATGTTCTTCCTACCCGGTGTAGAACTTCATCAAAACCAGTGTAGAGCTTCTTCGTAACTGGCGGGGAACCTGTTAGAGAAATAACACACCTGGTGAGAGCACTAGTCACTGACCTTACTAGCTGAGTGTAGGCCTACGGCCTCGCTCAGATATTTATCAGCGAACTAAACTCTGTCATGGAGCAGAGGAGCTCATCACCTTGGTCCGAATCAGGATAAGACAAGGAAAAACCAATAGACAAAGTGCAGAACCCCAGTAGGCACCCTACTGGAAGATCCTACCATTGGACATTTCCCCTATCTCCCAACTCATCCTCAATCTCTCCAAATATCACCCGACTACACTATTCTCACTAGCAGAGCTAATTATCATATCACCCTAGCTAGTTTTTTTACAATGCAGCTGCCTACAGTAGCCGACACTCTTTTACTACCTAACCAGAACGCAACACACTACGTTAAAGTCCTAAACTCTACTACCACCAGTCTATCCTACATTAATTATACCTAAATACAATCTATGGAGTACCTTATGTAACACTGCTTTACTCCTGAATCAAATCTACATTTTGCCATGACAGGCACGTGTATATTAAATTTAATTAATCCCGCACACGGTAGATGTTTTCCAAATTCATACAGAGCTATCGAAAAAACCGTCCGTCTTAGGCCAACTCTCTTGTTTACAATCGCTGTAACAAGTTTGGTTTTTCAAACAGTCGTGGATCGTTCTAGTGACTTCTTTTGATGTCAACACCAGATGGTCCCAAGGGCACACAATCGGTTTCCAACCTCACAAGAATATTTCTCTCCCCCTTGTTCAAACAACTCACCAGTCTTCTGCCTTGTTTCAACAACCAAAACAAGCCAGCGCGTTTCCTGCATTCTCCCGATCGGGCCACAACAACATGCCGACATTTCGTTTGATGTAGGAGAATTCTCAAGGACTCCAGACTGTTTTGTTCTCACCGCCTCCAGTAATAAACAGCTTGCAGCTGTGAATCAGACTGTCTTTGTTATCTGTATCATCTGATTGTTAACTTACAGTGATTCTGCGACAATGAGACATAGATTTACTGGGATTATTTGACACCCAGAGAAGTACAGGAAATAGGTAAAGATTACTTGATACGTTGGACAATGTGAAAATGTAAAGCCATAGAGTGCGGGGAAAAAAAAAAGATTCCAACCAAATGGGGGATAGAGATTATCATTATATATTACTGTGCGGGTATTTCGTGTTTCCTAATCCACGTATCAGATGTTAGATATATGATCAGTGTACGAGAAAGAACTCTATAATGATACACGTGAAGAACTGTTGGCTATTTCTTATAATATGGAATATTGAAGATCGAAGTTCAGCATGCTCTCAGTCAAATTAAAACTGACAAGACCCCGGGTCCAGACAACATCACAACCGAAATGATTAATGCCGTAGAAAAGTCTGGTTAGACCAAGTTACCAGATGGCTAAACAACATGCATGATACTGGTGATATTCCCATTGACTTATGTAAATCACTGTTTATTACAATTCAAAAAACGCCAGGAGCCTTTCAATGTGATCAACATCGAACAATCTGCATTATGTGTCACATAACAAAGATTAGCATTAGATGGACAATTAAAACAGAAATACGCGAAGAACAGTGTGGGTTTGAAGCAGGCAAAGCTACAACGAATGTTGTGTGTTTGCTAAGTACAATCATGGAGCGTTCAATAGAAGTCAACCAAGACCTTTATCTTTGCTACATTGATTACATAGAAGCTTTAGATAGAGTAAGACATAATGACATGAAGAAAATGCTGGCACACTTCCAATTGGATGGAAAATATCTTGGAGTTATAAAGAACATCTACTTTAAACAAGCAACTGAAATACAAATTTATAATGAAGTGGATCATTCCCAGCCTATCTGGAGAGGTGTGCGACAGGGATGTGTAATATCTCCAGATCTGTTCTAGCTATATAGTTAAAATATTACGAGAAACTTAGAGGATATGAAAGGAGTTGCATTCGGAGGACAAAATATCAATAATATAAAATATGCGGACGATACAATATTAATTTCTAACAACATAGCAGGATCTACAATAGTATATTACTCTCGCAGTTGTGTCCAGTAACACAACATCCTGCTATCACCATGTCACATTATAATTACTCCCACGGGTGTGTCCACTAACATAACACCCTACTATCAGCATGTCACATTATAATTACTCGCGTACGTGTGTCCACTAACACAACATCCTGCTATCACCATGTCACATTATAATTACTCGCATACGTGTGTCCAGTAACACAACACCCTCCTATCACCATGTCACATTATAATTACTCGCGTACGTGTGTCCAGTAACACAATATCCTGCTATCACCATGTTACATTATAATTACTCGCGTACGTGTGTCCAGTAACACAACATTCTGCTATCACCATGTCACATTATAATTACTCGCATACGTGTGTCCAGTAACACAACACCCTCCTATCACCATGTCACATTATAATTACTCGCGTACGTGTGTCCAGTAACACAATATCCTGCTATCACCATGTTACATTATAATTACTCGCGTACGTGTGTCCAGTAACACAACATCCTCCTATCGCCATGTCACATTATAATTACTCGCGTACGTGTGTCCAGTAACACAACATCCTCCTATCGCCATGTCACATTATAATTACTCGCGTACGTGTGTCCTATAACACAACATTCTGCTATCACCATGCCACATTATAATTACTCGCGTACGTGTGTCCAGTAACACAATATCCTGCTATCACCATGTTACATTATAATTACTCGCGTACGTGTGTCCAGTAACACAACATCCTCCTATCGCCATGTCACATTATAATTACTCGCGTACGTGTGTCCAGTAACACAACATCCTCCTATCGCCATGTCACATTATAATTACTCGCGTACGTGTGTCCTATAACACAACATTCTGCTATCACCATGCCACATTATAATTACTCGCGTACGTGTGTCCAGTAACACAACATTCTGCTATCACCATGTCACATTATAATTACTCGCGTACGTGTGTCCAGTAACACAACATCCTCCTATCGCCATGTCACATTATAATTACTCGCATACGTGTGTCCAGTAACACAACATCCTGCTATCACCATGTCACATTATAATTACTCCCGCAGGTAGTAATTGTTAGCACTAACACAACACCCTACTATAGCCATGTCACATTATAATTACTCGCGTACGTGTGTCCAGAAACACAACATTCTGCTATCACCATGTCACATTATAATTACTCCCGCAGGTGTGTCCAGTAACACAACATCCTGCTATTGCCAAGGCCGCCCACTATTTTGGCCTCACACTAAGATATGTTCCAATCAATGACGACATGACTGTTGATGTGTCGACAATGGAAAAGGTAAGCGAAACCGGCCGGATGTTGGCTACAGCGAGATACGGCAATACAATGTGAAATAAGAAAGCATGCTAAGACTCGCTGGTGAAACAACAAGTACAAACTCATATCATTCATTCATCGTATGATAAATCATCATGCCGGGAGTCTCCGTGGCGAAGTCGTCAAGCCGTCTGACTCGGGCTCCGAAGCTTGTGAGTTCGATTCCGGGCCGCGTACTTCGGTTCACGAGTGCAGGTTTTTCGAAGACTCCTTGGGATCGTCGCTGGAGCTACAGAGTTCGTGCTTTGTGCGACGCTTTCCACGCGTGAAAAGAGACTGAGCCATATGGAATAAAAACCGGTGCAATGAAGTCGAACTTGTCGACTTTTAAGGGACTTTTATTTTCCATTCAATGGTGTGCGATATCGATACTTGTAGCCAGTCAAGGTTCGCCATCTCACACAGTCAAGGTTCGCCATCTCACACAGTCATGGTTCGCCATCTCACGCAGTCATGGTTCACCATCTCACACAGTCAAGATTCGCCATCTCACTCAGTCAAGGTTCACCATCTCACACAGTCACGGTTCGCCATCTCACTCAGTCAAGGTTCGCCATCTCACACAGTCATGGTTCGCCATCTCACACAGTCATGGTTCGCCATCTCACACAGTCAAGGTTCGCCATCTCACACGCTCAAGGTTCGCCATCTCACACAGTCAAGGTTCGCCATCTCACACAGTCTAGGTTCGCCATCTCACTCAGTCAAGTTTCGCCATCTCACACAGTCATAGTTCGCCATCTCACACAGTCATGGTTCGCCATCTCACACAGTCATGGTTCGCCATCTCACACAGTCAAGGTTCGCCATCTCACTCAGTCAAGGTTCGCCATCTCACACATTCAAGGTTCGCCATCTCACACAGTCAAGGTTCGCCATCTCACACAGTCAAGGTTCGCCATCTCACACAGTCATGGTTCGCCATCTCACACAGTCAAGGTTCGCCATCTCACACAGTCATGGTTCGCCATCTCACACAGTGAAGGTTCGCCATCTCACACAGTCAAGGTTCGCCATCTCACTCAGTCATGAAAGTCTCGAAACATGTCTGTGTTCTTGTTCCCATTATGTCATATGGCCAAGCCATTCAAGTATTTATCTCTCTGTCTTCCTCTTAGTCTTTTCGCATATATTTTCTCAGTTGTCTCTAAGTTGTCTAGTTAATTTCTCTTCATAAAGAGATAATCCAGAACACCAAAGACCGGGATCTGTGGCGAGGCATGAACGCCTACGCTATTCAGGATTGATTTAGTGTCTTTGGACACATATTCTTCTTCGTCTTATATATCCCACAAAAGCATTGTTAGCTGGTTATAGGAACTTCGCTATGGATGTGGTGGTAGTGTAGGTCCTCAATTACACATCATCATCCTCATATTGACATGTCGGTACGCGCGGGTTCTCATGGCCAGCCATCTCACGTGATCACTAAACTCTCAAGGAAGGCCTATGTTTTCGTCATGATTTTGCAGTTTGAGTCAGCTAAGTCAGCTAATCGTTATCTCTTTGCCGTGGTCTTGTTTTTGTCGCATTGCATTTGTTAATTGGTGTTAGTGTTTAATTTTATTTTTTCTCATAACATGTTGAAGTTGTTGTATCTGTCTACATCCAGTTCCCCTAATACGTTTACGGGTTTCGTGTGATTCTTGACAGACTAATTTGTTTATGTGTTAGTCTCTAGCCAGAGGTTGTGGCAAAGGAAATAGTGAAACGTAGTTTCACAAATCCCTGACATACCGAATCAAGAGTTAGAAATCAGCCGCGAGAAATATCGAAGCAGATCGCTTTGCGCTGAATTAGAGGCTACGGCCTTTCAAAAAGCAATGACAAGCTAAAACGTTAATTGCATATCCTTCACAGGACGTCGTAATCAACCCCAGACTTATTAGCTGTTTGTGATTGATTAGACAAAAATATTACATTGTGTGTATGGAGAAATCACTACAATATCTTCTCACGAATTCATGCATTCCTACAAATCAGAGTCAGAGAAGGACGCTAATTGCTGCTGTTTTAGAACAGCCACGTCCAGTAGGGACCGTCACGAGCCATATAAGACACCACACTGTCATCAAGCTATTGATGGCAATGCTAAAATAATTATTTCTAAAAGAGGAACGTGGAATGTCAGGGCACTAGTTGAGTTAGGACAGTTGGATAATGTAATATGAGAAATGTAAAATATGAAAATGAATATCCTAGGTATGAGTGAGAGGAAGTGGAGGGGATCTGGTAAAGTAATTAGTGACTAACACATAATAATTTATCCAAGAGGAAACACACGAGTAAGGAGTAGGACTGCTATTTAATCCACACACAAACACACACACACACACACACACACACACACACACAGACACACACACACACACAATTTAAATCAATTAATGGCGATTGGTGTATTACAGAGGTATTATTTTTAAAATTAAGACAAACCAATGAATGTAAATAGTATACAAGCATACGCACCAATAACATGCAATGGTGAGTAAGAAATACCAAAACATTTAGGATGAAGTAGAAGTGGCAAGGTTTCTAACTAAATCACAAGAAATAACACGAATACTTGGAGATTTCAAAGCAAGAAGTAGGAGGACACGGTTAAGGAGCAAGAGTTGAAAGAGTAGAAAACTTGAGAGAATGGTCAAATATAAATGCAATGACGATTGAAAAGATCTGATTTAAATTCAGTAACAGAGAATAATACAAGATTTAAAAATGCATTAATAATTGTTATCACAATTAGTTAGTTAGTTAGTTAGTTAATTAGTTAGTTAGTTAGTTATTTAATTAGTTAATTAGTTATTTAATTAGTCAGTTAGTCAGTTAGTTAGTTAGTTAGTTAATTAGTTAATTAGTTAGTTAGTTAGTTAGTTAGTTAGTTAGTTAGTTAATCGACAAATCATCCTCATTGCACATCGAACCATTCAGTCCACAAGTGCTCGGTTCCCCTTCTCAGAAAATCCCGCAGCGTGTAGCGGTTAACGACACCAGTTCTGTGTTGGTTTATTAATCTTCTTTGGCTGCCTGCATAGTGTTCTTGTTCGGCCACACCTCTTTTGACTTGCTGTGCTCGCTGCTTGACCATGGTTGTAGGCTCACAGTCATCGCTTGGTTCTCGTAAACGATTTACTTCTCGTAACGTATTCAGAATGTCTGCCTGCTCCATGCCTCGTCCGCCTTCAACAGTAGCCTAACCTGCAAGCCTGTAAGCCTGCTCATTTCCTTGTACACCCGCATGCCATGGCACGAAAATGAAACTAATCTTTGCCGACTGAGACCGCTCCAGAAACAGCAGCCACTCTCTTCGGACCGACCCTATCTCTATCTTCTTGAGCATATTCATTGAGTCACTAATGACACATGCCCGATTGAATGTCTGTGTCTCGAGCCATGTTATTACTTCACTTACTGCCATGACTTCCACAGTCAAGATACTCGCAGTCAAAGGAAAAGCACCAGATTCTCTTTTCACAATGTTTCCTCCGGCCGTAAAGGCCCATGAACTTTTCACTCCTCGAACGACCGACCCATCCGTGTAAATGACAGCATCATCCTCTAAAGAATTCTCGAAGATCAGAGCCTGTACTTCCGCCTCCACAGCAGCTGGATTTTCTTGTCTGCATTTCCTGTCTAGTTGGATACACACTGAAAGGGATGTACAGAACTTTGTTGGCACTTGCACCCACTCCTCGCCAGGTTCTAAGTCCTCAAGTGAACACACCTGTTGAAGAATGTCTTCAGCTTGACACATCCACGACTGTCCTCTTTTTAACCTGCTGCCTTTTACCTTCTTAATCTCGCTATGCAGAGGATGTTGTGTGTTTACGTTGACTTTGAGGTAGGCACGTGGTCGGCACATTTGTTTTCTGTCCCTCATGGTCGGACAATCAAGAAGGTAGCGCATCGCCCTGTTCGCTGTATCTCTTTTACATCCAAGAATAATACGCATAGCTTCGTTCTGTGCCCTTTCCATCATTTCTATCTGCTTACGGCTGAGAGTCAGAATCGCCATCGCATACTCCAAAACAGAAAGGACCAGACCCTCGTAAAGAAGACATAGATGGCGTTGCTCACAGGTTTGCCGTCGACAACATCTGCATCGCAGCCAAACCTCGCTTGGTCTGTTTTCACGAGGTCTACGTGCTCGTATAAGCGAATCTTCTATTAAATCGTATCCCTAGGTAATTCATCGCCTGCGTTCTTTCCACAGTCTCTGAACCCAGATTTACATTTGGCGTTATGGTGTTAAAAATATGGTTATTCAAAGAGAACAATATCACCGTTGCCTTTGTTGCGTTGACCATTGCCCCAGCTTCAACACACAAGGTGCTTAAGCGATTGAGTTCGGTTTGTAGTTCCACAGCAACCTGATCTCTATCCTTACGCTCACGATACACTAAAACATCGTCTGCATGCGACAATGTCCTCCCCGGTCCTATGATTTGCTTGCTGGTGATTTTCACAGTGTAGTCGTTGAACAGCACCGAAGATAATGGTGATCCCTGTGGTAGGCCAGGATATATTGTTGTTGGTTCCGAAGTCCAACTGCCACATCTAAACAACTACTTTCCGCTTGAAGAGGCTGCAGCTATCCAACTAAGGAGGAAAGGACTTATCTTGATGAGTTACAGAAACTGAAGCATTAAAAAATCCAATGGTACTCAGTTGTACGCGTCCTCAATATCAGTCAGCAAATGTTTCAATGCCTGAGTGGAAACCTTCATAGACATCATGGGCAAAACCTGCTGCATTGGTCCAGGTTTTTCTTTTTTAACGGTACCCTCCCAGGGTAGGTGGGAAAAATCCTTGCCTCTCTAGCTGGCTTGATATTTTTCTGGCAATTAACTTCTCCAGCAGCTTGCCTATTGTATTCTGCATGGTTATTACCCGATATCCCTGCATTTTTGTGTGGTCTGTGCCAAGCTTCGGCAAGGGAATTAGATAGCTGTGTAACCATTCCTCCTTGATGCTAGCACTCTCTATACTGTTGTTGTACATGTCTGCTAGTTCCTCTAGCTCGTTGTCGGTTCACATATTGATGTATTGATCACCTTATGCCATCTGAAGTGCTGTTTTTGTTTTTTTTTATCGTCGAAGCATAGCCGTTATTTCTTTCACTGTCACTGTGTCTTCATCCGAAAAGTTCTGGGCCTAACAACTACCTAATGTGACCTCCTTGCAAGGTTTCGGCCTCTCATTTTTGTCTGGTTGCTCTTCTCTAGAAATCGTTCGAAGAGGGCTTTACCCTTGTCCTCGTCAGTTCTCTGCCAGATGAGGTCAGCACCTTGGAAGTCAGGAATACTCTTATTCTTGACTACCCCATTCATACTTTTATGTAGTCGTCAGAACAATTTAAGTGACTTGTATGTGCTTACTCTTCGTCATAACTCTGCCTATTTTTCACCTTTAACCACCTTAACCAGTTTTTTGAAGTAGCATACTTTTGTGTGCATCTCTCTTTCTAAATGCATGCAAGGTCTAGAATTGGTAACGCTTTTATTCTTGGCTTTTTGCCATTTCCTAACAGCACTACGCTTATCCACCCAGACCTTTTTCACCTCCTTCCTGCCATGAAGTTTTCTGAGCTTGCCGCGTCTTATTTTACTCATCACATCTTGCCCTGTACTGTCATACTGGAACGTCTTGACCGTTGACTTGTGCTGCCTGGTTCTGCCTTTCTCCACCAATATGCTGCAAGGGTAGTGGTGGCTGCCATGTTACCATAGGTCACCCAATCTACACACTATAGTCAGTGAAAAAGAAACCAGCGCCACGTCAATAACACTGTCCTCATCACCTGGACGACTTGCTATCCTGGTGACCAAGCCACTATTGATATAAACCAAGTCAATGGTTTTAAGTGCGGCCTCGAGCTACTCCACCTGTGTGTTGGAGGAAATGTTTCCCCATGATCTGCCATTAGTGTTGAAATCGTCGCAGAAAATAACATTCCTTTCGTGACCTAATATGTCACTTAAGCACTGCCACTTATGGAAATCCACACTCGCGTTACAGGCATAAACATTTACCAACACGAATGGTAGACGGGCTTGAACTCTAACCGCCTATATTTGTATGTCGTCACTGTCCCATCTCAACATGTCCAGCTCTGAAACCACTATACTGTCGCCAATGAGAATAGCCATTCCCAGATGTCGCCTGTTGTAGAAACATTTAAAGCCGGCAATATGGATTGAATTATCACCCAGTCTCGTCTCCTGAAGAATATTTTTTGTAGTTGTGCTTTAGTAAAGCTCTCAACCTACTTCTCGTTTTTAAGTGATTCATTCATTGCTCCTGAAGAATGTCGTTTTTGTATACCAGGTTTTCCAGAATAGGGCCTCGTTTTTTTTTTTTTTTTTTTTTGCGCTGGCACAACTCCAGTATAGGATACTCTTATCACAATTACTGGCCCTGACTATAAGAGTGATCACTTACCACTATGTATCAAAATAAATAAAAGTTAAATTAAAGGGATGAAAAGAAGACATTAATAGCATTAGAATTAATAAAGATAGGTAGACGGCAATTGTTACGACGTATGGCACAGGGCGTATTTTTAATGACTGTGCAGTGTTTGAAAATATTGCGGTCCAAGTTTTGCATATACCTATTATGCTGCATGCACTTTCCATCCATCATGTGCCATGCCGATAAGCGTGGGTGGTCATATTCTGCCATCTCACTCGATCACCAGAGTCGTGGATCAGCTCCGTGTTCCTATCTAGACCATGCCACGTGGCGGGCAATCCAGGTTTTGACTTCTCGGTCTTCCCCTTGGTCTCTTCCCTTCGATCTTGCCAGTCGTCACCAAGTCCTCCAAGTCATTTCTTCTCATAACATGCCCAAAAAATTTTGACTTTACATATATATAATATTTTCAAACACTGCACAGTCATTAAAAATGCATCCTATATTTCGTGCAATTAACTCCGCATTAATGATTCTACGATACAACTGTAGTCCATTGACTGGCATAAACCAGTTAATTAATATGTTTAGTTTCTTATTAGTTTGTTGAATCACTCATCTATTACATAGACATATAAAGGTAAGAAATAATATTAGCACCATAATCTACCTTGAATGTCGTATGACGCGATTAAGGAGTGTTGGTGTAAGAATGGCTACCGCGTCAAGTATAATACGTTACCTGTAAAGGTAGCCTATGTAGTGACATTGAAAAAATTACATATAGTTATATTTAATGTTTTCGTTGTGACTGCATAACCCTGCGTTAAAGTTACGTACGCAATGGAACAGTCACATAACCCCGTAAACGTTACAAAGCAAACATGAATAGTGAAATGCACGCCTAACTTGCGACCTTCACCCCAGGCCCTGACCCCTAACACCGTCCTGGTGGCGTGCTCAGCACCGCAGTTCTGTCATGGAGTTGTGGACCCAGTGGAGGAGATATCCAACATGGCCGCCAAGCACGGACTTCCGTGTCACGTGGATGCCTGTTTTGGTGGCTTCATGCTACCTTGGTGAGTGCTTATTGTCCAATGTTAGCTGTTGCTTTCCTGTATAAATGACATATGCACGCCAGGTATACATGACGGGGAGAAGGAGGAGAAGTTGGAGGAAGAAGAAAATGATGGGGAAAAGGAGGAGAAGGAAGAAGACGAGGAGAAGATACCGAGAAATGAGAGGAGCACATGAATGGGATGCTGGAGGAGCAGCGTGATGTCACACTTGTAATAAAGTTAGCTGAATCAATCAATCAATCATGTGCCATGCCGGAAAGCATGGGAGGTCATGCCTCACCATTTCACTCGATCACCAGAGTGGTGGATCAGCTCAGTGTTCCTGTCTCGTCCATACCATGTGGCCAAGCCATCCGGGTATTTTCCTCTCGGTCTTCCTATTGGTCTGTTCCATTCGATCTTGGCAGTTGTCACTAAGTTCTCCAATTCATTTCTTCTCATAACATGTCCCATGTCCCATGAAGAAGAAGAAGAAGAAGAAGAAGAAGAAGAAGAAGAAGAAGAAGAAGAAGAAGAAGAAGAAGAAGAAGAAGAAGAAGAAGAAGAAGAAGAAGAAGAAGAAGAAGAAGAGCAAGAACAAGAAGGAGGAGGAGGAACAAGAAGGAGGAGGGTGGTGAAGAGAAGGAGGACGTGAGGAAAAGGCAAAGGTGGAATGAAAAGGAAGGAGAGGAGGTGAGAAGGTGAGAGAGACAAAGAAAATGATACAATGAGAAGAAAGGGATCAGACGGTGAGGCGAAGGACGATAGAGAGGCGCAGAAAGAGCGGTACGATATCACATTAGACATGTCACAGCTGTAGTACATGTCACCAAACGTATTTATTCAGTATATCCCATCTGTAGGACCGAGAAATTAGGCTACCCTGTACCAAAGTGGGACTTCAGGTGCCCGGGAGTGACTTCGATCTCTGCTGATGTACACAAATATGGATACACTGTCAAGGTCAGTTATGAGTCAGGTATGATCTAGTGACAGGACCTTGTTTTTTTTTAATGTTGCATATACCTTGCAGGACGTAGCAGTCAACGCCAGCATTTTTCAGCTGCTGTTGATGTACTAGGCAAATTTTACGTTCAGTAGTTTGCCATTGCTTTCTGAAAGACCGGATCCCATACCAACACGTTATAACACAACGCGACACGGTCTGCTGCACAAATCGGTGGCGGCTGCGTTTCGAATGCCTGGTAAGCAGCTCACGAACCGCGTTCGCAAGCCTTTGGCCACGGAGCTGGCTATTATACAAGACCTAAGGTTTGCAATGATGTTTACTTTGGGAGGGGGAAGGAGTGGCTGAAGGGTTACAATACCAGCAAAAGGATCAGAAAGTACCAATTTCGATTTCTGAATAGAGCTGGGAATGTTTCCAAGCACCGTTGCTATCTAATGTTTTACATCTGCCCTTGATCACTAGGGTCAGTTAGGAAAGTAGTTTATGACTGATCGTATAATTGTATTATACACTTCATCCAGTGCCTAGCCGGCTGGCGAGGACGATCATTCCTCTTCACAAACTGCGATCTCCGACGACATGGATCAAACTAGAACATGTTGTGACAACCGGACATATTTATGGAAAGCGAGATAGAGGAATACAGCCTGAGAAGATTCTTGACAGTGTCAAGAATCTTCTCAGACTGTCTTCCTCTATCTCGCTTTCCATAAATCTTTCCGGTTGTCACAACATGTTCCAGTTTTTATCTTCTCATAATGTGACCAAACCATTAGTACTGCTTTTTTCCTGATGTTTGTGACAAGTTGTCTTTGCGACTCATTTTCCCCGAAAACGTATTGATTTCCCATTTTGGCTGTCCAATTAATTGTCATCATTCTTCTATAAAGCCAAATCTCCAAAGGTTCTATGGATGGTTTCGCCTGTTTACTAATTGTCCAGGATTGGCAGCCGTATGTTAAAATTGGTTCTATTTTACACGCAAGAACTCTTCTTCTAACTTTCAAGGACAGTAAATTATTGCACAAAACGTTCTTAATTTAATATAAGCTAAGAATGCAGGTGTTATATTTTTTTCTTTACAGGACATCGCTGTCAACAGCAACATCTTTCAGCTGTCTGTTGATTTCTTGGCAAGATTACGCCCAGTAGTTTGCCATTGCTTTCTGAGCGGCCGGCTCAGTTATCCAGCAAGTCACCAGCGAGGGTATAACCGCTTCCAGCTGTCGCCCGCTACGAGACTCTGCGTGATAAACGGGATTACGGAGAAAGTGGTGTAACCCCTCGGCCAGAGAGACCGGCAGTTTAATCTTATTAAGGCCGACTTCCTGGCCTAGATGTTAGCAACTTTTCTCCGTAATCTCGTATACTCTCGTAAGTAACGTGACTACGGTGAGAACCAGCAGTGGCTCGAATCGCGTCGGTAACTTAGGGGTATGTGAGCCGGCCGCTCAGAAATCAATGGCAAACTACTGAGCGTAATCTTGCCAAGAAATCAACAATCAGCTGAAAGATGCTGATGTTGACAGCGATGTCCTGTAAAAGATAAGCAAATCATTTTTAATGTTATTAAACAAAAAACATTTGCTCCTAGGTAGTTTCTTGCTATGAATCTATAATGTTATATGGCTATCACATTATTGTGTATGCTTGATTGCACTCTAGGAATAGGTAGTCATTGTTTCCCTGACTATCGCAGGCGACAGGCCCAGGAATCGAGCCCACGTCCGGCCCTGCTCATGACATTACCAGCACAGATCCTAATCAACTTCACTAGCGCTCCGGCTGTTTCGCTGATTAAGCCACCACCTTTTAAGTGACTGCATGGTGTATTTCATTCTACAGACTGTGTGTCTTTCTTTCAATAACATCGTGTAATTCATACTACTGACTGAGTGTCTTTGTTTCAATAACATCGTGTATTTCATTCTACAGACTGTGTGTCTTTCTTTCAATAACATCGTGTAATTCATACTACTGACTGAGTGTCTTTGTTTCAATAACATCGTGTACTTCATTCTACAGACTGTGTGTCTTTCTTTCAATAAAATGGTGTAATTCATTCTACAGACTGTGTGTCTTTCTTTCTATAACATCGTGTAATTCATACTACTGACTGTGTGTCTTTGTTTCAATAACATCGTGTAATTCATACTACTGACTGTGTGTCTTTGTTTCAATAACATCGTGTAAATCATACTACTGACTGTGTGTCTTTGTTTCAATAACATCGTGTAATTCATGCTACTGACTGTGTGTCTTTGTTTCAATAACATCGTGTAATTCATTCTACAGACTGTGTGTCTTTCTTTCAATGACATGGTGTAATTCATACTACTGACTGAGTGTCTTTATTTCAATAACATCGTGTAATTCATTCTACAGACTGTTTGTCTTTCTTTCAATGACATGGTGTAATTCATACTACTGACTGTGTGTCTTTCTTTCAATAACATCGTGTAATTCATACTACTGACTGAGTGTCTTTCTTTCAATAAAATCGTGTAATTCATTCTACAGACTGTGTGTCTTTCTTTCAATAACATCGTGTAATTCATGCTACTTACTGAGTGTCTTTGTTTCAAAAACTTATGCTTTTTAAAGTCTACACCATATTTCCAACCGCCATCTTATAATTGTTCGCAAGCTTATTCTCCAAGACCGTTTATAAAATGGGTAACATTTTCATAATATCCCAAAAATTATTGATGCAGAGAGGTGCAAGGAATGGAACTGATCACCTTAACGCATTAAGCTATAATCAAGTATATTTACATTAGTAACAGTGTACATTCCTACAGCAGTATGTGCAGGGAGATTACATTAATATTATCTTGTCTTACTGATGGGTGTGAGTACGGTGGCGTGGTCTCTGATACACACACACACACACACACACATACACAAACTCGCACACACAAGCATCCATACAAACACACACGCGCAACACACACTAATACAGTGCCCTGGGGTTCAAACCTCACTAGTGACAAGATACTTTCTTGATACTAAGCTCTTGGAGTCGGCTGATCTTAATGGAGAGCTTCGTTGCTGCCAGAGACGTCTCTTCGACAGGTGAGTATTAATATATACCATCACTTTGTATCCTCCAGGGAGCTAGTGTCATTGCCTACCGCTCCGACGAGCTGAGAAAGTTCCAAATCTTTTCCTCCGGTTCGTGGCCTGGGGGACTTTACGGCAGTCCATCTATGGCAGGAACTCGACCAGGTAAGATGGGTCATGGTGGGTGGTCAAGTTCATGATTTGCAAGTTTTACAATGGCCACACATAGAATATCGTCATCACACACACACACACACACACACACACACACACACACACACACACACACGCACGCACGCACACACGCGCACACACACACACACACATTGCATATGCTTGTGTATGTGTGTTTTGTTTTGTTTTTCGCGTTTCCATCCTGCGGTCAACATCAGCATCTTTCAGTTGTATGTTGATTCCTAGGCTAGATTACGCTCATCAGCACGCCACGACTTTCTGAGCGACCGGCTCCAAACTCTCATAAGTCACTTGCGCGACTCAAACCGCTTCCAATTCTCGTGCGCTCACGTCAACCACGAGAGTATTCGGGATTAACGGAGAGAGCTGCTAACCCCCTCGGCCATGCAGCCGGATCGTGTATCTGTGTGATGTTATTTAAATCAGTACTGTGTGGGGATCATTATACGACAAGTCTTGTAGCAGAATATCGATCTCATCCCAAATTGCCGGAAAGATTCCCTGTGTCACGTATTCGCATCCCCACGCTATATCCGAGGGGTCTGTAATGTCATGTTATTCTACCCCTGCCTTTTCTTCCAGGGATCATACATATCATTACTGTTCCATCTAAGCCAGTGCGACCTGTAAATATGTTCCAAGTAGTTCCGTTTTCCAGGCAAGATACTGTTTATGAGCAAGTTCAGATCTGGCAAAATTTCAGTACGTTTTTCTCTTGATTCTTCCATTTCCGTCAGGGAAAGGTTTTGGAGGAGGAGTAGAGGAGATCTTCAGATCGTGTACTATACAGTTTTACATGTGTAGGAAAATACTAGTATTCAAGTGTTGTATAGAAACAGTAATGATGACACATAAATAATTATCAGAATATACCATAGTATTGCAAGGGTCATCTTCATCTTTCTCTTTCTCGTCGTAATTCTCGTTGTAAGTTGGTATTCATTTTTTAAATGTTGTTCTTGATACCATCACTCCACCTTTTACGTGGTCTTCCTCTTACTCTGTGCCCATTGAATTTTGTCAGTGTAGCTCTTTGTGGCAGATGGTACCCAGAATGTTCTTGTGATGTGGCCAAACCATTTAATCCTTTATTCTTTAATAAAGTGTATTACTGGTTACAGATCTAATCGTCTTCTAATTTTCTCATTCCTAATTATATCTCTCTTGGTTACTCCTGCAGTTCTTAAAGGTATCTTATTTCTGTTGATATTTTTTGCGCTTATTAGTTGCGTTCATGTTTGACATGCTTTAAATTCTTGATCCATAATATTCTAAAGATTTGTCTATAACATGTAAGTTCAAAAGCCTCCACTTCCATCTGCAGTGTTTATGACATAATCCACGATTCACATCCGTATATTGCCACAGATATCTCTAAATGACGCTAGGTGGCAGGGTATCGAATAACATAGCATATACCATAGAACGCACAGAGATCTCTAAATGACGCTGGATGGCAGGGTATCTGATGACATAGAACATGCCATATAACGTATATAGATCTCTAAATGACGCTAGATAGCAGGGTATATGATGACATAGAACATGCCATATAACGTATATAGATCTCTAAATGACGCTGGATGGCAGGGTATCTGATGACATAGAACATGCCATATAACGTATATAGATCTCTAAATGACACTAGATGGCAGGGTATCTGACGACATACCAGACGCTATAGAAAGCACAGAGATCTCTAAATGACTGGGTACTAGGCAAATATATCCAATTCTAATTGCAACATCCACATGACAGTTCATGTTACCTATTCCAGGAGGCAACATTGCAGCAGCCTGGGCAGCCTTAATGTCGCTCGGAGAGGAGGGATACATGTCCAGGGCAAAGAAACTCCTGGAGATTACAGACACACTCAAGACTGCCATCGGTGGCATCGAGGTATTATGTTGTCAACGCTTCCTCGTGTTTACATGAAAGTGAGTCAACTGTCCCGTTTAACACAATGAGATGTAATGGTTATGTTGCACTAGCCCTATGTTTTAGACCAGTTGGCCATAGTTGGGCGATGTGGTCAATAGCACACCGTTCGCATTTCTTCTCCTTTAGCCATGTAGTCCACAACTGGACATAGGTCCTCAATCAACTCTCCAAGCAGTCCTTTTCTTGGGTATCTCGTGTAGCTCCGGCCATATAGAACCCATATTATTTATTTCTGAATATACTATGTGTGTTTAGGTCTTCCTCTATTTATTTTGCATTATGAATTCCAGTCAAATGCCTTTCTGGTTAAACTATTCTCAGGTTTCTCAATGTATGTCTTGTTTCCGAACCTCTTCATTCATTGATATTTGTCTAGTTCTATGAGCTTAATTTTGGTGATTTTGTCACACGATTTTAATCCGTCAATTTTGCGCAGACATCAATTAATAATTTTTCTTGCAGTTTTTTTGTAATTGGTTACGACATTATTCATGTTTCTGAACCATACATGTCTGCCTTGTAGGGGCTGAAGATCATGGGTCATCCTGCAATGACATGCTTCGCTATTGGGTCCAGCGACTTCGATGTGGACATTCTAGCGGTTGCTGATGTCATGGAGAAGAAAGGTGAGACACTGTTGGTTGGTGATTGATCGTCTTATTACGGAAACTTGTGGTCAATGATTCAACGCATTATTTGAGATATCGCTGGTTGATAACTCGACACATTGTTAGAGACACTGATGGTGACTGATTGCCTTGTTTGAGAGACTGTTTTGCATGATTCAGCACATTATTAAAGATATTATTGGTTGATAATTCGACACATTGACAGTGACAGTGACAGTGGACTGAGTCGCTGCGGAAATCTGTTGTCCGTAAAGTCACCTTCATCTTCGTCCTGGGACATGCGGGAGTCGAGGGAAATGAAAGAGCTGATAAAACTGGCTGGCTCTGCACCCCCTGTAGATGGCCAGCCCATGGATCGTGCCGATGTTATTAACGTTCTTAAGCATATGGCGAGAACAGAGGGCTTTGACGTCAGTGAATCCACATCGCTGTCCAGGATGAAAGACTTGGGAGTAAGAATCGTAACGGCCAGACGCGAGAGGTACATCGGGAAAACAAGGCGCCTCGTCAACCAACACAGAACTGGCACTATTAGCCACCGGACGCAGATGCATATGCTGGGGGGAAGGATCTGAGCACCTATGGACATGTCCGGAGTGCAATGAAGATACCCCAACTGATAACTGATAACTGATCGACACATTGTTAGAGGTACTGTTGGTTGGCGATTGATTGCCTTATTAGAGATAGTGTTGGTTGGTAATTAGTCACAATGTCGGTGAGTAGATTTGATGACTGTGCTTTTCCAGTTGGGATCATTGTAAAATTCTCCGTTTTATATATCACGAACAACATTTACGAACCTAAATACAACAGGATAACAGTTCGTTCAAATACATTGTTTCTGTTATTATTCTGATTACACGTTTCACATTATTTGAAATGGTCACGCAATCGTACTATCAATCACTACTACACTATTGTACTATAAAACTCTAAACTATAACACATCGGCGACAATCTATTGTTCACCATTGCCGACTCTGACTCTGCGCCGTGCGTTCCCTGCAATGGTCACAGCTCGAGCGTCGTTTTTCAAGAGTCTTGTCTCTCTTGTGTTCATTCGAAGTTCATATTGCACACTTAAAACGTAAAAAAAAAGCTATCTTTGGCACCTGTCAGTCACACTGTTGGAGATACAGTTGATTGGAGATACAACATATGACCACAGATATTACTGGTTGGTGATTCGTCACACCATTACACATATTGTTAGTTGGTGATCAGCACATTGTTGGAGATACAGTTGATTCGTGAATATTAGAGATATTGTTACATGGTGAATATTCACATTATTAGAAATGTTGGTGGTTGGTGATTCGGCATACTATTGGAGATAAGTTGAATGGTTATTCAACATATTAGAGATATTGTTGGTTGGTGATTAGAGATGTTGTTGGCCGATAATTCGACACATACTTGGAGATACAGTTGTCTGGTTATATAGCACATTATTTATTAGAGACGCCATTGGTTGATGATTCAGCATATTATAAGAGACAATGTTGGTTTGAGATTCGGAACATTCCTGTAGATATTGTTGTTGTTTGTGTTTCGGTACATGTTGATTGAATCACATCACCCTTGTATTATATTGTGTCAGAATTACATAACTTGGTATGAAATTGCAACTGAACAGATCTGCGTGTATCCTATACATGCATTACGGATAGCCATTGAATTACGGCATTGTATTGATAACATTCTATTTATCATGATTTCCTATTCTCAAACTGCCTTTCTCCATTCAGGCTGGACAATAGAGCGTCAACAGAACCCAAGCTGTATCCACTGCACGATTCTACCTCACCATGAGGTATCATGTTATGACCTGATAGACGATCTCAAGGCATGTGTCCAGATAGTTAAAGTAAGTATTCTGGTCTGTTCCATTGGTCTTACCTCTTTTTCTACTCAGGGCCACTTTATAATCCGCTCAGACCTACATAGAAAACCTTCAAAGCCGCAGTTGTAGTAACATTATGGAGAAGATGAATGCATTGTAGTTCGTGAGACATATTCTGTGGGAGTCTACATGGGGAATCAGTTTCACCGCGTCTCAATCTTCAAAGTCCCGTCGTTTATCATGTATGGATAACTTCCATCCTTGACTGGTATAATTATGGATATTTATTACTCTTGAAAGTTATCTGCCCTAAGGATGTGTATAACTCTTGAAGTTTACCAGCCCTGTGGATATTTATAACGTCTGAACTTTATCTGAACTATGGACATTTATAACTCCTGAAGTTTATATGCCCTGTGGATATTCACAACTTCTGAGGAAATTTATTATCAAGTATATTTCACCGCTTGAGGAATGTTGCACTGGATATTCCCAATTCTGGAACATTTAGCCGAATGAATATGTGCACCTTGGGAACTCATTAACCTGGCTAGTTCTACTCCAGTGACTTGAACATGAACATTCGTAAAGTGAATATTATGGACCATAGACTGTAGGAACCATGGTGGTTTAGTTTGTGAAAAGACCTTGTGGTATTAGATATAAACTCTCTGTTCCTGATATTTCTCTGAGTGGATGTTGTTGAAGGAAGAGATAATATTGGTTGGATATTGGCTGAGAACATCAATGAGAAAGGTATGATTAATATAGATTATTAATATTATTTTGATGTGGGTTTTTGTTATGTGAATATTCACTATGTGTATTTGAGATATTATGTAACCATGACGTCAACTAGTAAAGACGTTGGACCAAAGAAAAGAAGAATCACAGAAGAATTAAGAAGTTTTCAAGACAGGTGGACTATAAACTATTTTTTCGTGGACATTAAAACAAAGCTCATATGCTTGATATGCAACGAATCTGTTGTCTTGAAAGAGAATAACATCAAACGGCACAACGAGACTAAACATACAAATACGTTTGATAAGTACAAAGGGCAATTTCGACAAGACCAAGTAAATGACTTTAAAAAAAAAATAAAATCGAAGCCATATTCAGATGGTGAAATGTTTAAGGAATGTTTGGAGAGCGTCGATGAACTTCTGTGTCCAGAAAAGAAGAAGGATTTCTCAAAAAATAAGTCTGTCTCGTCAGACTATTACTAGGCGTGTGGACGACATTGGAAAATATATTGAAGATAATTTGAAAAGTCAAACACCCGAGTTTATATTTTATGCTCTAGCAGTGGATGAAAGCACAGATATGGCAGATACTGCCCAACTGGCAATTTTTATCGGGGGTGTTGATGTCCATTTTAAAAAGACAGAAGAATTAGCTGCACTGTATCCACCTAAGGACACTACTAAACCACGAGGTGTGTTAGAAGCAGTTATATCGGCATTTAATTGCTTTTTGTTACAACTTAACAACTTATCGGGCTTAACAACAGATGGTGTTCCAGCAATGGTTGGGAAACCCGAAGGTTTAGTAAAATTGATTGAAAATGAGGCCTCCAAAGTCGGTACCACTTCAATGCTAAATTTTCAATGCATTAATCATCAGAAGAATTTATGTTCGAAGTCCCTCAAAATGGACTATGTCATGAAAGTGGTCGTCAAAATAGTGATCTTCATTAATTAAGTAGAACGGGTTGAATCACCGTCAGTTCCAAGAATTTCAAGTCTTTGGAATCAGGTTATAATGACGTTACATTTTATGCAGAAGTAAGATGGCTGACCAAAGCAAAATTGTTGAAAAGAGTGTTTGATTTGCAACACGAAGTACAATCATTCTTTGCAAGCAAGTCGAAAAGTATCCCAGAGTTTGAAGACAAAGAGTGAGTTAGCGACTTTGCATTTCTGGTTGAAATAACTGGCCACCTAAATGACGTTAATAATATTACTCATCTACAAGGGAAAGATAAATTAATTAACAAGATGTATTTGTTTGTTTACATTAAACCAGCAAGCGTTTGACCACCATCTGACCTGCTGGGAAGCGACGATGTGGTCGAAGCTGTAGCACGCTTGCTTATTTACTTTAATTAACAACAACAATTAAAAAAAAAAAATTAAGTGCGTGGCCCGGCAGGAAATATTATTTCTGAAATTTGGCCCGTCTGCTGAAAAGGTTGGCCACCCCTGGGCTAGATGCTCCCTGCGGCCCAGTGATCACGAGTTCGATCCTCGTCCAGACGGATTCAATTTTTTTTTTAAATCTATCTAGGCTACCAGGTCAACCCAGTCTAAAATGGGTACCAGGAAATAATGATGGCCAGAGTGATAGTGACCCATGACCCACTATGGGCCGATCGGCCTATACAATTTGAGTCTAGCTCCGTATGCCTAGAGTACATTTGTGTGTGTCAGAGCGTCCCTTATTTGAAATGATATATCGCATGCACACAATTATTAAACCTTATGATCGTATCAATAGAAGTTCATATACACTAGGTTATATATGTGTAACCATTATATTATGTATTCACAGGGCAATAAGCAGCTCTCCAAGCAGGGGACTGCTGGCATGTACGGCATGATGGCAACCATCCCGGACACAGCAATTGTTGAAGATTTCGTGAAGGAGTTTTTCTCAGAGGTCTACAAACTTCAATAACGACGTGAAAACATTTCACTATGTACGAGATATGTAATGTAATACAGACTGGTGGACAAACGAGGCATGGAAACTAACGAAGAACCATGAGTCTTTCCGGCGGGCTGTGGTGAGAACGAGGTTCTGCAACGAACTTGCTACTTTATAATGCCTAGTAGGTATCCTCACGGATATCTACTTTTTCTTCACTTTATCCTAAAAATGTAACAGCTATAAATTTATTATTCTGACATTTCTATCACTTAGAACAAGAAATGTTCACAGAGGCAGGTAGATCGATAATGTATAATGTCATTACCATTTATTTGGATGTTTCGCAAGATTAGAATTTGAATAGTGTTAAAGAATATTATATTACAATGTTGACAGTCTTCAGCAATTTAACGTTCTAAATTAAACTATTTGGCCTACAGCCGCTTCATCTGTGGGCAAACTCTATGGAAATGTCAACATGCTCAAGTTAACTGCTGCTGGATTTTGACTTAACTTGTTTTGACGTCTAAAGCTGGACGAAGATGAAGAAGAAGAAAAAAAAAAAGTTTATAAATGCCATTGTTGACATTAATTTATATATGTCTAGCTTGATGCAGAATAAACTTTCAAAATCCTACAAGAATATTAATGTTTGCATCGTATTTCTTTGCAAATATATACAAAATATAAAATCCTACATTAAAAGTTTACACAGTAAACATGGGAATTGATTTTACAGATCACCAACATCGGGGCAACATCTTGAAATCAACAAACCAGCATGTCCCAGAGCAGGATCTTATATGGCTCTGAGATGTGATATGGTGATCACATTTTGTAGGCCTGACAGCACGGAGAAATGAGTGGCCCTGTCATTTCCCAATTTATCGAGGCAACAATGAGACGTTCAACCTCGTTCAACCGCGCACATGACATTATCAGCGAGGCTCGCTATCAACTGCACACAACGAAGGTCAGCATGGACGGATGGATAATAACGAGCGTTCTTAAACATCCGTTGTGCTGATGTCGAGGTAAGGGGTTCACACCCTACACCGGGCTGTTGGACTAAAATGTTGACTTCTCATTCTTGACTTTTTCTTTTTCTTCTCCTTCTTCTTCAGCGTTCCGAGCCATTGAGGTTCTTTGCTGCAGATACAATCCGTCTCCATTCGTCTCTCTGGTTGACCTTCTCTTGCCAGTCGTTGATTCCAAGTGCTTGTAGGTCTGTATATATATTATCTCTCCACTGTCTTCTTGGTCTACCTCGGGCTCTACGATCATTTATTTCCTGAGTGTAAGCGAGTTTTGTTTCCCTATAATCTTCCATTCTTTCTATATGCCCCAGCCATTGTAGTCTATTAGCCTTCATGATACCAGTGATTAGCGGGGCCTTAAACAGATCATAAATGTCTTTGTTGCTTCGTCTTTTCCACTCTCCACTTTGTGTATTATCTCTCCACATACAGACCAATAAAAAGATGCTAAGTGAAACGAGAAAAAGAGTGTTAAAGTGCTACATACAGCCTCTTCTTGTGTATGGATGTGAAGCTTGGACAATGAGCAGTCAAGCCGAAAAACATCTGATGGCTGTAGAAATGTAATTTCTGAGGAAGATGGAAAGAATACCATGGACAGACAGAAAAACCAATGAACAAGTGCAAGAAACAAATAAAGATCGTAAACTGATTAGAGACATTAGACGCAGACAGTTAAAATTTTTGGACATGTTATGAGAAGAAATGATTTGGAGAACTTGGTGACAACTGGCAAGATTGAAGGGAACAGACCAAGGGGAAGATCTAGAAGTAAATACCTGGATGGCTTGGCCACGTGGCATGGCCGAGACAGAAACACGGAAATGATCCTCGACTCTGGTGATCGAGTGAGATGACAAAACATGACCGCCCACGTTTATCGGCATGGCACATGATGGATAGATGGATTACAACAACTCATTGTGCAGTCAGTATCGTTCTAATATATGGAACATTTGCGATCGTCATTTTCCTATATTCATCAATTAGCGCCACAATCTGACATTCTGATAATGACGTACGTGCTTTGCAACTGTAACAAACAGCCATAACTAGCCGCACATACCCGCTTATTTATTAATGTAGTAAGAGAGAGAGAGAGAGAGAGAGAGAGAGAGAGAGAGAGAGAGAGAGAGAGAGAGAGAGAGAGAGAGAGAGAGACAGAGAGAGACAGAGAGAGAGAATAGATTTGACCAACATGCATTCAACATGCACTACCAGCACATACCCGCTTATTTATTAATGTAGTAAGAGAGAGAGAGAGAGAGAGAGAGAGAGAGAGAGAGAGAGAGAGAGAGAGAGAGACACAGAGAGAGAGAGAGAGAGAGAGAGAGAGAGAATAGATTTGACCAACATGCATTCAAGAACTAACAATGGTGAGGTAAACGATAAATTAAACATTAGCATAGTCAAATGCTCTCTCTCTCTTTCTCTCTCTCTCTTTCTCTCTGTCTTTATCGCTCTCTCTCTCTCTCTTTCTCTCTCTCTCTCTTCACACACACACACACACACACATATATATATATATATATAACTATATGTTGATTTGTGTGTGAAACATATTACATTACAATGCTTTGATGGCATAGACAATATTGTATAAAAGCTGTTCTTGTCCTGTAGATGTGCATGCTTCCTTTACTGTGCTACCCATATTTATTGCAGGTTCTCTCTTCGTATTCTTGCGTTAATTTAGCAAAGGGCATGTATTGTCTTTTTTACTCTCCATTCTACCAGAGAGCACATAGAAATGTCCCAGAAGTAGTGTAAGTGGGGCTCCATCACCTTGTTTTTTGTGGAGGTGGAGGACTATATAAATCAACCATTTATCGATTTCCCACCACAATTTGAAATCTATTTTTAGCATTTATCGATTTTTCCTCCTCAAAGGGCGGTAACTCTTCAGGTTTTTTTTTTTTAGTAGGTGGTCAGAGGTGGCGTTGTGAAGTGACTCATCAGAGTGGGCGTGGTCAAGTAATTATAGGTACGACATAAAAAATACGACATGAAACATCAATAAAGAAAACAAACGAGTCAAGTAAGGTACATAATAATGTTAATAAAATATATATATAGAAGGGGAAAAAAAACATAGTAAGTGACCGCTTATAGTTAAGGGTGTGTGATGACGTGGTCAAGTAATGGTCAAGAGGTGGTCAAGTGGTGGTCATGTGGTGGAGTAACCACTAAAATTAAAGGGGAAAGTACGTGTAGTGATGTGGTGGTGGTTAAAGTGTGCGATGACGTGATCAAGCAGTGGTAAAGTGGTGGTCATGTGACGAAATTTTAGTGGAAAGTAGTTGTAATGATATGGTGATGATCGTGAGGTGGTAAATTAGTGGTCAAGCAGTGGTCAAGTGAGGAAAATTTTAGTGGAAAGTAGTTGTAATGATATGGTGATGATTAAAGGGTGGTAAATTAGTGGTCAAGCAGTGGTCAAGCAGTGGTCAAGTGAGGAAAATTTTAGTGGAAAGTAGTTGTAATGATATGGTGATGATAATGAGGTGGTCAAGCAGTGGTCAAGAGGTGGTCAAGCAGTGGTCAAGCGGTGGTCAACTGGTCAAGTGACCACTTAAATTGTAGAGGAAGTTACGTGTAGTGACATGGTGGTGTTTAAAACGATCGCTGACGTGGTCAAGTGGTGGTCAAGTAGTGGTCAAGCAGTGGTCACATGGTCAAGTGACCACTTGAATTATAGAGGAGAGTGCGTCTTGTGATGTGGTGATGATCAAGAGGTGGTCAAGTAGTGGTCAAGGGGTGGTCAAGTGGTCAAGGGGTGGTCGAGTGACCACTTAAATTATCGGGGAAAGTATGTGTAGTGAAACGGTAGTGGATAAAGTGGTAGATGACGTGTTCAAATACTGGTCAAGCAATGGTCAAGTACTGGTCAAGTGTCGAGTGACCACGTAAAGTTGTCAGGGAAAGTACGTGTAGTGAAACGACGGTGGTTAAAGTGAGCGATGACGTAAGAGGTAGTCAAGTGGTTTAGGCACAACATAAAACAATAACAACAAAAATAATAATATACAAACTGGTAACATTTCACATGGCTTTTATTGGTAGACAACATCTATTCGGTTACAATTTCTAAAGCTTGCTCCATGTACCACCCAAATGATCAGAGGGCATTGGTTATGGTTTCTAAACAATATCAGACAGGGAACTCTGCCAACTTGTAAATATAAAACGTGATACTGGGTATTGATTCAACACAGAATTTTGTATCTGGCCTAACTATACCAGCTGAATTTAACAAATCTACAGCATTCACTTTTGCCACAAACGCCTCGAAATCAGACCTATTGGATACTAAAAAGGGTGTAGGGAACAATGACGAATTATTCGGACATGCATGGTAGAAGCGTAGGGCTTGTGTCTCTCGATGCCTCAATATTGTATGCAGGCTGACGACAATTTTAAAATGAGAGGTCCGGGCGTTGAAGATCGGGAATAATCGGGAACCCCAGTCAACGGTGGCATGAGTATCCGGTCGGTTAAAAAAAGTCCATTCAGACAAATAACGACCACACCGTCTGTGTGATCTAAGCGTGTTCCAATTTTCAATATAAATTTTTTTAACATCCATGGGTAAAACCCGCAGCGAAAGACATTCACTAGCTGATGATGATGAGGCTGATGCAGAGGCTGATTGTGCGTCACTCGGTAAGGCACTAGATGTTGACTGTTGTTGAATCGATTTCATGTGTGATGATAATTCCTCATTTGCGTTCAGTAAGGTAATAGATGACGCTGTTAGAGTGTCTGTAACTATCGGCAACGGACTACCTACTGACTCGTTATTGTTAACCGGCGAAAAGCTAGCTGGCGGTATCTGAGTGTTTGTAAAATACGACACTCCATCATTCGATACTTGTTGGTTAGTTGACTTCCGGCGTTTACCAGTAGGTTGTTCGTCTGTGGTCGGTTCTCTTCTTCTCTTGCGAGTTGCATCTTGGTCATTGTTAGTTGTTGTTTCATGTTCACTCTTCACGTGTCGCCTTAAGGTATCTTTCCGGGCATAAATACGATCACAATAAGCACAATTAAAAACATCCCCATAATGAGAAGTCGCAATATGTCGTAACAAACCATCAGGACGTGTGAAGTTTTTATTACAGAGAGTACATGTATTCTTCTGCATAGCTAACATTCTCGATACAACAAATAGTTTGTAAAATGACCGAAGTATTTGTTTTTCCGTTATCCAGTCATATAACTAAGAACCAACTTGTAAGACGAGAATATTATTCGACTATCTTACTCGTAGACATGAGCCGTTGTGTTGACTCTGTTGTAGACAATAATATTTCAACAGATGAAGCATACACTGTCTTTGTGAATATACCAGATGAAATATTTTCAGATGAAGGCAGCAATTCCGGTCGGGTAATAATTTTAATGTCTTTGGTTATACATTTGAATAAGAAGCTAGTCAATTCCTTGTACAATAGTGCTGTGTATGTTGAACACATCGAAAGAGTACTCGCACATGCAGGTGGATATATATATATTTTAGCAGACACGATTGTTAACTTCCGATGAATTAGAAAAGCTGTTGAAATTATTTTGAATCAACTTCAAAACACACCCTTCCTCGTTTATTGTGAGCACTCAAATGACTACGCATTCGTTTTCTCACCAACTTGTCTACGCGTGAGTGGATGTTGTATATACGAAAATAGTAGTTGAGGGTGCTAGTTTTCTAACACAAAATCTGATTGGTGGGTTTGTATTCAACCAATGGGCGAGTGAGTTACAAAAGAGTTTGGGTGTTGTTTGTTCCACACAAGTGGCGTAGAAATTCTGTACTATGCCAGTATAACGTGTCCTATGTATTACTGTAAGTTGTGGTATCTTGTGTACTATGTACTTCAAAACTAATTTGTGTTGTATGCTGTGTAATGTGTTGTTGAAATACTATATGTCTTTTGTAGCTTTAAGAGATGATAACGTCATAATCTCCACTCTATCATGGTCGCTAAGTTATTGATAGTGTCTTCAGTGCCACGAAAAAGACTCATTGTGAGATATCGATAACTCCCTTCTCCAGGCGGAGTCCATCAATGGTGCATGACCATTATGGCCAAACAACGACACGGGAATGACAAGGCACAATGGCGTCGAATATAGCCTAACGTACACAACTTATGAGGTCATCGACTGTCCGTTCCATCACGCTCGACAAATACGTAGTCACTAAGTCCTCAAATTACTCACTCAAATAAACATATAGGATAATAAGGCACCGGCCCAAACAATGAAAACTGACAAAAACAATTTTTAAAAAATGACATAATCGTTAAAATGTAACACACACAAAGACAGATACAACAGTGACTAAAAAAAATAATAAAAATAACACACACACACACACACACACACACACACAATGAAAACTGAAACACCAATGAAAAATCGCTGACACGAACACTAGAAGCTGACACAAACACTAAATAAGGTACCTAAAGAAAAGCTAAACTTTGTTAACCAAACATATAAAAAATAGGAAAATTGATAACCAAACGGGAAATATATTGACCAACTAGGGAAATGTGTTACTCAAAGAGGAAAAATAATGACCAAATAACGAAATACATCGCTCAAACTTATGAAAACTAAGAAACTTTGTTAGCCAAATGGAAGAAACCTTGGTCAAGTAGGAAAAATCTTTTACCCAAACATGAAAAATGTCGGGCAAATACAGAAATAGTTCGTCCACACGTATGTAAACTAGGAAAATTTGTTACTCAAACACGATAAAATATTGCCCAAGTAGGGAAATTTGAGAACCAAATGTGAAAAAATATAATCCAAAGAGAGGAATATCTCGTTCCAACTTATAAAAAGAAGGAAAATTCTCAACCAAATGAGAAAAAGTTAGACCAAGTATAGTAACAGCCCAACCAAACTTATGAAAAGTAGGAAACTTTGTTAGCCAAAGCGAAAAAAAAAAAAAAAAACCTAGGTCAAGTAGGAAAATCTGTTAGCCAAATGTGAAAAAATGTCAGCCAAATACAGAAATACCTCGTCCACACTTATTAAAATTAGGAAAATTTGTTAGCCAAATAGTAAAAATATTGCCCAAGTAGGAAAACTTGATAGCCAATTCTGAAAAATATCACCCAAAAAGAGGAATATCTCGGCCAGAATTATAAAAAGTAGGAGAACTATTTGCGAAATGGGAAAAAGTTAGGCCAAAGACAGAAATATCTCAACCAAATATATTTTAAAAAAATAGGAAAATTTATAACCAAACGGGAAATATATTGACCAACTAGGGAAATGTGTTACTCAAAGAGGAAAAATAATGACCAAGTAACGAAATACATCGATCAAACTTATGAAAACTAGGGAACTTTGTTAGCCAAAGAAAAAAAAAAAAAAAACCTTGGTCAAGTAGGAAAATCTGTTAGCCAAATGTGAAAAAAATGTCGGCCAAATGCCGAAATAGTTCGGCCACACATATGCAAACAAGGAAAGGTTGTTAGCCAGATAGGAAAAGTATTAACCAAGTAAGAAAATGTGATAGCCAAAGGTGAAAAAATATCAGACAAAGAGAGAAATATCTCATCCAAACTTATAAAAAGAAGGAAAATTCTCAACCAAATGAGAAAAAGTTAGACCAAGTAACGAAATACATCGCTCAAACTTATGAAAACTAGGAAACTTTGTTAGCCAAAGAAAAAAAGAAAAAAAAAAAAAAAAAAAACCTTGTTCAAGTAGGAAACTCTGTTACCCAAATGTGAAAAATGTCCACCAAGTACAGAAATAACTTGTCCACACTTATGAAAACTACGACCCAAATATGAAAAATATTGCCCAAGTAGGAAAATTTGAAAGCCAAATGTGAAAAAATATCACCCAAAGAGAGAAATATCTCATTCAGACTTATAAACAGTTGGAAAATTTGTCAACCAAATGGGATAAAGTTAGACCAAATACAGAAACATCTCAACCATATTTATAAAAAAGGAGGGGAAAATGTCGACCAAATACAGAAATAACTTAACCCAATTTATAAACATGGCAACCAAACTTATGAAACGTAGGAAAATGTGTTAACCAAAAGGGAAAATATGGTACACGTAACGAAATATCTCATCCAAACTTATAAAAAGTAGGAAAATATGTCAACCAAACGCGAACAATGTCGGCCAAATACAGAAATTTCTCAACCAAACTCATGAAAAGTAGGAACAACTTGTTACCCAAATAGAAAAAAAAAATATTGGTCAAGTAAAGAAATAGCGTGGCCAAACCTATAAAAACGTACCAACATTTGTTAACACAACTTGGCCACTTGTTCTTACAAACTTGCTCGCTGGCTCAAACAATTTGTCCACTTGCTATTACAATCGGTCGACCTATCCTATCAACTCACACACTTACCATAACAACTGTCCCTTTTCCCCAACAACGTGTCCACCGACTCTCTCATATTATCGACTCGCCCTATCAACTTACCCACTGGCTCTAACAACTTCCCCACATGGGCTCACAAAATTTCCACTTGTTATTACAACTTGTCGACAGCCTCGCCCAAATTACCACTTACTCTTACAAACTGTCCCAACTGCGCGCACAAAGGTGTCCACTTGTGATTTTACGTCCTCCTCACCACATAGATAAGTAGCCCTCATAAAATACAAATGTATCCCACAAGTCATACAGAAGTGTCCCCCATATTGTCATAAAAAATGTTTGTTTGTGTAGGTAAGTTCATGTCTTTGGCAGTTCATATTTTGTAAATTCATTTCTTCAGCATAAGATTTGTTTAAGTTCACGCCCTCATCATAAATTTTGTTGTGTAAGTTCATGTCTTCGACAGTTCATGTTTTGCTAAGGCCTAGTTTTAGCGAAAAGGCAGAAGTCTATTGGCTAGAATTTCAACCTGAGTAGTCAATTACTAACACTGCCTGTGGACAGCTATTCTTACCCATGCGCTAAAGTTGAGAAAATGAACTTCCGTTGAATGGAAGCTACCGCAGACTTGACTTATTAAACCCCTCTGGAAGAAGTAGCGGCAGCTTAACCAGGAAAAGATCGAATTAGTTATCCCTCTTAGTCTGGGAATTATGAAAATATATGCTCACACAAGCGATATTACTCATGACGTCATATAAACAAAAATATAAAGGATAACAATTGTGGCTCTGCGTCATTTGTTATCGTTTATATTTTTGTTTATATGACGTCATGAGTAATATCGCTTGTGTGAGCATATATTTTCATAATTCCCAGACTAAGAGGGATAACTAATTCGATCTTTTCCTGGTTAAGCTGCCGCTACTTCTTCCAGAGGGGTTTAATAAGTCAAGTCTGCGGTAGCTTCCATTCAACGGAAGTTCATTTTCTCAACTTTAGCGCATGGGTAAGAATAGCTGTCCACAGGCAGTGTTAGTAATTGACTACTCAGGTTGAAATTCTAGCCAATAGACTTCTGCCTTTTCGCTAAAACTAGGCCTTAGCAAAACATGAACTGTCGAAGACATGAACTTACACAACAAAATTTATGATGAGGGCGTGAACTTAAACAAATCTTATGCTGAAGAAATGAATTTACAAAATATGAACTGCCAAAGACATGAACTTACCTACACAAACAAACATTTTTTATGACAATATGGGGGACACTTCTGTATGACTTGTGGGATACATTTGTATTTTATGAGGGCTACTTATCTATGTGGTGAGGAGGACGTAAAATCACATGTGGACACCTTTGTGCGCGCAGTTGGGACAGTTTGTAAGAGTAAGTGGTAATTTGGGCGAGGCTGTCGACAAGTTGTAATAACAAGTGGAAATTTTGTGAGCCCATGTGGGGAAGTTGTTAGAGCCAGTGGGTAAGTTGATAGGGCGAGTCGATAATATGAGAGAGTCGATGGACACGTTGTTGGGGAAAAGGGACAGTTGTTATGGTAAGTGTGTGAGTTGATAGGATAGGTCGACCGATTGTAATAGCAAGTGGACAAATTGTTTGAGCCAGCGAGCAAGTTTGTAAGAACAAGTGGCCAAGTTGTGTTAACAAATGTTGGTACGTTTTTATAGGTTTGGCCACGCTATTTCTTTACTTGACCAATATTTTTTTTTCTATTTGGGTAACAAGTTGTTCCTACTTTTCATGAGTTTGGTTGAGAAATTTCTGTATTTGGCCGACATTGTTCGCGTTTGGTTGACATATTTTCCTACTTTTTATAAGTTTGGATGAGATATTTCGTTACGTGTACCATATTTTCCCTTTTGGTTAACACATTTTCCTACGTTTCATAAGTTTGGTTGCCATGTTTATAAATTGGGTTAAGTTATTTCTGTATTTGGTCGACATTTTCCCCTCCTTTTTTATAAATATGGTTGAGATGTTTCTGTATTTGGTCTAACTTTACCCCATTTGGTTGACAAATTTTCCAACTGTTTATAAGTCTGAATGAGATATTTCTCTCTTTGGGTGATATTTTTTCACATTTGGCTTTCAAATTTTCCTACTTGGGCAATATTTTTCATATTTGGGTCGTAGTTTTCATAAGTGTGGACAAGTTATTTCTGTACTTGGTGGACATTTTTCACATTTGGGTAACAGAGTTTCCTACTTGAACAAGGTTTTGTTTTGTTTTTTTTCTTTTTTTCTTTGGCTAACAAAGTTTCCTAGTTTTCATAAGTTTGAGCGATGTATTTCGTTACTTGGTCTAACTTTTTCTCATTTGGTTGAGAATTTTCCTTCTTTTTATAAGTTTGGATGAGATATTTCTCTCTTT
Organism: Cepaea hortensis; assembly: GCA_963921405.1. Classification (NCBI taxonomy): domain Eukaryota; kingdom Metazoa; phylum Mollusca; class Gastropoda; order Stylommatophora; family Helicidae; genus Cepaea; species Cepaea hortensis. The sequence goes on along the minus strand of OY992895.1, from coordinate 55,277,328 downwards.
GTCTGATATTTTTTCACCTTTGGCTATCACATTTTCTTACTTGGTTAATACTTTTCCTATCTGGCTAACAACCTTTCCTTGTTTGCATATGAGTGGCCGAACTATTTCGGCATTTGGCCGACATTTTTTTCACATTTGGCTAACAGATTTTCCTACTTGACCAAGGTTTTTTTTTTTTTCCCTTTGGCTAACAAAGTTCCCTAGTTTTCATAAGTTTGATCGATGTATTTCGTTACTTGGTCATTATTTTTCCTCTTTGAGTAACACATTTCCCTAGTTGGTCAATATATTTCCCGTTTGGTTATAAATTTTCCTATTTTTTTAAAATATATTTGGTTGAGATATTTCTGTCTTTGGCCTAACTTTTTCCCATTTGGCAAATAGTTCTCCTACTTTTTATAATTCTGGCCGAGATATTCCTCTTTTTGGGTGATATTTTTCAGAATTGGCTATCAAGTTTTCCTACTTGGGCAATATTTTTACTATTTGGCTAACAAATTTTCCTAATTTTAATAAGTGTGGACGAGGTATTTCTGTATTTGGCTGACATTTTTTCACATTTGGCTAACAGATTTTCCTACTTGACCTAGGTTTTTTTTTTTTTTTTCGCTTTGGCTAACAAAGTTTCCTACTTTTCATAAGTTTGGTTGGGCTGTTACTATACTTGGTCTAACTTTTTCTCATTTGGTTGAGAATTTTCCTTCTTTTTATAAGTTGGAACGAGATATTCCTCTCTTTGGATTATATTTTTTCACCTTTGGTTCTCAAATTTCCCTACTTGGGCAATATTTTATCGTGTTTGAGTAACAAATTTTCCTAGTTTACATACGTGTGGACGAACTATTTCTGTATTTGCCCGACATTTTTCATGTTTGGGTAAAAGATTTTTCCTACTTGACCAAGGTTTCTTCCATTTGGCTAACAAAGTTTCTTAGTTTTCATAAGTTTGAGCGATGTATTTCGTTATTTGGTCATTATTTTTCCTCTTTGAGTAACACATTTCCCTAGTTGGTCAATATATTTCCCGTTTGGTTATCAATTTTCCTATTTTTTATATGTTTGGTTAACAAAGTTTAGCTTTTCTTTAGGTACCTTATTTAGTGTTTGTGTCAGCTTCTAGTGTTCGTGTCAGCGATTTTTCATTGGTGTTTCAGTTTTCATTGTGTGTGTGTGTGTGTGTGTGTGTGTGTGTGTGTGTGTGTGTGTGTGTGTGTGTGTTATTTTTATTATTTTTTTTTAGTCACTGTTGTATCTGTCTTTGTGTGTGTTACATTTTAACGATTATGTCATTTTTTAAAAATTGTTTTTGTCAGTTTTCATTGTTTGGGCCGGTGCCTTATTATCCTATATGTTTATTTGAGTGAGTAATTTGAGGACTTAGTGACTACGTATTTGTCGAGCGTGATGGAACGGACAGTCGATGACCTCATAAGTTGTGTACGTTAGGCTATATTCGACGCCATTGTGCCTTGTCATTCCCGTGTCGTTGTTTGGCCATAATGGTCATGCACCATTGATGGACTCCGCCTGGAGAAGGGAGTTATCGATATCTCACAATGAGTCTTTTTCGTGGCACTGAAGACACTATCAATAACTTAGCGACCATGATAGAGTGGAGATTATGACGTTATCATCTCTTAAAGCTACAAAAGACATATAGTATTTCAACAACACATTACACAGCATACAACACAAACTAGTTTTGAAGTACATAGTACACAAGATACCACAACTTACAGTAATACATAGGACACGTTATACTGGCATAGTACAGAATTTCTACGCCACTTGTGTGGAACAAACAACACCCAAACTCTTTTGTAACTCACTCGCCCATTGGTTGAATACAAACCCACCAATCAGATTTTGTGTTAGAAAACTAGCACCCTCAACTACTATTTTCGTATATACAACATCCACTCACGCGTAGACAAGTTGGTGAGAAAACGAATGCGTAGTCATTTGAGTGCTCACAATAAACGAGGAAGGGTGTGTTTTGAAGTTGATTCAAAATAATTTCAACAGCTTTTCTAATTCATCGGAAGTTAACAATCGTGTCTGCTAAAATATATATATATCCACCTGCATGTGCGAGTACTCTTTCGATGTGTTCAACATACACAGCACTATTGTACAAGGTATTGACTAGCTTCTTATTCAAATGTATAACCAAAGACATTAAAATTATTACCCGACCGGAATTGCTGCCTTCATCTGAAAATATTTCATCTGGTATATTCACAAAGACAGTGTATGCTTCATCTGTTGAAATATTATTGTCTACAACAGAGTCAACACAACGGCTCATGTCTACGAGTAAGATAGTCGAATAATATTCTCGTCTTACAAGTTGGTTCTTAGTTATATGACTGGATAACGGAAAAACAAATACTTCGGTCATTTTACAAACTATTTGTTGTATCGAGAATGTTAGCTATGCAGAAGAATACATGTACTCTCTGTAATAAAAACTTCACACGTCCTGATGGTTTGTTACGACATATTGCGACTTCTCATTATGGGGATGTTTTTAATTGTGCTTATTGTGATCGTATTTATGCCCGGAAAGATACCTTAAGGCGACACGTGAAGAGTGAACATGAAACAACAACTAACAATGACCAAGATGCAACTCGCAAGAGAAGAAGAGAACCGACCACAGACGAACAACCTACTGGTAAACGCCGGAAGTCAACTAACCAACAAGTATCGAATGATGGAGTGTCGTATTTTACAAACACTCAGATACCGCCAGCTAGCTTTTCGCCGGTTAACAATAACGAGTCAGTAGGTAGTCCGTTGCCGATAGTTACAGACACTCTAACAGCGTCATCTATTACCTTACTGAACGCAAATGAGGAATTATCATCACACATGAAATCGATTCAACAACAGTCAACATCTAGTGCCTTACCGAGTGACGCACAATCAGCCTCTGCATCAGCCTCATCATCATCAGCTAGTGAATGTCTTTCGCTGCGGGTTTTACCCATGGATGTTAAAAAAATTTATATTGAAAATTGGAACACGCTTAGATCACACAGACGGTGTGGTCGTTATTTGTCTGAATGGACTTTTTTTAACCGACCGGATACTCATGCCACCGTTGACTGGGGTTCCCGATTATTCCCGATCTTCAACGCCCGGACCTCTCATTTTAAAATTGTCGTCAGCCTGCATACAATATTGAGGCATCGAGAGACACAAGCCCTACGCTTCTACCATGCATGTCCGAATAATTCGTCATTGTTCCCTACACCCTTTTTAGTATCCAATAGGTCTGATTTCGAGGCGTTTGTGGCAAAAGTGAATGCTGTAGATTTGTTAAATTCAGCTGGTATAGTTAGGCCAGATACAAAATTCTGTGTTGAATCAATACCCAGTATCACGTTTTATATTTACAAGTTGGCAGAGTTCCCTGTCTGATATTGTTTAGAAACCATAACCAATGCCCTCTGATCATTTGGGTGGTACATGGAGCAAGCTTTAGAAATTGTAACCGAATAGATGTTGTCTACCAATAAAAGCCATGTGAAATGTTACCAGTTTGTATATTATTATTTTTGTTGTTATTGTTTTATGTTGTGCCTAAACCACTTGACTACCTCTTACGTCATCGCTCACTTTAACCACCGTCGTTTCACTACACGTACTTTCCCTGACAACTTTACGTGGTCACTCGACACTTGACCAGTACTTGACCATTGCTTGACCAGTATTTGAACACGTCATCTACCACTTTATCCACTACCGTTTCACTACACATACTTTCCTCGATAATTTAAGTGGTCACTCGACCACCCCTTGACCACTTGACCACCCCTTGACCACTACTTGACCACCTCTTGATCATCACCACATCACAAGACGCACTCTCCTCTATAATTCAAGTGGTCACTTGACCATGTGACCACTGCTTGACCACTACTTGACCACCACTTGACCACGTCAGCGATCGTTTTAAACACCACCATGTCACTACACGTAACTTCCTCTACAATTTAAGTGGTCACTTGACCAGTTGACCACCGCTTGACCACTGCTTGACCACCTCTTGACCACTGCTTGACCACCTCATTATCATCACCATATCATTACAACTACTTTCCACTAAAATTTTCCTCACTTGACCACCACTTGACCACTGCTTGACCACTGCTTGACCACTAATTTACCACCCTTTAATCATCACCATATCATTACAACTACTTTCCACTAAAATTTTCCTCACTTGACCACCACTTGACCACTGCTTGACCACTAATTTACCACCTCACGATCATCACCATATCATTACAACTACTTTCCACTAAAATTTCGTCACATGACCACCACTTTACCACTGCTTGATCACGTCATCGCACACTTTAACCACCACCACATCACTACACGTACTTTCCCCTTTAATTTAAGTGGTTACTCCACCACATGACCACCACTTGACCACCTCTTGACCATTACTTGACCACGTCATCACACACCCTTAACTATAAGCGGTCACTTACTATGTTTTTTTCCCCTTCTATATATATATTTTATTAACATTATTATGTACCTTACTTGACTCGTTTGTTTTCTTTATTGATGTTTCATGTCGTATTTTTTATGTCGTACCTATAATTACTTGACCACGCCCACTCTGATGAGTCACTTCACAACGCCACCTCTGACCACCTACTAAAAAAAAAAACCTGAAGAGTTACCGCCCTTTGAGGAGGAAAAATCGATAAATGCTAAAAATAGATTTCAAATTGTGGTGGGAAATCGATAAATGGTTGATTTATATAGTCCTCCACCTCCACAAAAAACAAGGTGATGGAGCCCCACTTACACTACTCCCAGATAACACTGACAATCGAGCCATCATAATAAGAGTAACGAATAGATTCAGAATCTCCCAATTGCTCTTAACTGATCAATGATTCCCAATCCAAATACTCGTTTAGAATTCAAACGATAGTTTTCACACTGCTGGAGCACTTATTTGTGTGTGCAACTTCAATGACCCTTTACCAAATCAGCCACAAATAATGTTCTTTCTCGATCTTTCAGTTTTCTCTGCTTTCCATTTCATCGATTCCTTTGTGCATTAGGCTGCAGTCTGATGATAATGACAATATCCAAATGTCATCAATGATAATGTCTCGTGTGTATACAGGCGCCTCATCTGAGTCTATGCAGTATTGAGTCATACCCTTGGTACATTCAACTATATCTCACTGCGTGTGTGAAGTTTCACTACCGATATTGCACACCCATTTGGTTCCTGAACTTGGAGAGGGGCAGGAGAGCTCTGTAACACAGTGGACATGAGGCTTGTACTGTAGTACGGGATCGGGAGGAACCTCGTCACACCAGCCTCACTCTGTAACACACTGGACATGAGGCTGGTGTTATAGTACGGGATCGGGAGGAACCTCGTCACACCAGCCTCACTCTGTAACACACTGGACATGAGGCTTGTACTGTAGTACGGGATCGGGAGGAACCTCGTCACACCAGCCTCACTCTGTAACACACTGGACATGAGGCTGGTGTTATAGTACGGGATCGGGAGGAACCTCGTCACACCAGCCTCACTCTGTAACACACTGGACATGAGGCTGGTGTTATAGTACGGGATCGGGAGGAACCTCGTCACACCAGCCTCACTCTGTAACACAGTGGACATGAGGCTGGTGTTATAGTACGGGATCGGGAGGAACCTCGTCACACCAGCCTCACTCTGTAACACACTGGACATGAGGCTGGTGTTATAGTACGGGATCGGGAGGAACCTCGTCACACCAGCCTCACTCTGTAACACAGTGGACATGAGGCTTGTACTGTAGTACGGGATCGGGAGCGACGTCTCCACATCAGCCTCACTCTGAGAGGCTCGAGTCATTGTCCAGGGAGGCAGCTGATGTGAACTTCAATGAAAGTTACCTGAGAGTTAGGACTCAGTCTCCAAGAGGATTTACCAACCAATTATCCAGCTAGCCAACTTACGAACCAAGCAATCAACCACTTATCCAATCGGGCAAACAACCCACCAGCTAACCAACTATCCAGCCAACGAACCAGCCAGTCAACCCATCCACCCACAAATCACCTAAAAAATTACACTTCAACGTGGTTTTGGGAATGGGTTTTTTTTTTTCTTTCAAAATTGACCTGGCATAAAAAGATGTTAGTTTAAAAATTAAGTTGCGTATACTTTATAGGATGTTTGCAATCAACACTAACATTTTACGTTCAGTAGTTTGCCTTTGCTTCTGAACTACCGGCACCCATACCATTTCATTTTTTTTTAAACTAGCCCATCGCGGTCTGCTGCCAAATCTCGCGGAGCTGTGCTTCAAACCCGGATATGCGGGATCACAAACTGCGTCCCTAACTACTTCGCCATGGAGTTTTTTTTTTTTCCATATCCTTTTTACAGGACATCGCAGTCAACACCAACATTTCTGCCGCTGTGATCTCTTGGCAAGTTTACATTCAGTAGTTTGCCATTGCTTTCTGAATGATCGGCACCGATACCAACGCAAAACCGACGCAACGTGGTCTGCTGCCACATCTCGGGCAGCTGTGTTTCGAACACGGGTATATGGGATTACGAACCGCGTCCATAATCTCTTCGCCGCGGAGGCTGGCTAATGATAGTTAATTTTATCAAATACTTAATGTTCTAGTGTCTTGCCAATGATTAAGGTAAGGAAAAGAGTTCTTAAGAGCTATATTGAGCCAATACTGATGTAAGGGAGCGAATCATCGACAGTCATCAGACAGGTGAAGTATCATTTGGAGATTCCAGAGATGTGCTTTTATTGAAGAATGATGAGAATACCGTTGCCGGATAGAAAGAGCAATAGAGATATGTTTAAGGAAGTTAGCTCACAAAGAGAGCTGGTTACTCGCATCAGAAGTAGGCAATTGACATTTTTGGGTGTGATAAGCGTGCCCTGTTCTTATTTACATGAATTCCCACAAAACTGAGTGATTTAATTATTAACTCTCCCGCGGAACGTTTTCTAGCCAGCTATGCACCGGTTTACTGAGCTGATCCACGACTCTGGTGATCGAGTGAAATGGCGAGTCATGACCGCCCACGCTTTCCGACATGATTGATTGATTGATGCACCGGTTTACGGGACAAACAATTGTCAGCATAAACACTGAAAACGCACCTTAGCGGCAGACATTTGGCGAATGATGCCGAAGTTGAATGTGAAGTAAAAACAACAGAGCACGCAGTTCTATACAGCGGGTTTGGGATGACTGATAAAACGATGGGATAAGTGCATCAATGTTGGTGGAAATTTTGTTGAGAAATAAAGGGACAATGTATGTATAAAATAAACTGGTTTCAAGTTGTTATCATATATAGTTATTTTTCTACAGCCATTTGTGACTTACTTATTGACTCCCCTCGTGGATGCCCAGATTCCCAAACGAGGCTCTTGTGTTGTCCCAAACAGACTGCATGCTCTGTTTTCTATACCACGTTTTCACTTCACATTCATCTTCGTTCATCCGGAGTTTTTTAAATTTTTGGGACGTGATTGCGCTGTGCTTTTTACAGCAGAGTTGCGTTCTTGCGCCGTTAGGCCGACACATCCGACTTCTGCGGGCATTTGTTAACCAGGGTTAACCTTCCCGGGGGTTTCGTAAGACCTTTGACTCTCACTGTTGTGGTGTTATTCCCCCATTCCAGCTGGCCCATTTAGAACAGCTGAAGACATAATGGTCAGCCCTCAAGGGAAGGCAGGGGCAGACCATGGGCATTCCCCGCCATCTAAGGAGGCTTCCATAATTACAGAGCCGACACATAGCGCTCTGGTACTGTGCTCACCCAAGGAATCGTCACATCCTGCACATGGCTGCATGGTTTCTAGAATAATTCATTTATTGCTGCCGTAAGGTTGCTAATTCTGAGCTGTTTCTTCTCTTAAGTATTGAAATTAATGTTTCTGCTCTTAAATATTGAAACAACTGATTTCGCATCCGTAAAGAGAGTTATTTGCTGCTCTATTTTTCTCAGTCGACAACTTTTCTGTCAGTTTTCAAGGCCTTCATCTCTCTCTGCTCAGTTTTCTGAGAACCTTCCATTAGCTACTGACCTCGCTGCTCAATTTTTATAATGATGAGAAAACAAAATAAAACATCTCAGAGAAAATGGTCGTAGTCACATAATATTTTTTGAGGACACATTATAGGAAACAGAGAACTTGAAAACTTAGTGGCAACTGGCACAAATGGCGGGTCAAGAGCAAGTGTAAGACAAAGAGAAAAATATCTGCATAACGTGGCCAGGTGGTAAATTCTGGATAAGAACAAAGACCAGATTTAAGATCCCAGTGTTCATGTCAGATGACTAACCGTGACCGCCCATACACATCGACATGACACATGATGATGCTGAAAACATCAGGACAGTTTATAAATATCAAGGAAAGTGTAACGGTGAGGCGGATAAAAGGAGGATCACACAGAAATATAATTTACACATGAAACCAATAGAGACAGGACACGAGTCTTATATTTGAAAACATTTTGAGTCTGAGGATTTGTAACTTGTTCTTTTCGGTAGAGTTGACAATATGCATCCTCTCTCTGGTGACCTGGATGATCTGATTTCTACTTGGTTATATAATACTTGCCGGTCTCTCTGGCCGAGGGGTTACAACACTTTCTCCGTAATCCCGTTTATCACGCAGTCTCGTAGCAGGGCGAGAGCTGGGAGCGGTTCGACCCCCGCTGGTGACTTGCGGGATAACTGAGCCGGCCGCTCAGAAAGCAATAGCAAACTACTGAGCGTAATCTTGCCAAGAAATCAACATACAGCTGAAAGATGCTGATGTTGACAGCGATGTCCTGTAAAGGATATGCAAAAAAAATAAAAATACTTTCTATACATATCTTAGCCTCATCATTGGTTGTGTATGTGAAAAAGTGCATAACGGCAAGTTATGATCAAATTTGAATAGAATGGTGCCGACAGTTTCGTACAAATAGTCATTCAGTAGCGGATGCCGGTGATCTATATGTCCCTCTCACACCAAGTGGGGTCTGTGTTGTATTCTCAGTAATGCTCACACTTTCTATGAAGAAATTCAAGTTCATACATTATGTGGCGACCGCTTTGGCAAAAGCGGCCTTCCATCTTTATCCACGATTAAAGACTCCTAGCCCGAGGCCAGCAATGATATGGATGCCGTAATGTAACCAAGGTCATTCAAAACTGGACTTGTAACTAGTATTTCTCAAATGTGAGACGAAAGTCGCACTCCTAAACAAGAAAACCAACCTCAAGTGTGATTTTTTTTTTTTGGGGGGGGGGGGGGGGGTTTAAATTCGCATATCCTTTACAGGACATCGCTGTCAACATCAGCATCTTCAGCTGATTGTTGATTTCTTGGCTCAGTCGTTTGCCATTGCCTTCTGAGCGACCGGCTCACATACCCCTAAGTTACAGACGCGGCGAGAACCGCTACCAATTCTCGCGCAACATCACGTTACTGACGAGAATATACGGAATTACAGAGAAAGACGTTAAACTCCTAGGCCAGGGAGACGGCTGGAAAACAGTTATAGGGTGCAAAATCACGAATCACATTGTTCATCACAGACGTATCGAGCAAAATGGTGCATCAGGCGAAAGGCATGACAGGAGATTGAGAACCTCTTCGTTTTATCTTAAGCATTCCAATAGCTCATGCGACTATCTAGCTGTTGGTGCTGTTTTTCTGAGAACAGATGACAAATTCTGGCGCAACCGACAGAGCAGATAACCATATCTCGTCACGCTATACTCGAGGTTCAAACATCTTGATTTGAGTTGTCAGAGCGTGTAACACAGGAGCAGAACAGTGGAACTTGCTTTATACTTCTACTACATGTTGATAACATGGCCACTTTTGCAACAGGGGACAATATCTTTGATGTGCTATGCTTGTTTCTATTATCTCCCTTGTCTCCGCTTACTCTGTGTTTTGCCTTGGAGCAAAACAACTATAGGGTGCATTTATTATGACTGTGCAGTGTTTGAAAATATTGCCGGTCGAAGTTTTGAATATAACTATTATGTTGCATGAACTTTACAGTGTGTAAATACAAAACTTGGACCGGCAATATTTTCAAACACTGCACAGTCATTAAAAATACACCCTATATTAATATCAACATCATTTAACCGGTGCTTTGCAGAACGTTGATCCCATTAAGGGCCACCAGACAGACTGTTCCTTGCTATTTAATCTACTTCATGAATTGTCACGCCCCAGATGTCTTTAATGTCACGTGTTCACTTTGTGCTGTGCTGGTTGACCCCAACATCTTTCAGGAATGATTTCTTCCATTGATGTTCTTTCTAAATCACTGTGTCATTACGTATATCAGTTTCTGAGACTTGGTACTGTTTATGAATTCTTCGATGTTCAGAACTTTTAATTGTAGCATTTTTATATGTCTTGACCCACGGCGTCCTGAGAATTGTTCTACCACAGTAAGGTCAAAGCTTTCTTCATTAGTAATTGCACAATGATCCATGACTCATGTGTGTATATTGGTGCAGGAAAGATGCACTATCACATTTTAGGAAGTATGTTAGAGCAGAGGAAAATTTAGATTGTGTAATATGTGATCAATGTTCGTAGGCAAATTATAATGGAAAAATGGACAGAAGGAAAGGCTACATGTTTGAAAAGCATGGACAAAATCATCGACATACACACGGACAGACGCCTGAACAGAAGAAGGACCCATGCAGTCTCAGAAGAGTGACAAGAAGAGTGAAATCAAAACAAGAAAGCAACCCATATTCTCACATTCAAAATTTTCGCATTGAAATCTTTCTGAGACTAGAACCATTATTATAGTGGGGAACTTACTATACAACAGCACGCTATTATTTAATAAAGAACAGGGCATATAAAAGTCTAAGAGTACTAACTATATGAGCGAACATAGTGATATTAGAGTTGGAAATAAAGAAATCCATTGAGGTTACAGTGAGTGGTGATTTCCTTTTATATGTGATATATTTGTTTTCATATTTCCATGTAGGATTCGTATAACGAGAGTAGGAAAGCACCGGAAACGTCGCTATAGTTAAAAATTGTTTTTTTTTTTTGGATGGAATAACGTCATATTTACATACAAATTGGAACAATCACTGAATCTTTATAAATAACAGGTTTCTTCTTCTTCTGCGTTCATCCGGAGTTTTTTCTCCCCCGGATGTGATTGTGTTGTGCCTGTTTACAGCAGAGCTGCGTTCTTGCGTCGTTAGGCCGACACATCCGACTTCTGCGGGCATTTGTTGACCGGGTTAACCTTCCCGGAATAACAGGTTTTAAACAGTTTGAAGGTGAGAGGGATGACTTCATTACACCGGGTTTCATTCCATATGCCTGGGTCTCGTAAACAAGAATAATTATATTTTTAATTCTAGAGTACATGCAGGGAAAACCTCGTCAGTTCAAGGGTTTCGTGCACTGAGCTGGAGCTACCTAGCATTACTTTCAAGTGCAGATCTGAACATTGGTAGATAGTTTAAAGCCAAATTAGGATATTACTATTATTTGTATAGTCAATGCTGTGTGGCGTTTGTGATCATGCCTGTCCACAGCCTTCTGTTTTATGTTTTCACTAATTTCTGATACTGACAACCCTCCATGCCATAAGAACAAATATTGAACAACATATACACTTCCACAATAGAGATGAAAACTTTAATATTTCAAAGAATACAAATGAATAATAATTTAGTATGCTGTAATATTAATTTTTCACACAATATTTAATTACTTCAATTTTTAGAATATAGAGATCTGTATCCATTTAATAATGGAATGTATATTTTATACAAAAACATGTGTTAGGAATGGAATGTATCAGTATTTTACACACACACACACAAACATTTTACATTTCTTTTGTTTATTTTTCTTACAAAAATACACCTATAAAAAGTAATCTCTTTGATGGTGATATGAATTGTTAAAAATGCAGCCAAAGAATAATGAGAGTGGGGGGATGAGTTTGTTTTCTCATCACGTTTTCTTCCCATTAAACTTCTAGAAAATTCTGATTGATACCAAAAACCCATTTTATGAGACTTGAGTTGAGCCCAGAGCCTCGATTGGCGGGAAACATTCTGCCACTAGCTGGATTGAATCGGGAAGATTGTTTTGGAAAACATTAAGCAAGCACAACCAACCACTATACTATCATGGTTCTTAATATACCCATATTTCACACAATAAATTACTTTGTGTTGACTGCAGGAATAGACCAATAAACACATGTCAACAGATTTTTAAAAAAGCATTGTTCAACACATATCAGTGCTAGCCCTGCACAAATACAGCAAGAGATAAAAGAGTCCCAAAAAGGAGAGATGAAATATATGCAAAACATTCTTAATGTGACAAGAAGATCATTCGGTCTTGTAACAAATATATGCAAAACATTCTTAATGTGACAAGAAGATCATTCGGTCATGAAACAAATATATGCAAAACATTCTTAATGTGACAAGAAGATCATTCGGTCTTGTAACACATATATGCAAAACATTCTTAATGTGACAAGAAGATAATTCGGTCTTGTAACACATATATGCAAAACATTCTTAATGTGACAAGAAGATCATTCGGTCTTGTAACAAATATATGCAAAACATTCTTAATGTGACAAGAAGATCATTCGGTCTTGTAACAAATATATGCAAAACATTCTTAATGTGACAAGAAGATCATTCGGTCTTGTAACAAATATATGCAAAACATTCTTAATGTGACAAGAAGATCATTCGGTCTTGTAACAAATATATGCAAAACATTCTTAATGTGACAAGAAGATCATTCGGTCTTGTAACAAATATATGCAAAACATTCTTAATGTGACAAGAAGATCATTCGGTATTGTAACAAATATATGCAAAACATTCTTAATGTGACAAGAAGATCATTCGGTCTTGTAACAAATATATGCAAAACATTCTTAATGTGACAAGAAGATCATTCGGTCTTGTAACAAATATATGCAAAACATTCTTAATGTGACAAGAAGATCATTCGGTCTTGTAACAAATATATGCAAAACATTCTTAATGTGAAAAGAAGATCATTCGGTCTTGTAACAAATATATGCAAAACATTCTTAATGTGACAAGAAGATCATTCGGTCTTGTAACAAATGTATGCAAAACCTTAATGTGACAAGAAGATCATTCGGTCTTGTAACAAATATATGCAAAACCTTAATGTGACACGAACATCATTCGGTCTTGTAACAAATATATGCTAAACCTTAATGTGACAAGAAGATCATTTGGTCTTGTAACAAATATATGCAACACCTTAATGTGACAAGAAGATCATTCGGTCTTGTAACAAATATATGCAAAACATTCTTAATGTGATAAGAAGATCATTCGGTCTTGTAACAAATATATGCAAAACATTCTTAATGTGAAAAGAAGATCATTCGGTCTTGTAACAAATATATGCAAAACCTTAATGTGACACGAACATCATTCGGTCTTGTAACAAATATATGCTAAACCTTAATGTGACAAGAAGATCATTCGGTCTTGTAACAAATATATGCAAAACATTCTTAATGTGACAAGAAGATCATTCGGTCTTGTAACAAATATATGCAAAACATTCTTAATGTGACAAGAAGATCATTCGGTCTTGTAACAAATATATGCAAAACATTCTTAATGTGACAAGAAGATCATTCAGTCTTGTAACAAATATATGCAAAACATTCTTAATGTGACAAGAACATCATTCGGTCTTGTAACAAATATATGCAAAACATTAATGTGACACGAACATCCTTCGGTCTTGTAACAAATATATGCTCAACCTTAATGTGACAAGAAGATCATTCGGTCTTGTAACAAATATATGCAAAACCTTAATGTGACAAGAAGATCATTCGGTCTTGTAACAAATATATGCAAATACACCACTACCAAATACTGATGGTGTAATAATAGACCACTACCAAATACTGATGGTGTGACAATACACCACTACCAAATACTGATGGGTGTGATAATACATCACTACCAAATACTGATGGGTGTGACAATACACCACTACCAAATACTGATGGTGTGACAATACATCACTACCAAATACTGATGGGTGTGACAATACACCACTACCAAATACTGATGGTGTGATAATAGACCACTACCAAATACTGATGGTGTGACAATACACCACTACCAAATACTGATGGTGTGATAATCAAATCAAATCATTGGCACCTTGCCGTCTTGACAGACGATAGTTTGTGCTTTAAAAAGGCATAATAACTTTTAACTATGGCGGTAGCGAGTGTGACTGATAAGGCCAATTTGCGCTGTAAATGTCCGTTCACAGTGGGTGCATGTGAACACGTGGTCATTTCCACCATCATGCACCATCTTACGTCTCAAACGCTTGGTGTGTGACTTTTCTGCAATAATTTTCTCCTTTGACTTTATTCCATTTCTGATATTTGCCCTCCATGCAACACGTTCAGCAGCGACTTGCTCCCAATGTGCATTATCAATGCCTGTATCAATCATGTCCCGCTTACACACATCTTTGTATCGTAGTAGAGGCCGACCCTGAGATCTTTTACCCATCTGCAATTCACCAAAAAAGATATCCTTTGGTATTCTACCATCATCCATCGTCCTAAGATGTCCTATCCATCTAAGTCTACGAAGACTGAGCATGGAATAAACTGTCACACAACCTGATCTTTCCAATACTTCAGTATTTGTGATTTTGTCTTGCCACTTAATACCAAGAATTCTTCGCAGACACCGCATATGAAAGCTGTTTAAATTGTTCTCTTGGTGTGAGTAAGTTGTCCAGGTTTCACTGCCATAGAGAAGAGTACTAAGGACACAGGCTTGATAGACAAGGACTTTTGTTTTGGCAGTAAGCTTCCTGTTCTCCCAGACTCTTTTTCTTAACCTGTTCATTGTTGTAGCTGCCTTACCAATCCGGATGTTGATTTCCTGATCTAGGGATAATTTGCTATTTACCACTGATCCTAGATATGTAAAATGGTCTACTATCTCTAGTTCGGCGTCGTCAATAAAGATTGATGGTACCCCATGTGCACCTTGTGACATAATCTGTGTCTTCTTTTTGCTAATTGTTAAACCAAATTCAGAACAAGCATTGGAGAATGCAGATAGTAGACATTGCAATTCTTCCTCAGAGTGGGTCGTAACTGCAGCATCATCTGCAAAAAGCAACTCTCTGATCAGTACCCTCCTAATTTTGGTCTTAGCCTTCAATCTCTGAGCATTGTAGAGGCCGCCATCTGAGCGTGAGTGAATGTATATACCACCATCCTGATCACGAAATGCATATTTCAGTAGAAGTGAAAAGTATATTCCAAAGAGGATGGGAGCTAGTACACAACCTTGCTTAACTCCACTCTTGATTTCAAATTCTTCAGAAGTTGCACCATCAAACTTGATTATACCCTTCATGCCTGTGTGGAACGATTCCACAATGGACAGAAGAGTTGGTGGGCAGCCAATCTTCTTTAGTGCCTTGAACAGACCCTCACGACTGACCAAATCAAATGCCTTTGTGAGGTCGATGAAGGCAATAAACAGTGGTTGATTCTGTTCACGGCATTTTTCTTGCATTTGTCGCAATGAGAATATCATATCAGTGGTAGACCGGTTCTGTCGAAAGCCACACTGTGATTCGGGGTAGACTTGATCTCCTAGGACTTGAAGTCTGCGCAGAACAATTCTGGCAAATACTTTTCCAACAATACACAGAAGTGAGATACCCCTATAGTTGTTGCAGTCGCTCCGATCGCCCTTGTTCTTGTACAGTGTTATGATGCTTGAATCTTTGAAATCCTGTGGGACTTGTCCTTCTCGCCAGCATAGCTCTATTAGCTGGTGGATCTGTATAGTGAGTGTGTCTTGCCCACTCCTGATAACCTCTATTGGAATCCCATCCTTACCTGGAGCCTTGCCAGATGCAAGCTCATTTATAGCACACTTAACTTCTGTTATGGTGGGAAGTGTGTCCAGGTGGTCAAGAGTTGGTAGAGCCTCTATGGCGTTGAGGGCATTATCCGCTAGTTTGGTCTCACTTGAGTAAAGCTCCAAATAGTGCTCTACCCATCTGTCCATCTGCTGTTTCTTATCAGTGATGACTTCTCCAGTCAAGGTTTTCAATGGTGCACTTCTTTTGATCACTGGACCACAGGCTTTCTTTATTCCTTCATACATGCTTCTTATGTCTCCCTTATCACTTGCGATTTGAATGGACTCACATAACTTGATCCAATAATCATTTGCACACTGCCTGGCAGCCTTTTGCACATCCTTCCTAGCTTGCCTTAGCTCACTCAGAGTGTTACGCGTTGGTCTTTCCTTGTTTCTTAAGAGAGCTTTCTTCTTCTTATCAATCAAGGGCTGCAGAGTCTCGCTGTTGGCCGCAAACCAGTCCTGCCTCTTATGATCCACAGTGCCGTAAACACTTACGGCAGTTTTACAAAGAGTTTCCTTAATTTGACCCCACTTTTCATTTACTGTACAATTTTCTGGTGTATCAGTGAAAGCGTCTTCAAGTTGCTGTTGAAACTGAAAGCACTTTTCAGGATCATGAGTGTTAATAATATTAATCCTGGGGCTAGATTTGTGTTTAGCTGTGTAGATTCTCTTTGGTCTCAGTCTAACCCTTGCAACAACCAAAGAATGATCCGTATCACAGTCAGCACTGTGGTAACTACGAGTCAATGATATATGGTTCAGATGTTGTCTCCGTGTGATGATGAAGTCCAGCTGGTGCCAATGGCCGGATCTTGGATGTTTCCATGTGACCTTATGCATCTCTTTTGTTTTAAAAAAAGAGTTTGTAATACATAGGTCATTACTGGTGCAATGCTCCAGCAGCCTTTGCCCATTTTCATTCATGCGACCGATGTTGTATTTTCCAAGGCACACTGGCCATGAACTCGAGTCCTTGCCCACACGAGCATTGAAATCACCGAGCATATAAATGTAGTCGGATTTTGGAACTGCCTTAATCACAGAGTCTAACTCCTCATAGAACAAATCCTTCACATCATCAGAGGAATCGAGTGTTGGTGCATATGCAGTAATAATGGTGGCAAACCCACAAGAGGTTGCCAAGCGCAGGGATAATAGTCTTTCATTTCCTCCTGCTGGAATTTCAATCATTCCCAGTAGCGAATTCTTCACTGCAAAGCCCACACCGTGTTGCCTTTTTTCTGCTTGCCCTTTACCCTTCCAGAAAAAGGTGTAGTTGTTTTCCCTGAGTGACCCTTCCTCAGCGAGGCGAGTCTCCTGCAGGCCAGCAATATCAATGTTAAGACGATTGAGTTCGGCATCAATCACAGCCGTTTTTCTCACATCGTCAATATTGGTCAAGTCAGTGGAAAATCCTGGACACATGGTTCTCACGTTCCAGGTTGCAAGCCGTAGCTTGAGGTTTCTATTTATATTTTTGTTTGTACCTGGTGCATTGGTTTTACAGCCTGCGATTCAGATTTTGTCCTAGCCCCAAGCACCCATTGAAGCAGGCAGGCTGTGGCGGATCAGCACCCAATTGGCTGGGGGCTGCCCAGCTTGAGGCGGGCGGTAGCTGATCAGTGACACCTATAGGTGTCTCCCACCGTCAGAGGCAACGCGTGGCGCCCCATGTCTACGCCAACTGACAAGGACTTATAACCCGTAAAGTTGCCTCTCGCTTTGATTCCGAGACCAGTTAAGACCAGGGATGGAGTTATTGCCTCTCCATAGCACAAAGCCTGGGCTAAAATATAGAGATCATGTGTTGCCCATGCAGCATGATCCCTCTCTCGGCCTGCCTAGTTCACTCCAGAGGAAAGGTAACACCCCTACATCTGGAACAAGACAAGCTGCAGAAGCTGCCAGATCAGCAAAGCAATGCTCTAACTGTCCGCCTGGTGTGATAATAGACCACTACCAAATACTGATGGTGTGATAATAGACCACTACCAAATACTGATGGTGTGACAATACATCACTACCAAATCCTGATGGGTGTGACAATACACCACTACCAAATACTGATGGGTGTGAAAATACATCACTACCAAATACTGATGGGTGTGACAATACACCACTACCAAATACTGATGGGTGTGATAATAGACCACTACCAAATACTGATGGTGTGACAATACACCACTACCAAATACTGATGGTGTGACAATACATCACTACCAAATACTGATGGGTGTGATAATAGACCACTACCAAATACTGATGGGTGTGACAATACACCACTACCAAATACTGATAGGTGTGACAATACACCACTACCAAATACTGATGGGTGTGACAATACACCACTACCAAATACTGATGGTGTGATAATAGACCACTACCAAATACTGATGGTGTGATAATAGACCACTACCAAATACTGATGGGTGTGATAATAGACCACTACCAAATACTGATGGTGTGATAATAGACCACTACCAAATACTGATGGTGTGACAATACACCACTACCAAATACTGATGGTGTGACAATACATCACTACCAAATACTGATGGGTGTGACAATACACCACTACCAAATACTAATGGTGTGACAATACACCACTACCAAATACTGATGGTGTGATAATAGACCACTACCAAATACTGATGGTGTGATAATACATCACTACCAAATACTGATGGTGTGACAATACACCATTACCAAATACTGATGGTGTGACAATACATCACTACCAAATACTGATGGTGTAACAATACACCACTACCAAATACTGATGGTGTGACAATACATCACTACCAAATACTGATGGGTGTGACAATACACCACTACCAAATACTGATGGTGTGATAATAGACCACTACCAAATAATAAAGGTGTGACAATACACCACTACCAAATACTGATGGTGTGATAATAGACCACTACCAAATACTGATGGTGTGACAATACACCACTACCAAATACTGATGGGTGTGATAATACATCACTACCAAATACTGATGGGTGTGACAATACACCACTACCAAATACTGATGGTGTGACAATACATCACTACCAAATACTGATGGGTGTGACAATACACCACTACCAAATACTGATGGTGTGATAATAGACCACTACCAAATACTGATGTTGTGACAATACACCACTACCAAATACTGATGGTGTGATAATAGACCACTACCAAATACTGATGGTGTGATAATAGACCACTACCAAATACTGATGGTGTGACAATACATCACTACAAAATCTTGATGGGTGTGACAATACATCACTACCAAATACTGATGGGTGTGACAATACACCACTACCAAATACTGATGGGTGTGATAATAGACCACTACCAAATACTGATGGTGTGATAATAGACCACTACCAAATACTGATGGTGTGACAATACACCACTACTAAATACTGATGGTGTGATAATAGACCACTACCAAATACTGATGGTGTGATAATAGACCACTACCAAATACTGATGGTGTGATAATAGACAACTACCAAATACTGATGGTGTGACAATACACCACTACCAAATACTGATGGTGTGACAAAACATCACTACCAAATACTGATGGGTGTGACAATACATCACTACCAAATACTGATGGTGTGACAATACACCACTACCAAATACTGATGGTGTGATAATAGACCACTACCAAATACTGATGGTGTGATAATACATCACTACCAAATACTGATGGTGTGACAATACACCACTACCAAATACTGATGGTGTGACAATACACCACTACCAAATACTGATGGTGTGACAATACATCACTACTAAATACTGATGGGTGTGACAATACACCACTACCAAATACTGATGGTGTGACAATACACCACTACCAAATACTGATGGGTGTGACAATACACCACTACCAAATACTGATGGTGTGATAATAGACCACTACCAAATACTGATGGGTGTGATAATACATCACTACCAAATACTGATGGGTGTGATAACACATCACTACCAAATACTGATGGGTGTGATAATACATCACTACCAAATACTGATGGGAGTGACAATACACCACTACCAAATACTGATGGTGTGATAATAGACCACTACCAAATACTTATGGTGTGACAATACACCACTACCAAATACTGATGGTGTGATAATAGACCACTACCAAATACTGATGGTGTGATAATAGACCACTACCAAATACTGATGGTGTGATAATAGACCACTACCAAATACTGATGGTGTGACAATACACCACTACCAAATACTGATGGTGTGATAATAGACCACTACCAAATACTGATGGGTGTGACAATACATCACTACCAAATACTGATGGGTGTGACAATACACCACTACCAAATACTGATGGGTGTGATAATACATCACTACCAAATACTGATGGGTGTGATAATACATCACTACCAAATACTGATGGGTGTGACAATACTCCACTACCAAATACTGATGGTGTGACAATACATCACTACCAAATACTGATGGGTGTGACAATACATCACTACCAAATACTGATGGGTGTGACAATACATCACTACCAAATACTGATGGGTGTGACAATACACCACTACCAAAAACTGATGGTGTGACAATACATCACTACCAAATACTGATGGGTGTGACAATACACCACTACCAAATACTGATGGTGTGATAATACATAACTACCAAATACTGATGGTGTCACAATACACCACTACCAAATACTGATGGTGTGACAATACACCACTATCAAATACTGATGGTGTGAAAATACATCACTACCAAATACTGATGGTGTGACAATACACTACTACCAAATACTGATGGTGTGATAATAGACCACTACCAAATACTGATGGTGTGACAATACATCACTACCAAATACTGATGGTGTGACAATACATCACTACCAAATACTGATGGTGTGACAATACACCACTACCAAATACTGATGGTGTGATAATAGACCACTACCAAATACTGATGGTGTGACAATACAACACTACCAAATACTGATGGTGTGACAATACATCACTACCAAATACTGATGGTGTGACAATACACCACTACCAAATACTGATGGTGTGACAATACACCACTACCAAATACTGATGGTGTGATAATAGACCACTACCAAATACTGATGGTGTGATAATACATCACTACCAAATACTGATGGTGTGACAATACACCACTACCAAATACTGATGGGTGTGACAATACACCACTACCAAATACTGATAGTGTGACAATACATCACTACCAAATACTGATGGTGTGACAATACATCACTACCAAATACTGATGGGTGTGACAATACACCACTACCAAATACTGATGGTGTGATAATAGACTACTACCAAATACTGATGGTGTGACAATACATCAGTACCAAATACTGATGGGTGTGACAATACATCACTACCAAATACTGATGGGTGTGAGAATACACCACTACCAAATACTGATGGTGTGATAATAGACCACTACCAAATACTGATGGTGTGACAATACATCACTACCAAATACTGATGGTGTGACAATACACCACTACCAAATACTGATGGGTGTGACAATACATCACTACCAAATACTGATGGGTGTGACAATACATCACTACCACATTCTGATGGGTGTGATAATACATCACTACCAAATACTGATGGGTGTGACAATACACCACTACCAAATACTGATGTTGTGACAATACACCACTACCAAATACTGATGGTGTGATAATAGACCACTACCAAATACTGATGGTGTGACAATACACCACTACCAAATACTGATGGTGTGATAATAGACCACTACCAAATACTGATGGTGTGATAATAGACCACTACCAAATACTGATGGTGTGACAATACATCACTACCAAGTCCTGATCAGTGTGACAATACACCACTACCAAATACTGATGGGTGTGACAATACATCACTACCAAATACTGATGGGTGTGACAATACACCACTACCAAATACTGATGGGTGTGATAATAGACCACTACCAAATACTGATGGTGTGATAATAGACCACTACCAAATACTGATGGGTGTGATAATAGACCACTACCAAATACTGATGGTGTGATAATAGACCACTACCAAATACTGATGGTGTGACAATACACCACTACCAAATACTGATGGTGTGACAATACATCACTACCAAATACTGATGGGTGTGACAATACACCACTACCAAATACTGATGGTGTGACAATACACCACAACAAAATACTGATGGTGTGGTAATAGACCACTACCAAATACTGATGGTGTGATAATACATCACTACCAAATACTGATGGTGTGACAATACACCACTACCAAATACTGATGGTGTGACAATACACCACTACCAAATACTGATGGTGTGACAATACATCACTACCAAATACTGATGGGTGTGACAATACACCACTACCAAATACTGATGGTGTGACAATACATCGCTACCAAATACTGATGGGTGTGATAATACATCACTACCAAATACTGATGGGTGTGATAATACATCACTACCAAATACTGATGGGTGTGACAATACACCACTACCAAATACTGATGGTGTGATAATAGATCACTACCAAATACTGATGGGTGTGATAATACATCACTACCAAATACTGATGTTGTGACAATACACCACTACCAAATACTGATGGTGTGATAATAGACCACTACAAAATACTGATGGGTGTGACAATACATCACTACCAAATACTGATGGGTGTGATAATACACCACTACCAAATACTGATGGTGTGACAATACATCACTACCAAATACTGTTGGGTGTGACAATACACCACTACCAAATACTGATGGTGTGATAATAGACCACTACCAAATACTGATGGTGTGACAATACACCACTACCAAATACTGATGGTGTGATAATAGACCACTACCAAATACTGATGGTGTGATAATAGACCACTACCAAATACTGATGGTGTGATAATAGACCACTACCAAATACTGATGGTGTGATAATACATCACTACCAAATAATGATGGTGTGACAATACACCACTACCAAATACTGATGGGTGTGACAATACACCACTACCAAATACTGATGGTGTGACAATACATCACTACCAAATACTGATGGTGTGACAATACACCACTACCAAATACTGATGGTGTGACAATACACCACTACCAAATACTGATGGTGTGATAATAGACCACTACCAAATACTGATGGTGTGACAATACATCACTACCAAATACTGATGGTGTGACAATACATCACTACCAAATACTGATGGTGTGACAATACACCACTACCAAATACTGATGGTGTGATAATAGACCACTACCAAATACTGATGGTGTGACAATACACCACTACCAAACACTGATGGTGTGACAATACATCACTACCAAATACTGATGGTGTGACAATACACCACTACCAAATACTCATGGTGTGACAATACACCACTACCAAATACTGATGGTGTGATAATAGACCACTACCAAATACTGATGGTGTGATAATACACCACTACCAAATACTGATGGTTTGACAATACATCACTACCAAATACTGATGGTGTGACAATACATCACTACCAAATACTGATGGGTGTGACAATACATCACTACCAAATACTGATGGGTGTGACAATACACCACTACCAAATACTGATGGTGTGATAATAGACCACTACCAAATACTGATGGGTGTGACAATACATCACTACCAAATACTGATGGGTGTGACAATACACCACTACCAAATACTGATGGTGTGATAATAGACCACTACCAAATACTGATGGTGTGACAATACACCACTACCAAATATTGATGGGTGTGACAATACATCACTACCAAATACTGATGGGTGTGATAATACACCACTACCAAATACTGATGGTGTGACAATACATAACTACCAAATACTGATGGGTGTGACAATACACCACTACCAAATACTGATGGTGTGATAATAGACCACTACCAAATACTGATGGTGTGATAATAGACCACTACCAAATACTGATGGTGTGATAATAGACCACTACCAAATACTGATGGTGTGACAATACACCACTACCAAATACTGATGGTGTGATAATAGACCACTACCAAATACTGATGGGTGTGACAATACATCACTACCAAATACTGATGGGTGTGACAATACACCACTACCAAATACTGATGGGTGTGATAATACATCACTACCAAATACTGATGGGTGTGATAATACATCACTACCAAATACTGATGGGTGTGATAATACATCACTACCAAATACTGATGGGTGTGACAATACACCACTACCAAATACTGATGGTGTGACAATACATCACTACCAAATACTGATGGGTGTGACAATACATCACTACCAAATACTGATGGGTGTGACAATACTCCACAACCAAATACTGATGGGTGTGATAATAGACCACTACGAAATACTGATGGTGTGATAATAGACCACTACCAAATACTGATGGTGTGACAATACACCACTACCAAATACTGATGGTGTGACAATACATCATTACCAAATACTGATGGGTGTGACAATACACCACTACCAAATACTGATGGTGTGACGATACACCACTACCAAATACTGATGGTGTGATAATAGACCACTACCAAATACTGATGGTGTGATAATACATCACTACCAAATAATGATGGTGTGACAATACACCACTACCAAATACTGATGGGTGTGACAATACACCACTACCAAATACTGATGGTGTGACAATACATCACTACCAAATACTGATGGTGTGACAATACACCACTACCAAATACTGATTAGGTGACAATACACCACTACCAAATACTGATGGTGTGATAATAGACCACTACCAAATACTGATGGTGTGACAATACACCACTACCAAATACTGATGGTGTGATAATAGACCACTACCAAATACTGATGGGTGTGACAATACATCACTACCAAATACTGATGGGTGTGACAATACACCACTACCAAATACTGATGGGTGTGATAATACATCACTAACAAATACTGATGGTGTGATAATAGACCACTACCAAATACTGATGGTGTGATAATACATCACTACCAAATACTGATGGTGTGACAATACACCACTACCAAATACTGATGGGTGTGACAAAACACCACTACCAAATACTGATGGTGTGACAATACATCACTACCAAATACTGATGGTGTGACAATACATCACTACCAAATACTGATGGGTGTGACAATACATCACTACCAAATACTGATGGGTGTGACAATACACCACTACCAAATACTGATGGTGTGATAATAGACCACTACCAAATACTGATGGGTGTGACAATACATCACTACCAAATACTGATGGGTGTGACAATACACCACTACCAATTACTGATGGTGTGATAATAGACCACTACCAAATACTGATGGTGTGACAATACACCACTACCAAATACTGATGGGTGTGACAATACATCACTACCAAATACTGATGGGTGTGACAATACATCACTACCAAATACTGATGGGTGTGACAATACATCACTACCACATTCTGATGGGTGTGACAATACATCACTACCAAATACTGATGGGTGTGACAATACACCACTACCAAATACTGATGGTGTGATAATAGATCACTACCAAATACTGATGGGTGTGATAATACATCACTACCAAATACTGATGGGTGTGACAATACACCACTACCAAATACTGATGGGTGTGACAATACACCACTACCAAATACTGATGGTGTGATAATAGACCACTACCAAATACTGATGGGTGTGACAATACATCACTACCAAATACTGATGGGTGTGATAATACACCACTACCAAATACTGATGGTGTGACAATACATCACTACCAAATACTGATGGGTGTGACAATACACCACTACCAAATACTGATGGTGTGATAATAGACCACTACCAAATACTGATGGTGTGACAATACACCACTACCAAATACTGATGGTGTGATAATAGACCACTACCAAATACTGATGGTGTGATAATAGACCACTACCAAATACTGATGGTGTGATAATAGACCACTACCAAATACTGATGGTGTGATAATACACCACTACCAAATACTGATGGTGTGACAATACATCACTACCAAATACTGATGGTGTGACAATACACCACTACCAAATACTGATGGTGTGACAATACACCACTACCAAATACTGATGGTGTGATAATAGACCACTACCAAATACTGATGGTGTGACAATACATCACTACCAAATACTGATGGTGTGACAATACATCACTACCAAATACTGATGGTGTGACAATACACCACTACCAAATACTGATGGTGTGATAATAGACCACTACCAAATACTGATGGTGTGACAATACACCACTACCAAATACTGATGGTGTGACAATACATCACTACCAAATACTGATGCTGTGACAATACACCACTACCAAATACTCATGGTGTGACAATACACCACTACCAAATACTGATGGTGTGATAATAGACCACTACCAAATACTGATGGTGTGATAATACACCACTACCAAATACTGATGGTGTGACAATACATCACTACCAAATACTGATGGTGTGACAATACATCACTACCAAATACTGATGGGTGTGACAATACATCACTACCAAATACTGATGGGTGTGACAATACACCACTACCAAATACTGATGGTGTGATAATAGACCACTACCAAATACTGATGGGTGTGACAATACATCACTACCAAATACTGATGGGTGTGACAATACACCACTACCAAATACTGATGGTGTGATAATAGACCACTACCAAATACTGATGGTGTGACAATACACCACTACCAAATACTGATGGGTGTGACAATACATCACTACCAAATACTGATGGGTGTGATAATACACCACTACCAAATACTGATGGTGTGACAATACATCACTACCAAATACTGATGGGTGTGACAATACACCGCTACCAAATACTGATGGTGTGATAATAGACCACTACCAAATACTGATGGTGTGATAATAGACCACTACCAAATACTGATGGTGTGATAATAGACCACTACCAAATACTGATGGTGTGATAATAGACTGAGCTACCGTATAACAGTAGACGGTACTACCTGGTTTCTGTTAGCGCCGAACGTTGGGCGGCGCTTACCAAACCCGACACCCCACATTGTGCCAACGGCTTCGGGCGGAAGAGCGCAATTGGGAGGGTACAAGCCTTACCCTGGTGCGAGGAAATGCAAGCTAAAGACAAAATTGTCATGGCAGGGCAGACCAGGCCCTAAGCCTTGGTTGGCGACTGGTCTAGGATCGAAGCTCCGACAGGCGGACAGTTAGAGCATTGCTTTGCTGATCCGGCAGCTTCTGCAGCTTGTCTTGTTCCAGATGTAGGGGTGTTACCTTTCCTCTGGAGTGAACTAGGCAGGCCGAGAGAGGGATCATGCTGCATGGGCAACACATGATCTCTATATTTTAGCCCAGGCTTTGTGCTATGGAGAGGCAATAACTCCATCCCTGGTCTTAACTGGTCTCGGAATCAAAGCGAGAGGCAACTGTTACGGGTTATAAGTCCTTGTCAGTTGGCGTAGACATGGGGCGCCACGCGTTGCCTCTGACGGTGGGAGACACCTATAGGTGTCACTGATCAGCTACCGCCCGCCTCAAGCTGGGCAGCCCCCAGCTAATTGGGTGCTGATCCGCCACAGCCTGCCTGCTTCAATGGGTGCTTGGGGCTAGGACAAAATCTGAATCGCAGGCTGTAAAACCAATGCACCAGGTACAAACAAAAATATAAATATAAACCTCAAGCTACGGCTTGCAACCTGGAACGTGAGAACCATGTGTCCAGGATTTTCCACTGACTTGACCAATATTGACGATGTGAGAAAAACGGCTGTGATTGATGCCGAACTCAATCGTCTTAACATTGATATTGCTGGCCTGCAGGAGACTCGCCTCGCTGAGAAAGGGTCACTCAGGGAAAACAACTACACCTTTTTCTGGAAGGGTAAAGGGCAGGCAGAAAAAAGGCAACACGGTGTGGGCTTTGCAGTGAAGAATTCGCTACTGGGAATGATTGAAATTCCAGCAGGAGGAAATGAAAGACTATTATCCCTGCGCTTGGCAACCTCTTGTGGGTTTGCCACCATTATTACTGCATATGCACCGACACTCGATTCCTCTGATGATGTGAAGGATTTGTTCTATGAGGAGTTAGACTCTGTGATCAAGGCAGTTCCAAAATCCGACTACATTTATATGCTCGGTGATTTCAATGCTCGTGTGGGCAAGGACTCGAGTTCATGGCCAGTGTGCCTTGGAAAATACAACATCGGTCGCATGAATGAAAATGGGCAAAGGCTGCTGGAGCATTGCACCAGTAATGACCTATGTATTACAAACTCTTTTTTTAAAACAAAAGAGATGCATAAGGTCACATGGAAACATCCAAGATCCGGCCATTGGCACCAGCTGGACTTCATCATCACACGGAGACAACATCTGAACCATATATCATTGACTCGTAGTTACCACAGTGCTGACTGTGATACGGATCATTCTTTGGTTGTTGCAAGGGTTAGACTGAGACCAAAGAGAATCTACACAGCTAAACACAAATCTAGCCCCAGGATTAATATTATTAACACTCATGATCCTGAAAAGTGCTTTCAGTTTCAACAGCAACTTGAAGACGCTTTCACTGATACACCAGAAAATTGTACAGTAAATGATAAATGGAATAAACTTAAGGAAACTCTTTGTAAAACTGCCGTAAAGGTTTACGGCACTGTGGATCATAAGAGGCAGGACTGGTTTGCGGCCAACAGCGAGACTCTGCAGCCCTTGATTGATAAGAAGAAGAAAGCTGTCTTAAGAAACAAGGAAAGACCAACGCGTAACACTCTGAGTGAGCTAAGGCAAGCTAGGAAGGATGTGCAAAAGGCTGCCAGGCAGTGTGCAAATGATTATTGGATCAAGTTATGTGAGTCCATTCAAATCGCAAGTGATAAGGGAGACATAAGAAGTATGTATGAAGGAATAAAGAAAGCCTGTGATCCAGTGATCAAAAGAAGTGCACCATTGAAAACCTTGACTGGAGAAGTCATCACTGATAAGAAACAGCAGATGGACAGATGGGTAGAGCACTATTTGGAGCTTTACTCAAGTGAGACCAAACTAGCGGATAATGCCCTCAACGCCATAGAGGCTCTACCAACTCTTGACCACCTGGACACACTTCCCACCATAACAGAAGTTAAGTGTGCTATAAATGAACTTGCATCTGGCAAGGCTCCAGGTAAGGATGGGATTCCAATAGAGGTTATCAGGAGTGGGCAAGACACACTCACTATACAGATCCACCAGCTAATAGAGCTATGCTGGCGTGAAGGACAAGTCCCACAGGATTTCAAAGATTCAAGCATCATAACACTGTACAAGAACAAGGGTGATCGGAGCGACTGCAACAACTATAGGGGTATCTCACTTCTGTGTATTGTTGGAAAGGTATTTGCCAGAATTGTCCTGCGCAGACTTCAAGTCCTAGGAGATCAAGTCTACCCCGAATCACAGTGTGGCTTTCGACAGAACCGGTCTACCACTGATATGATATTCTCATTGCGACAAATGCAAGAAAAATGCCGTGAACAGAATCAACCACTGTTTATTGCCTTCATCGACCTCACAAAGGCATTTGATTTGGTCAGTCGTGAGGGTCTGTTCAAGGCACTAAAGAAGATTGGCTGCCCACCAACTCTTCTGTCCATTGTGGAATCGTTCCACACAGGCATGAAGGGTATAATCAAGTTTGATGGTGCAACTTCTGAAGAATTTGAAATCAAGAGTGGAGTTAAGCAAGGTTGTGTACTAGCTCCCACCCTCTTTGGAATATACTTTTCACTTCTACTGAAATATGCATTTCGTGATCAGGATGGTGGTATATACATTCACTCACGCTCAGATGGCGGCCTCTACAATGCTCAGAGATTGAAGGCTAAGACCAAAATTAGGAGGGTACTGATCAGAGAGTTGCTTTTTGCAGATGATGCTGCAGTTACGACCCACTCTGAGGAAGAATTGCAATGTCTACTATCTGCATTCTCCAATGCTTGTTCTGAATTTGGTTTAACAATTAGCAAAAAGAAGACACAGATTATGTCACAAGGTGCACATGGGGTACCATCAATCTTTATTGACGACGCCGAACTAGAGATAGTAGACCATTTTACATATCTGGGATCGGTGGTAAATAGCAAATTATCCCTAGATCAGGAAATCAACATCCGGATTGGAAAGGCAGCAACAACAATGAACAGGTTAAGAAAAAGAGTCTGGGAGAACAGGAAGCTTACTGCCAAAACAAAAGTCCTTGTCTATCAAGCCTGTGTCCTTAGTACTCTTCTCTATGGCAGTGAAACCTGGACAACTTACTCACACCAAGAGAACAATTTAAACAGCTTTCATATGCGGTGTCTGCGAAGAATTCTTGGTATTAAGTGGCAAGACAAAATCACAAATACTGAAGTATTGGAAAGATCAGGTTGTGTGACAGTTTATTCCATGCTCAGTCTTCGTAGACTTAGATGGATAGGACATCTTAGGCGGATGGATGATGGTAGAATACCAAAGGATATCCTTTTTGGTGAATTACAGATGGGTAAGAGATCTCAGGGTCGGCCTCTACTACGATACAAAGATGTGTGTAAGCGGGACATGATTGATACAGGCATTGATAATGCACATTGGGAGCAAGTCGCCGCTGAACGTGTTGCATGGAGGGCAAATATCAGAAATGGAATAAAGTCAAAGGAGAAAATTATTGCAGAAAAGTCACACACCAAGCGTTTGAGACGTAAGATGGTGCATGATGGTGGAAATGACCACGTGTTCACATGCACCCAATGTGAACGGACATTTACAGCGCAAATTGGCCTTATCAGTCACACTCGCTACCGCCATAGTTAAAAGTTATTATGCCTTTTTAAAGCACAAACTATCGTCTGTCAAGACGGCAAGGTGCCAATGGTGGTGGTGATAATAGACCACTACCAAATACTGATGGTGTGACAATACACCACTACCAAATACTGATGGTGTGATAATAGACCACTACCAAATACTGATGGGTGTGACAATACATCACTACCAAATACTGATGGGTGTGACAATACACCACTACCAAATTCTGATGGGTGTGATAATACATCACTACCAAATACTGATGGGTGTGATAATACATCACTACCAAATACTGATGGGTGTGATAATACATCACTACCAAATACTGATGGGTGTGACAATACACCACTACCAAATACTGATGGTGTGACAATACATCACTACCAAATACTGATGGTGTGATAATAGACCATTACCAAATACTGATGGGTGTGACAATACATCACTACCAAATACTGATGGGTGTGACAATACACCACTACCAAATACTGATGGGTGTGATAATACATCACTACCAAATACTGATGGGTGTGATAATACATCACTACCAAATACTGATGGGTGTGACAATACACCACTACCAAATACTGATGGGTGTGATAATACATCACTACCAAATACTGATGGGTGTGATAATACATCACTACCAAATACTGATGGGTGTGATAATACATCACTACCAAATACTGATGGGTGTGACAATACACCACTACCAAATACTGATGGTGTGACAATACATCACTACCAAATACTGATCGTGTGATAATAGACCACTACCAAATACTGATGGTGTGACAATACATCACTACCAAATACTGATGGTGTGACAATACATCACTACCAAATACTGATGGTGTGACAATACACCACTACCAAATACTGATGGTGTGACGATACACCACTACCAAATACTGATGGTGTGATAATAGACCACTATCAAATACTGATGGTGTGATAATACATCACAACCAAATAATGATGGTGTGACAATACACCACTACCAAATACTGATGGGTGTGACAATACACCACTACCAAATACTGATGGTGTGACAATACATCACTACCAAATACTGATGGTGTGACAATACACCACTACCAAATACTGATGGTGTGACAATACACCACTACCAAATACTGATGGTGTGATAATAGACCACTACCAAATACTGATGGTGTGACAATACATCACTACCAAATACTGATGGTGTGACAATACATCACTACCAAATACTGATGGTGTGACAATACACCACTACCAAATACTGATGGTGTGATAATAGACCACTACCAAATACTGATGGTGTGACAATACACCACTACCAAATACTGATGGTGTGACAATACATCACTACCAAATACTGATGGTGTGACAATACACCACTACCAAATACTCATGGTGTGACAATACACCACTACCAAATACTGATGGTGTGATAATAGACCACTACCAAATACTGATGGTGTGATAATACACCACTACCAAATACTGATGGTATGACAATACATCACTACCAAATACTGATGGTGTGACAATACATCACTACCAAATACTGATGGGTGTGACAATACATCACTACCAAATACTGATGGGTGTGACAATACACCACTACCAAATACTGATGGTGTGATAATAGACCACTACCAAATACTGATGGGTGTGACAATACATCACTACCAAATACTGATGGGTGTGACAATACACCACTACCAAATACTGATGGTGTGATAATAGACCACTACCAAATACTGATGGTGTGACAATACACCACTACCAAATACTGATGGGTGTGACAATACATCACTACCAAATACTGATGGGTGTGATAATACACCACTACCAAATACTGATGGTGTGACAATACATCACTACCAAATACTGATGGGTGTGACAATACACCACTACCAAATACTGATGGTGTGATAATAGACCACTACCAAATACTGATGGTGTGATAATAGACCACTACCAAATACTGATGGTGTGATAATAGACCACTACCAAATACTGATGGTGTGATAATAGACCACTACCAAATACTGATGGTGTGACAATACACCACTACCAAATACTGATGGTGTGATAATAGACCACTACCAAATACTGATGGGTGTGACAATACATCACTACCAAATACTGATGGGTGTGACAATACACCACTACCAAATACTGATGGGTGTGACAATACACCACTACCAAATACTGATGGGTGTGACAATACATCACTACCAAATACTGATGGGTGTGACAATACACCACTACCAAATACTGATGGTGTGTTAATAGACTACTACCAAATACTGATGGTGTGACAATACATCAGTACCAAATACTGATGGGTGTGACAATACATCACTACCAAATACTGATGGGTGTGAGAATACACCACTACCAAATACTGATGGTGTGATAATAGACCACTACCAAATACTGATGGTGTGACAATACACCACTACCAAATACTGATGGGTGTGACAATACATCACTACCAAATACTGATGGTGTGACAATACATCACTACCACATTCTGATGGGTGTGATAATACATCACTACCAAATACTGATGGGTGTGACAATACACCACTACCAAATACTGATGTTGTGACAATACACCACTACCAAATACTGATGGTGTGATAATAGACCACTACCAAATACTGATGGTGTGACAATACACCACTACCAAATACTGATGGTGTGATAATAGACCACTACCAAATACTGATGGTGTGATAATAGACCACTACCAAATACTGATGGTGTGACAATACATCACTACCAAGTCCTGATCAGTGTGACAATACACCACTACCAAATACTGATGGGTGTGACAATACATCACTACCAAATACTGATGGTTGTGACAATACACCACTACCAAATACTGATGGGTGTGACAATACATCACTACCAAATACTGATGGTGTGACAATACATCACTACCAAATACTGATGGTGTGACAATACATCACTACCAAATACTGATGGTGTGACAATACACCACTACCAAATACTGATGGTGTGATAATAGACCACTAGCAAATACTGATGGTGTGACAATACACCACTACCAAATACTGATGGTGTGACAATACATCACTACCAAATACTGATGGTGTGACAATACATCACTACCAAATACTGATGGTGTGACAATACATCACTACCAAATACTGATGGTGTGACAATACACCACTACCAAATACTGATGGTGTGATAATAGACCACTAGCAAATACTGATGGTGTGACAATACACCACTACCAAATACTGATGGTGTGACAATACATCACTACCAAATACTGATGGTGTGACAATACACCACTACCAAATACTGATGGTGTGACAATACACCACTACCAAATACTGATGGTGTGATAATAGACCACTACCAAATACTGATGGTGTGATAATACATCACTACCAAATACTGATGGTGTGACAATACACCACTACCAAATACTGATGGGTGTGACAATACACCACTACCAAATACTGATAGTGTGACAATACATCACTACCAAATACTGATGGTGTGACAATACATCACTACCAAATACTGATGGGTGTGACAATACACCACTACCAAATACTGATGGTGTGATAATAGACTACTACCAAATACTGATGGTGTGACAATACATCAGTACCAAATACTGATGGGTGTGACAATACATCACTACCAAATACTGATGGGTGTGAGAATACACCTCTACCAAATACTGATGGTGTGATTATAGACCACTACCAAATACTGATGGTGTGACAATACACCACTACCAAATACTGATGGGTGTGACAATACATCACTACCAAATACTGATGGTGTGACAATACACCACTACCAAATACTGATGGGTGTGACAATACATCACTACCAAATACTGATGGGTGTGACAATACACCACTACCAAATACTGATGGTGTGATAATAGACTACTACCAAATACTGATGGTGTGACAATACATCACTACCAAATACTGACGGGTGTGACAATACATCACTACCAAATACTGATGGGTGTGACAATACATCACTACCAAATACTGATGGGTGTGACAATACACCACTACCAAATACTGATGGTGTGATAATAGACCACTACCAAATACTGATGGTGTGATAATAGACCACTACCAAATACTGATGGTGTGACAATACATCACTACCAAGTCCTGATCAGTGTGACAATACACCACTACCAAATACTGATGGGTGTGACAATACATCACTACCAAATACTGATGGGTGTGACAATACACCACTACCAAATACTGATGGGTGTGACAATACATCACTACCAAATACTGATGGTGTGACAATACATCACTACCAAATACTGATGGTGTGACAATACATCACTACCAAATACTGATGGTGTGACAATACACCACTACCAAATACTGATGGTGTGATAATAGACCACTAGCAAATACTGATGGTGTGACAATACACCACTACCAAATACTGATGGTGTGACAATACATCACTATCAAATACTGATGGTGTGACAATACACCACTACCAAATACTGATGGTGTGACAATACACCACTACCAAATACTGATGGTGTGATAATAGACCACTATCAAATACTGATGGTGTGATAATACATCACTACCAAATACTGATGGTGTGACAATACACCACTACCAAATACTGATGGGTGTGACAATACACCACTACCAAATACTGATAGTGTGACAATACATCACTACCAAATACTGATGGTGTGACAATACATCACTACCAAATACTGATGGGTGTGACAATAAACCACTACCAAATACTGATGGTGTGATAATAGACTACTACCAAATACTGATGGTGTGACAATACATCAGTACCAAATACTGATGGGTGTGACAATACATCACTACCAAATACTGATGGGTGTGAGAATACACCACTACCAAATACTGATGGTGTGATAATAGACCACTACCAAATACTGATGGTGTGACAATACACCACTACCAAATACTGATGGGTGTGACAATACATCACTACCAAATACTGATGGTGTGACAATACACCACTACCAAATACTGATGGGTGTGACAATACATCACTACCAAATACTGATGGGTGTGACAATACATCACTACCACATTCTGATGGGTGTGATAATACATCACTACCAAATACTGATGGGTGTGACAATACACCACTACCAAATACTGATGGTGTGACAATACATCACTACCAAATACTGATGGGTGTGACATTACACCACTACCAAATACTGATGGTGTGACAATACACCACTACCAAATACTGATGGTGTGATAATAGACCACTACCAAATACTGATGGTGTGATAATACATCACTACCAAATACTGATGGTGTGACAATACACCACTACCAAATACTGATAGTGTGACAATACATCACTACCAAATACTGATGGTGTGACAATACATCACTACCAAATACTGATGGGTGTGACAATACACCACTACCAAATACTGATGGTGTGATAATAGACTACTACCAAATACTGATGGTGTGACAATACATCACTACCAAATACTGATGGGTGTGACAATACATCACTACCAAATACTGATGGGTGTGACAATACATCACTACCAAATACTGATGGGTGTGACAATACACCACTACCAAAAAGTGATGGTGTGACAATACATCACTACCAAATACTGATGGGTGTGACAATACACCACTACCAAATACTGATGGTGTGATAATACATAACTACCAAATACTGATGGTGTCACAATACACCACTACCAAATACTGATGGTGTGACAATACACCACTACCAAATACTGATGGTGTGACAATACATCACTACCAAATACTGATGGTGTGACAATACACTACTACCAAATACTGATGGTGTGATAATAGACCACTACCAAATACTGATGGTGTGACAATACATCACTACCAAATACTGATGGTGTGACAATACATCACTACCAAATACTGATGGTGTGACAATACACCACTACCAAATACTGATGGTGTGATAATAGACCACTAGCAAATACTGATGGTGTGACAATACACCACTACCAAATACTGATGGTGTGACAATACATCACTACCAAATACTGATGGGTGTGAGAATACACCACTACCAAATACTGATGGGTGTGACAATACATCACTACCAAATACTGATGGTGTGACAATACATCACTACCAAATACTGATGGTGTGACAATACATCACTACCAAATACTGATGGTGTGACAATACACCACTACCAAATACTGATGGTGTGATAATAGACCACTAGCAAATACTGATGGGTGTGACAATACATCACTACCACATACTGATGGGTGTGACAATACACCACTACCAAATACTGATGGTGTGATAATAGACTACTACCAAATACTGATGGTGTGACAATACATCACTACCAAATACTGACGGGTGTGACAATATATCACTACCAAATACTGATGGGTGTGACAATACATCACTACCAAATACTGATGGGTGTGACAATACACCACTACCAAATACTGATGGTGTGATAATAGACCACTACCAAATACTGATGGTGTGATAATAGACCACTACCAAATACTGATGGTGTGACAATACATCACTACCAAGTCCTGATCAGTGTGACAATACACCACTACCAAATACTGATGGGTGTGACAATACATCACTACCAAATACTGATGGGTGTGACAATACACCACTACCAAATACTGATGGGTGTGACAATACATCACTACCAAATACTGATGGTGTGACAATACATCACTACCAAATACTGATGGTGTGACAATACATCACTACCAAATACTGATGGTGTGACAATACACCACTACCAAATACTGATGGTGTGATAATAGACCACTAGCAAATACTGATGGTGTGACAATACACCACTACCAAATACTGATGGTGTGACAATACATCTCTATCAAATACTGATGGTGTGACAATACACCACTACCAAATACTGATGGTGTGACAATACACCACTACCAAATACTGATGGTGTGATAATAGACCACTATCAAATACTGATGGTGTGATAATA
Organism: Cepaea hortensis; assembly: GCA_963921405.1. Taxonomy (NCBI): domain Eukaryota; kingdom Metazoa; phylum Mollusca; class Gastropoda; order Stylommatophora; family Helicidae; genus Cepaea; species Cepaea hortensis. Next base: position 55,239,313 of record OY992895.1, on the reverse strand, counting down.
CATCACTACCAAATACTGATGGTGTGACAATACACCACTACCAAATACTGATGGGTGTGACAATACACCACTACCAAATACTGATAGTGTGACAATACATCACTACCAAATACTGATGGTGTGACAATACATCACTACCAAATACTGATGGGTGTGACAATAAACCACTACCAAATACTGATGGTGTGATAATAGACTACTACCAAATACTGATGGTGTGACAATACATAAGTACCAAATACTGATGGGTGTGACAATACATCACTACCAAATACTGATGGGTGTGAGAATACACCACTACCAAATACTGATGGTGTGATAATAGACCACTACCAAATACTGATGGTGTGACAATACACCACTACCAAATACTGATGGGTGTGACAATACATCACTACCAAATACTGATGGTGTGACAATACACCACTACCAAATACTGATGGGTGTGACAATACATCACTACCAAATACTGATGGGTGTGACAATACATCACTACCACATTCTGATGGGTGTGATAATACATCACTACCAAATACTGATGGGTGTGACAATACACCACTATCAAATACTGATGGTGTGACAATACATCACTACTAAATACTGATGGGTGTGACAATACACCACTACCAAATACTGATGGTGTGACAATACACCACTACCAAATACTGATGGTGTGATAATAGACCACTACCAAATACTGATGGTGTGATAATACATCACTACCAAATACTGATGGTGTGACAATACACCACTACCAAATACTGATAGTGTGACAATACATCACTACCAAATACTGATGGTGTGACAATACATCACCTCCAAATACTGATGGGTGTGACAATACACCACTACCAAATACTGATGGTGTGATAATAGACTACTACCAAATACTGATGGTGTGACAATACATCACTACCAAATACTGATGGGTGTGACAATACATCACTACCAAATACTGATGGGTGTGACAATACATCACTACCAAATACTGATGGGTGTGACAATACACCACTACCAAAAACTGATGGTGTGACAATACATCACTACCAAATACTGATGGGTGTGACAATACACCACTACCAAATACTGATGGTGTGATAATACATAACTACCAAATACTGATGGTGTCACAATACACCACTACCAAATACTGATGGTGTGACAATACACCACTACCAAATACTGATGGTGTGACAATACATCACTACCAAATACTGATGGTGTGACAATACACTACTACCAAATACTGATGGTGTGATAATAGACCACTACCAAATACTGATGGTGTGACAATACATCACTACCAAATACTGATGGTGTGACAATACATCACTACCAAATACTGATGGTGTGACAATACACCACTACCAAATACTGATGGTGTGATAATAGACCACTAGCAAATACTGATGGTGTGACAAAACACCACTACCAAATACTGATGGTGTGACAATACATCACTACCAAATACTGATGGTGTGACAATACACCACTACCAAATACTGATGGTGTGACAATACACCACTACCAAATACTGATGGTGTGACAATACACCACTACCAAATACTGATGGTGTGATAATAGACCACTACCAAATACTGATGGTGTGATAATACATCACTACCAAATACTGATGGTGTGACAATACACCACTACCAAATACTGATGGGTGTGACAATACACCACTACCAAATACTGATAGTGTGACAATACATCACTACCAAATACTGATGGTGTGACAATACATCACTACCAAATACTGATGGGTGTGACAATACACCACTACCAAATACTGATGGTGTGATAATAGACTACTACCAAATACTGATGGTGTGACAATACATCAGTACCAAATACTGATGGGTGTGACAATACATCACTACCAAATACTGATGGGTGTGAGAATACACCACTACCAAATACTGATGGTGTGATAATAGACCACTACCAAATACTGATGGTGTGACAATACACCACTACCAAATACTGATGGGTGTGACAATACATCACTACCAAATACTGATGGTGTGACAATACACCACTACCAAATACTGATGGGTGTGACAATACATCACTACCAAATACTGATGGGTGTGACAATACATCACTACCACATTCTGATGGGTGTGATAATACATCACTACCAAATACTGATGGGTGTGACAATACACCACTACCAAATACTGATGGTGTGACAATACATCACTACCAAATACTGATGGGTGTGACAATACACCACTACCAAATACTGATGGTGTGACAATACACCACTACCAAATACTGATGGTGTGATAATAGACCACTACCAAATACTGATGGTGTGATAATACATCACTACCAAATACTGATGGTGTGACAATACACCACTACCAAATACTGATAGTGTGACAATACATCACTACCAAATACTGATGGTGTGACAATACATCACTACCAAATACTGATGGGTGTGACAATACACCACTACCAAATACTGATGGTGTGATAATAGACTACTACCAAATACTGATGGTGTGACAATACATCACTACCAAATACTGATGGGTGTGACAATACATCACTACCAAATACTGATGGGTGTGACAATACATCACTACCAAATACTGATGGGTGTGACAATACACCACTACCAAAAACTGATGGTGTGACAATACATCACTACCAAATACTGATGGGTGTGACAATACACCACTACCAAATACTGATGGTGTGATAATACATAACTACCAAATACTGATGGTGTCACAATACACCACTACCAAATACTGATGGTGTGACAATACACCACTACCAAATACTGATGGTGTGACAATACATCACTACCAAATACTGATGGTGTGACAATACACTACTACCAAATACTGATGGTGTGATATTAGACCACTACCAAATACTGATGGTGTGACAATACATCACTACCAAATACTGATGGTGTGACAATACATCACTACCAAATACTGATGGTGTGACAATACACCACTACCAAATACTGATGGTGTGATAATAGACCACTAGCATATACTGATGGTGTGACAATACACCACTACCAAATACTGATGGTGTGACAATACATCACTACCAAATACTGATGGTGTGACAATACACCACTACCAAATACTGATGGTGTGACAATACACCACTACCAAATACTGATGGTGTGATAATAGACCACTACCAAATACTGATGGTGTGATAATACATCACTACCAAATACTGATGGTGTGACAATACACCACTACCAAATACTGATGGGTGTGACAATACACCACTACCAAATACTGATAGTGTGACAATACATCACTACCAAATACTGATGGTGTGACAATACATCACTACCAAATACTGATGGGTGTGACAATACACCACTACCAAATACTGATGGTGTGATAATAGACTACTACCAAATACTGATGGTGTGACAATACATCAGTACCAAATACTGATGGGTGTGACAATACATCACTACCAAATACTGATGGGTGTGAGAATACACCACTACCAAATACTGATGGTGTGATAATAGACCACTACCAAATACTGATGGTGTGACAATACACCACTACCAAATACTGATGGGTGTGACAATACATCACTACCAAATACTGATGGTGTGACAATACAATACTACCAAATACTGATGGGTGTGACAATACATCACTACCAAATACTGATGGGTGTGACAATACATCACTACCACATTCTGATGGGTGTGATAATACATCACTACCAAATACTGATGGGTGTGACAATACACCACTACCAAATACTGATGTTGTGACAATACACCACTACCAAATACTGATGGTGTGATAATAGACCACTACCAAATACTGATGGTGTGACAATACACCACTACCAAATACTGATGGTGTGATAATAGACCACTACCAAATACTGATGGTGTGATAATAGACCACTACCAAATACTGATGGTGTGACAATACATCACTACCAAGTCCTGATCAGTGTGACAATACACCACTACCAAATACTGATGGGTGTGACAATACATCACTACCAAATACTGATGGGTGTGACAATACACCACTACCAAATACTGATGGGTGTGACAATACATCACTACCAAATACTGATGGTGTGACAATACATCACTACCAAATACTGATGGTGTGACAATACATCACTATCAAATACTGATGGTGTGACAATACACCACTACCAAATACTGATGGTGTGATAATAGACCACTAGCAAATACTGATGGTGTGACAATACACCACTACCAAATACTGATGGTGTGACAATACATCACTACCAAATACTGATGGTGTGACAATACATCACTACCAAATACTGATGGTGTGACAATACATCACTACCAAATACTGATGGTGTGACAATACACCACTACCAAATACTGATGGTGTGATAATAGACCACTAGCAAATACTGATGGTGTGACAATACACCACTACCAAATACTGATGGTGTGACAATACATCACTACCAAATACTGATGGTGTGACAATACACCACTACCAAATACTGATGGTGTGACAATACACCACTACCAAATACTGATGGTGTGATAATAGACCACTACCAAATACTGATGGTGTGATAATACATCACTACCAAATACTGATGGTGTGACAATACACCACTACCAAATACTGATGGGTGTGACAATACACCACTACCAAATACTGATAGTGTGACAATACATCACTACCAAATACTGATGGTGTGACAATACATCACTACCAAATACTGATGGGTGTGACAATACACCACTACCAAATACTGATGGTGTGATAATAGACTACTACCAAATACTGATGGTGTGACAATACATCAGTACCAAATACTGATGGGTGTGACAATACATCACTACCAAATACTGATGGGTGTGAGAATACACCACTACCAAATACTGATGGTGTGATAATAGACCACTACCAAATACTGATGGTGTGACAATACACCACTACCAAATACTGATGGGTGTGACAATACATCACTACCAAATACTGATGGTGTGACAATACATCACTACCACATTCTGATGGGTGTGATAATACATCACTACCAAATACTGATGGGTGTGACAATACACCACTACCAAATACTGATGTTGTGACAATACACCACTACCAAATACTGATGGTGTGATAATAGACCACTACCAAATACTGATGGTGTGACAATACACCACTACCAAATACTGATGGTGTGATAATAGACCACTACCAAATACTGATGGTGTGATAATAGACCACTACCAAATACTGATGGTGTGACAATACATCACTACCAAGTCCTGATCAGTGTGACAATACACCACTACCAAATACTGATGGGTGTGACAATACATCACTACCAAATACTGATGGGTGTGACAATACACCACTACCAAATACTGATGGGTGTGACAATACATCACTACCAAATACTGATGGTGTGACAATACATCACTACCAAATACTGATGGTGTGACAATACATCACTACCAAATACTGATGGTGTGACAATACACCACTACCAAATACTGATGGTGTGATAATAGACCACTAGCAAATACTGATGGTGTGACAATACACCACTACCAAATACTGATGGTGTGACAATACATCACTACCAAATACTGATGGTGTGACAATACATCACTACCAAATACTGATGGTGTGACAATACATCACTACCAAATACTGATGGTGTGACAATACACCACTACCAAATACTGATGGTGTGATAATAGACCACTAGCAAATACTGATGGTGTGACAATACACCACTACCAAATACTGATGGTGTGACAATACATCACTACCAAATACTGATGGTGTGACAATACACCACTACCAAATACTGATGGTGTGACAATACACCACTACCAAATACTGATGGTGTGATAATACATCACTACCAAATACTGATGGTGTGACAATACACCACTATCAAATACTGATGGGTGTGACAATACACCACTACCAAATACTGATAGTGTGACAATACATCACTACCAAATACTGATGGTGTGACAATACATCACTACCAAATACTGATGGGTGTGACAATACACCACTACCAAATACTGATGGTGTGATAATAGACTACTACCAAATACTGATGGTGTGACAATACATCAGTACCAAATACTGATGGGTGTGACAATACATCACTACCAAATACTGATGGGTGTGAGAATACACCACTACCAAATACTGATGGTGTGATAATAGACCACTACCAAATACTGATGGTGTGACAATACACCACTACCAAATACTGATGGGTGTGATAATACATAACTACCAAATACTGATGGTGTCACAATACACCACTACCAAATACTGATGGTGTGACAATACACCACTACCAAATACTGATGGTGTGACAATACATCACTACCAAATACTGATGGTGTGACAATACACTACTACCAAATACTGATGGTGTGATATTAGACCACTACCAAATACTGATGGTGTGACAATACATCACTACCAAATACTGATGGTGTGACAATACATCACTACCAAATACTGATGGTGTGACAATACACCACTACCAAATACTGATGGTGTGATAATAGACCACTAGCAAATACTGATGGTGTGACAATACACCACTACCAAATACTGATGGTGTGACAATACATCACTACCAAATACTGATGGTGTGACAATACACCACTACCAAATACTGATGGTGTGACAATACACCACTACCAAATACTGATGGTGTGATAATAGACCACTACCAAATACTGATGGTGTGATAATACATCACTACCAAATACTGATGGTGTGACAATACACCACTACCAAATACTGATGGGTGTGACAATACACCACTACCAAATACTGATAGTGTGACAATACATCACTACCAAATACTGATGGTGTGACAATACATCACTACCAAATACTGATGGGTGTGACAATACACCACTACCAAATACTGATGGTGTGATAATAGACTACTACCAAATACTGATGGTGTGACAATACATCAGTACCAAATACTGATGGGTGTGACAATACATCACTACCAAATACTGATGGGTGTGAGAATACACCACTACCAAATACTGATGGTGTGATAATAGACCACTACCAAATACTGATGGTGTGACAATACACCACTACCAAATACTGATGGGTGTGACAATACATCACTACCAAATACTGATGGTGTGACAATACACCACTACCAAATACTGATGGGTGTGACAATACATCACTACCAAATACTGATGGGTGTGACAATACATCACTACCACATTCTGATGGGTGTGATAATACATCACTACCAAATACTGATGGGTGTGACAATACACCACTATCAAATACTGATGGTGTGACAATACATCACTACTAAATACTGATGGGTGTGACAATACACCACTACCAAATACTGATGGTGTGACAATACACCACTACCAAATACTGATGGTGTGATAATAGACCACTACCAAATACTGATGGTGTGATAATACATCACTACCAAATACTGATGGTGTGACAATACACCACTACCAAATACTGATAGTGTGACAATACATCACTACCAAATACTGATGGTGTGACAATACATCACCTCCAAATACTGATGGGTGTGACAATACACCACTACCAAATACTGATGGTGTGATAATAGACTACTACCAAATACTGATGGTGTGACAATACATCACTACCAAATACTGATGGGTGTGACAATACATCACTACCAAATACTGATGGGTGTGACAATACATCACTACCAAATACTGATGGGTGTGACAATACACCACTACCAAAAACTGATGGTGTGACAATACATCACTACCAAATACTGATGGGTGTGACAATACACCACTACCAAATACTGATGGTGTGATAATACATAACTACCAAATACTGATGGTGTCACAATACACCACTACCAAATACTGATGGTGTGACAATACACCACTACCAAATACTGATGGTGTGACAATACATCACTACCAAATACTGATGGTGTGACAATACACTACTACCAAATACTGATGGTGTGATAATAGACCACTACCAAATACTGATGGTGTGACAATACATCACTACCAAATACTGATGGTGTGACAATACATCACTACCAAATACTGATGGTGTGACAATACACCACTACCAAATACTGATGGTGTGATAATAGACCACTAGCAAATACTGATGGTGTGACAAAACACCACTACCAAATACTGATGGTGTGACAATACATCACTACCAAATACTGATGGTGTGACAATACACCACTACCAAATACTGATGGTGTGACAATACACCACTACCAAATACTGATGGTGTGACAATACACCACTACCAAATACTGATGGTGTGATAATAGACCACTACCAAATACTGATGGTGTGATAATACATCACTACCAAATACTGATGGTGTGACAATACACCACTACCAAATACTGATGGGTGTGACAATACACCACTACCAAATACTGATAGTGTGACAATACATCACTACCAAATACTGATGGTGTGACAATACATCACTACCAAATACTGATGGGTGTGACAATACACCACTACCAAATACTGATGGTGTGATAATAGACTACTACCAAATACTGATGGTGTGACAATACATCAGTACCAAATACTGATGGGTGTGACAATACATCACTACCAAATACTGATGGGTGTGAGAATACACCACTACCAAATACTGATGGTGTGATAATAGACCACTACCAAATACTGATGGTGTGACAATACACCACTACCAAATACTGATGGGTGTGACAATACATCACTACCAAATACTGATGGTGTGACAATACACCACTACCAAATACTGATGGGTGTGACAATACATCACTACCAAATACTGATGGGTGTGACAATACATCACTACCACATTCTGATGGGTGTGATAATACATCACTACCAAATACTGATGGGTGTGACAATACACCACTACCAAATACTGATGGTGTGACAATACATCACTACCAAATACTGATGGGTGTGACAATACACCACTACCAAATACTGATGGTGTGACAATACACCACTACCAAATACTGATGGTGTGATAATAGACCACTACCAAATACTGATGGTGTGATAATACATCACTACCAAATACTGATGGTGTGACAATACACCACTACCAAATACTGATAGTGTGACAATACATCACTACCAAATACTGATGGTGTGACAATACATCACTACCAAATACTGATGGGTGTGACAATACACCACTACCAAATACTGATGGTGTGATAATAGACTACTACCAAATACTGATGGTGTGACAATACATCACTACCAAATACTGATGGGTGTGACAATACATCACTACCAAATACTGATGGGTGTGACAATACATCACTACCAAATACTGATGGGTGTGACAATACACCACTACCAAAAACTGATGGTGTGACAATACATCACTACCAAATACTGATGGGTGTGACAATACACCACTACCAAATACTGATGGTGTGATAATACATAACTACCAAATACTGATGGTGTCACAATACACCACTACCAAATACTGATGGTGTGACAATACACCACTACCAAATACTGATGGTGTGACAATACATCACTACCAAATACTGATGGTGTGACAATACACTACTACCAAATACTGATGGTGTGATATTAGACCACTACCAAATACTGATGGTGTGACAATACATCACTACCAAATACTGATGGTGTGACAATACATCACTACCAAATACTGATGGTGTGACAATACACCACTACCAAATACTGATGGTGTGATAATAGACCACTAGCATATACTGATGGTGTGACAATACACCACTACCAAATACTGATGGTGTGACAATACATCACTACCAAATACTGATGGTGTGACAATACACCACTACCAAATACTGATGGTGTGACAATACACCACTACCAAATACTGATGGTGTGATAATAGACCACTACCAAATACTGATGGTGTGATAATACATCACTACCAAATACTGATGGTGTGACAATACACCACTACCAAATACTGATGGGTGTGACAATACACCACTACCAAATACTGATAGTGTGACAATACATCACTACCAAATACTGATGGTGTGACAATACATCACTACCAAATACTGATGGGTGTGACAATACACCACTACCAAATACTGATGGTGTGATAATAGACTACTACCAAATACTGATGGTGTGACAATACATCAGTACCAAATACTGATGGGTGTGACAATACATCACTACCAAATACTGATGGGTGTGAGAATACACCACTACCAAATACTGATGGTGTGATAATAGACCACTACCAAATACTGATGGTGTGACAATACACCACTACCAAATACTGATGGGTGTGACAATACATCACTACCAAATACTGATGGTGTGACAATACAATACTACCAAATACTGATGGGTGTGACAATACATCACTACCAAATACTGATGGGTGTGACAATACATCACTACCACATTCTGATGGGTGTGATAATACATCACTACCAAATACTGATGGGTGTGACAATACACCACTACCAAATACTGATGTTGTGACAATACACCACTACCAAATACTGATGGTGTGATAATAGACCACTACCAAATACTGATGGTGTGACAATACACCACTACCAAATACTGATGGTGTGATAATAGACCACTACCAAATACTGATGGTGTGATAATAGACCACTACCAAATACTGATGGTGTGACAATACATCACTACCAAGTCCTGATCAGTGTGACAATACACCACTACCAAATACTGATGGGTGTGACAATACATCACTACCAAATACTGATGGGTGTGACAATACACCACTACCAAATACTGATGGGTGTGACAATACATCACTACCAAATACTGATGGTGTGACAATACATCACTACCAAATACTGATGGTGTGACAATACATCACTATCAAATACTGATGGTGTGACAATACACCACTACCAAATACTGATGGTGTGATAATAGACCACTAGCAAATACTGATGGTGTGACAATACACCACTACCAAATACTGATGGTGTGACAATACATCACTACCAAATACTGATGGTGTGACAATACATCACTACCAAATACTGATGGTGTGACAATACATCACTACCAAATACTGATGGTGTGACAATACACCACTACCAAATACTGATGGTGTGATAATAGACCACTAGCAAATACTGATGGTGTGACAATACACCACTACCAAATACTGATGGTGTGACAATACATCACTACCAAATACTGATGGTGTGACAATACACCACTACCAAATACTGATGGTGTGACAATACACCACTACCAAATACTGATGGTGTGATAATAGACCACTACCAAATACTGATGGTGTGATAATACATCACTACCAAATACTGATGGTGTGACAATACACCACTACCAAATACTGATGGGTGTGACAATACACCACTACCAAATACTGATAGTGTGACAATACATCACTACCAAATACTGATGGTGTGACAATACATCACTACCAAATACTGATGGGTGTGACAATACACCACTACCAAATACTGATGGTGTGATAATAGACTACTACCAAATACTGATGGTGTGACAATACATCAGTACCAAATACTGATGGGTGTGACAATACATCACTACCAAATACTGATGGGTGTGAGAATACACCACTACCAAATACTGATGGTGTGATAATAGACCACTACCAAATACTGATGGTGTGACAATACACCACTACCAAATACTGATGGGTGTGACAATACATCACTACCAAATACTGATGGTGTGACAATACATCACTACCACATTCTGATGGGTGTGATAATACATCACTACCAAATACTGATGGGTGTGACAATACACCACTACCAAATACTGATGTTGTGACAATACACCACTACCAAATACTGATGGTGTGATAATAGACCACTACCAAATACTGATGGTGTGACAATACACCACTACCAAATACTGATGGTGTGATAATAGACCACTACCAAATACTGATGGTGTGATAATAGACCACTACCAAATACTGATGGTGTGACAATACATCACTACCAAGTCCTGATCAGTGTGACAATACACCACTACCAAATACTGATGGGTGTGACAATACATCACTACCAAATACTGATGGGTGTGACAATACACCACTACCAAATACTGATGGGTGTGACAATACATCACTACCAAATACTGATGGTGTGACAATACATCACTACCAAATACTGATGGTGTGACAATACATCACTACCAAATACTGATGGTGTGACAATACACCACTACCAAATACTGATGGTGTGATAATAGACCACTAGCAAATACTGATGGTGTGACAATACACCACTACCAAATACTGATGGTGTGACAATACATCACTACCAAATACTGATGGTGTGACAATACATCACTACCAAATACTGATGGTGTGACAATACATCACTACCAAATACTGATGGTGTGACAATACACCACTACCAAATACTGATGGTGTGATAATAGACCACTAGCAAATACTGATGGTGTGACAATACACCACTACCAAATACTGATGGTGTGACAATACATCACTACCAAATACTGATGGTGTGACAATACACCACTACCAAATACTGATGGTGTGACAATACACCACTACCAAATACTGATGGTGTGATAATACATCACTACCAAATACTGATGGTGTGACAATACACCACTATCAAATACTGATGGGTGTGACAATACACCACTACCAAATACTGATAGTGTGACAATACATCACTACCAAATACTGATGGTGTGACAATACATCACTACCAAATACTGATGGGTGTGACAATACACCACTACCAAATACTGATGGTGTGATAATAGACTACTACCAAATACTGATGGTGTGACAATACATCAGTACCAAATACTGATGGGTGTGACAATACATCACTACCAAATACTGATGGGTGTGAGAATACACCACTACCAAATACTGATGGTGTGATAATAGACCACTACCAAATACTGATGGTGTGACAATACACCACTACCAAATACTGATGGGTGTGATAATACATAACTACCAAATACTGATGGTGTCACAATACACCACTACCAAATACTGATGGTGTGACAATACACCACTACCAAATACTGATGGTGTGACAATACATCACTACCAAATACTGATGGTGTGACAATACACTACTACCAAATACTGATGGTGTGATATTAGACCACTACCAAATACTGATGGTGTGACAATACATCACTACCAAATACTGATGGTGTGACAATACATCACTACCAAATACTGATGGTGTGACAATACACCACTACCAAATACTGATGGTGTGATAATAGACCACTAGCAAATACTGATGGTGTGACAATACACCACTACCAAATACTGATGGTGTGACAATACATCACTACCAAATACTGATGGTGTGACAATACACCACTACCAAATACTGATGGTGTGACAATACACCACTACCAAATACTGATGGTGTGATAATAGACCACTACCAAATACTGATGGTGTGATAATACATCACTACCAAATACTGATGGTGTGACAATACACCACTACCAAATACTGATGGGTGTGACAATACACCACTACCAAATACTGATAGTGTGACAATACATCACTACCAAATACTGATGGTGTGACAATACATCACTACCAAATACTGATGGGTGTGACAATACACCACTACCAAATACTGATGGTGTGATAATAGACTACTACCAAATACTGATGGTGTGACAATACATCAGTACCAAATACTGATGGGTGTGACAATACATCACTACCAAATACTGATGGGTGTGAGAATACACCACTACCAAATACTGATGGTGTGATAATAGACCACTACCAAATACTGATGGTGTGACAATACACCACTACCAAATACTGATGGGTGTGACAATACATCACTACCAAATACTGATGGTGTGACAATACAATACTACCAAATACTGATGGGTGTGACAATACATCACTACCAAATACTGATGGGTGTGACAATACATCACTACCACATTCTGATGGGTGTGATAATACATCACTACCAAATACTGATGGGTGTGACAATACACCACTACCAAATACTGATGTTGTGACAATACACCACTACCAAATACTGATGGTGTGATAATAGACCACTACCAAATACTGATGGTGTGACAATACACCACTACCAAATACTGATGGTGTGATAATAGACCACTACCAAATACTGATGGTGTGATAATAGACCACTACCAAATACTGATGGTGTGACAATACATCACTACCAAGTCCTGATCAGTGTGACAATACACCACTACCAAATACTGATGGGTGTGACAATACATCACTACCAAATACTGATGGGTGTGACAATACACCACTACCAAATACTGATGGGTGTGACAATACATCACTACCAAATACTGATGGTGTGACAATACATCACTACCAAATACTGATGGTGTGACAATACATCACTATCAAATACTGATGGTGTGACAATACACCACTACCAAATACTGATGGTGTGATAATAGACCACTAGCAAATACTGATGGTGTGACAATACACCACTACCAAATACTGATGGTGTGACAATATATCACTACCAAATACTGATGGTGTGACAATACATCACTACCAAATACTGATGGTGTGACAATACATCACTACCAAATACTGATGGTGTGACAATACACCACTACCAAATACTGATGGTGTGATAATAGACCACTAGCAAATACTGATGGTGTGACAATACACCACTACCAAATACTGATGGTGTGACAATACATCACTACCAAATACTGATGGTGTGACAATACACCACTACCAAATACTGATGGTGTGACAATACACCACTACCAAATACTGATGGTGTGATAATAGACCACTACCAAATACTGATGGTGTGATAATACATCACTACCAAATACTGATGGTGTGACAATACACCACTACCAAATACTGATGGGTGTGACAATACACCACTACCAAATACTGATAGTGTGACAATACATCACTACCAAATACTGATGGTGTGACAATACATCACTACCAAATACTGATGGGTGTGACAATACACCACTACCAAATACTGATGGTGTGATAATAGACTACTACCAAATACTGATGGTGTGACAATACATCAGTACCAAATACTGATGGGTGTGGCAATACATCACTACCAAATACTGATGGGTGTGAGAATACACCACTACCAAATACTGATGGTGTGATAATAGACCACTACCAAATACTGATGGTGTGACAATACACCACTACCAAATACTGATGGGTGTGACAATACATCACTACCAAATACTGATGGTGTGACAATACATCACTACCACATTCTGATGGGTGTGATAATACATCACTACCAAATACTGATGGGTGTGACAATACACCACTACCAAATACTGATGTTGTGACAATACACCACTACCAAATACTGATGGTGTGATAATAGACCACTACCAAATACTGATGGTGTGACAATACACCACTACCAAATACTGATGGTGTGATAATAGACCACTACCAAATACTGATGGTGTGATAATAGACCACTACCAAATACTGATGGTGTGACAATACATCACTACCAAGTCCTGATCAGTGTGACAATACACCACTACCAAATACTGATGGGTGTGACAATACATCACTACCAAATACTGATGGGTGTGACAATACACCACTACCAAATACTGATGGGTGTGACAATACATCACTACCAAATACTGATGGTGTGACAATACATCACTACCAAATACTGATGGTGTGACAATACATCACTACCAAATACTGATGGTGTGACAATACACCACTACCAAATACTGATGGTGTGATAATAGACCACTAGCAAGTACTGATGGTGTGACAATACACCACTACCAAATACTGATGGTGTGACAATACATCACTACCAAATACTGATGGTGTGACAATACATCACTACCAAATACTGATGGTGTGACAATACATCACTACCAAATACTGATGGTGTGACAATACACCACTACCAAATACTGATGGTGTGATAATAGACCACTAGCAAATACTGATGGTGTGACAATACACCACTACCAAATACTGATGGTGTGACAATACATCACTACCAAATACTGATGGTGTGACAATACACCACTACCAAATACTGATGGTGTGACAATACACCACTACCAAATACTGATGGTGTGATAATAGACCACTACCAAATACTGATGGTGTGATAATACATCACTACCAAATACTGATGGTGTGACAATACACCACTACCAAATACTGATGGGTGTGACAATACACCACTACCAAATACTGATAGTGTGACAATACATCACTACCAAATACTGATGGTGTGACAATACATCACTACCAAATACTGATGGGTGTGACAATACACCACTACCAAATACTGATGGTGTGATAATAGACTACTACCAAATACTGATGGTGTGACAATACATCAGTACCAAATACTGATGGGTGTGACAATACATCACTACCAAATACTGATGGGTGTGAGAATACACCACTACCAAATACTGATGGTGTGATAATAGACCACTACCAAATACTGATGGTGTGACAATACACCACTACCAAATACTGATGGGTGTGACAATACATCACTACCAAATACTGATGGTGTGACAATACACCACTACCAAATACTGATGGGTGTGACAAGACATCACTACCAAATACTGATGGGTGTGACAATACATCACTACCACATTCTGATGGGTGTGATAATACATCACTACCAAATACTGATGGGTGTGACAATACACCACTACCAAATACTGATGTTGTGACAATACACCACTACCAAATACTGATGGTGTGATAATAGACCACTACCAAATACTGATGGTGTGACAATACACCACTACCAAATACTGATGGTGTGATAATAGACCACTACCAAATACTGATGGTGTGATAATAGACCACTACCAAATACTGATGGTGTGACAATACATCACTACCAAGTCCTGATCAGTGTGACAATACACCACTACCAAATACTGATGGGTGTGACAATACATCACTACCAAATACTGATGGGTGTGACAATACACCACTACCAAATACTGATGGGTGTGACAATACATCACTACCAAATACTGATGGTGTGACAATACATCACTACCAAATACTGATGGTGTGACAATACATCACTACCAAATACTGATGGTGTGACAATACACCACTACCAAATACTGATGGTGTGATAATAGACCACTAGCAAATACTGATGGTGTGACAATACACCACTACCAAATACTGATGGTGTGACAATACATCACTACCAAATACTGATGGTGTAACAATACACCACTACCAAATACTGATGGTGTGACAATACACCACTACCAAATACTGATGGTGTGATAATAGACCACTACCAAATACTGATGGTGTGATAATACATCACTACCAAATACTGATGGTGTGACAATACACCACTACCAAATACTGATGGGTGTGACAATACACCACTACCAAATACTGATAGTGTGACAATACATCACTACCAAATACTGATGGTGTGACAATACATCACTACCAAATACTGATGGGTGTGACAATACACCACTACCAAATACTGATGGTGTGATAATAGACTACTACCAAATACTGATGGTGTGACAATACATCAGTACCAAATACTGATGGGTGTGACAATACATCACTACCAAATACTGATGGGTGTGAGAATACACCACTACCAAATACTGATGGTGTGATAATAGACCACTACCAAATACTGATGGTGTGACAATACACCACTACCAAATACTGATGGGTGTGACAATACATCACTACCAAATACTGATGGTGTGACAATACACCACTACCAAATACTGATGGGTGTGACAATACATCACTACCAAATACTGATGGGTGTGACAATACATCACTACCACATTCTGATGGGTGTGATAATACATCACTACCAAATACTGATAGGTGTGACAATACACCACTACCAAATACTGATGGTGTGACAATACATCACTACCAAATACTGATGGGTGTGACAATACACCACTACCAAATACTGATGGTGTGACAATACACCACTACCAAATACTGATGGTGTGATAATAGACCACTACCAAATACTGATGGTGTGATAATACATCACTACCAAATACTGATGGTGTGACAATACACCACTACCAAATACTGATAGTGTGACAATACATCACTACCAAATACTGATGGTGTGACAATACATCACTACCAAATACTGATGGGTGTGACAATACACCACTACCAAATACTGATGGGTGTGATAATAGACCACTACCAAATACTGATGGTGTGATAATAGACCACTACCAAATACTGATGGGTGTGACAATACACCACTACCAAATACTGATGGTGTGATAATAGACCACTACCAAATACTGATGGTGTGATAATAGACCACTACCAAATACTGATGGGTGTGATAATAGACCACTACCAAATACTGATGGTGTGATAATAGACCACTACCAAATACTGATGGTGTGACAATACACCACTACCAAATACTGATGGTGTGATAATAGACCACTACCAAATACTGATGGTGTGACAATACACCACTACCAAATACTGATGGTGTGATAATAGACCACTACCAAATACTGATGGGTGTGACAATACACCACTACCAAATACTGATGGTGTGATAATAGACCACTACCAAATACTGATGGTGTGATAACAGTCCACTACCAAATACTGATGGGTGTGATAATAGACCACTACCAAATACTGATGGTGTGATAATAGACCACTACCAAATACTGATGGTGTGACAATACACCACTACCAAATACTGATGGTGTGATAATAGACCACTACCAAGTCCTGATGGTGTGATAATAGACCACTACCAAATACTGATGGTGTGACAATACACCACTACCAAATACTGATGGGTGTGACAATACACCACTACCAAATACTGATGGTGTGATAATAGACCACTACCAAATACTGATGGTGTGATAATAGACCACTACCAAATACTGATGGTGTGATAATAGACCACTACCAAATACTGATGGTGTGACAATACACCACTACCAAATACTGATGGTGTGACAATACATCACTACCAAATACTGATGGGTGTGACAATACACCACTACCAAATACTAATGGTGTGACAATACACCACTACCAAATACTGATGGTGTGATAATAGACCACTACCAAATACTGATGGTGTGATAATACATCACTACCAAATACTGATGGTGTGACAATACACCATTACCAAATACTGATGGTGTGACAATACATCACTACCAAATACTGATGGTGTGACAATACA
This sequence comes from Cepaea hortensis, assembly GCA_963921405.1. Lineage (NCBI taxonomy): Eukaryota > Metazoa > Mollusca > Gastropoda > Stylommatophora > Helicidae > Cepaea > Cepaea hortensis. The sequence continues at coordinate 55,220,002 of OY992895.1, read as the reverse complement.
CCACTACCAAATACTGATGGTGTGACAATACATCACTACCAAATACTGATGGGTGTGACAATACACCACTACTAAATACTGATGGTGTGATAATAGACCACTACCAAATACTGATGGTGTGATAATAGACAACTACCAAATACTGATGGTGTGACAATACACCACTACCAAATACTGATGGTGTGACAATACATCACTACCAAATACTGATGGGTGTGACAATACATCTCTACCAAATAATGATGGTGTGACAATACACCACTACCAAATACTGATGGTGTGATAATAGACCACTACCAAATACTGATGGTGTGATAATACATCACTACCAAATACTGATGGTGTGACAATACACCACTACCAAATACTGATGGTGTGACAATACACCACTACCAAATACTGATGGTGTGACAATACATCACTACCAAATACTGATGGGTGTGACAATACACCACTACCAAATACTGATGGTGTGACAATACACCACTACCAAATACTGATGGGTGTGACAATACACCACTACCAAATACTGATGGTGTGATAATAGACCACTACCAAATACTGATGGGTGTGATAATACATCACTACCAAATACTGATGGGTGTGATAACACATCACTACCAAATACTGATGGGTGTGATAATACATCACTACCAAATACTGATGGGAGTGACAATACACCACTACCAAATACTGATGGTGTGATAATAGACCACTACCAAATACTTATGGTGTGACAATACACCACTACCAAATACTGATGGTGTGATAATAGACCACTACCAAATACTGATGATGTGATAATAGACCACTACCAAATACTGATGGTGTGATAATAGACCACTACCAAATACTGATGGTGTGACAATACACCACTACCAAATACTGATGGTGTGATAATAGACCACTACCAAATACTGATGGGTGTGACAATACATCACTACCAAATACTGATGGGTGTGACAATACACCACTACCAAATACTGATGGGTGTGATAATACATAACTACCAAATACTGATGGGTGTGATAATACATCACTACCAAATACTGATGGGTGTGACAATACTCCACTACCAAATACTGATGGTGTGACAATACATCACTACCAAATACTGATGGGTGTGACAATACATCACTACCAAATACTGATGGGTGTGACAATACATCACTACCAAATACTGATGGGTGTGACAATACACCACTACCAAAAACTGATGGTGTGACAATACATCACTACCAAATACTGATGGGTGTGACAATACACCACTACCAAATACTGATGGTGTGATAATACATAACTACCAAATACTGATGGTGTCACAATACACCACTACCAAATACTGATGGTGTGACAATACACCACTACCAAATACTGATGGTGTGACAATACATCACTACCAAATACTGATGGTGTGACAATACACTACTACCAAATACTGATGGTGTGATAATAGACCACTACCAAATACTGATGGTGTGACAATACATCACTACCAAATACTGATGGTGTGACAATACATCACTACCAAATACTGATGGTGTGACAATACACCATTACCAAATACTGATGGTGTGATAATAGACCACTAGCAAATACTGATGGTGTGACAATACACCACTACCAAATACTAATGGTGTGACAATACATCACTACCAAATACTGATGGTGTGACAATACACCACTACCAAATACTGATGGTGTGACAATACACCACTACCAAATACTGATGGTGTGATAATAGACCACTACCAAATACTGATGGTGTGATAATACATCACTACCAAATACCGATGGTGTGACAATACACCACTACCAAATACTGATGGGTGTGACAATACACCACTACCAAATACTGATAGTGTGACAATACATCACTACCAAATACTGATGGTGTGACAATACATCACTACCAAATACTGATGGGTGTGACAATACACCACTACCAAATACTGATGGTGTGATAATAGACTACTACCAAATACTGATGGTGTGACAATACATCAGTACCAAATACTGATGGGTGTGACAATACATCACTACCAAATACTGATGGGTGTGAGAATACACCACTACCAAATACTGATGGTGTGATAATAGACCACTACCAAATACTGATGGTGTGACAATACACCACTACCAAATACTGATGGGTGTGACAATACATCACTACCAAATACTGATGGTGTGACAATACACCACTACCAAATACTGATGGGTGTGACAATACATCACTACCAAATACTGATGGGTGTGACAATACATCACTACCACATTCTGATGGGTGTGATAATACATCACTACCAAATACTGATGGGTGTGACAATACACCACTACCAAATACTGATGTTGTGACAATACACCACTACCAAATACTGATGGTGTGATAATAGACCACTACCAAATACTGATGGTGTGACAATACACCACTACCAAATACTGATGGTGTGATAATAGACCACTACCAAATACTGATGGTGTGATAATAGACCACTACCAAATACTGATGGTGTGACAATACATCACTACCAAGTCCTGATCAGTGTGACAATACACCACTACCAAATACTGATGGGTGTGACAATACATCACTACCAAATACTGATGGGTGTGACAATACACCACTACCAAATACTGATGGGTGTGATAATAGACCACTACCAAATACTGATGGTGTGATAATAGACCACTACCAAATACTGATGGTGTGACAATACACCACTACCAAATACTGATGGTGTGACAATACATCACTACCAAATACTGATGGGTGTGACAATACACCACTACCAAATACTGATGGTGTGACAATACACCACAACAAAATACTGATGGTGTGGTAATAGACCACTACCAAATACTGATGGTGTGATAATACATCACTACCAAATACTGATGGTGTGACAATACACCACTACCAAATACTGATGGTGTGACAATACACCACTACCAAATACTGATGATGTGACAATACATCACTACCAAATACTGATGGGTGTGACAATACACCACTACCAAATACTGATGGTGTGACAATACATCGCTACCAAATACTGATGGGTGTGATAATACATCACTACCAAATACTGATGGGTGTGATAATACATCACTACCAAATACTGATGGGTGTGACAATACATCACTACCAAATACTGATGGGTGTGACAATACACCACTATTAAATACTGATGGGTGTGACAATACATCACTACCAAATACTGATGGGTGTGACAATACATCACTACCAAATACTGATGGGTGTGACAATACACCACTACCAAATACTGATGGGTGTGACAATATACCACTACCAAATACTGATGGGTGTGACAATACATCACTACCAAATACTGATGGGTGTGACAATACATCACTACCAAATACTGCTGGGTGTGATAATAGACCACTACCAAATACTGATGGTGTGATAATAGACCACTACCAAATACTGATGGTGTGACAATACACCACTACCAAATACTGATGGTGTGACAATACATCACTACCAAATACTGATGGGTGTGACAATACATCACTACCAAATACTGATGGGTGTGACAATACACCACTACCAAATACTGATGGTGTGATAATAGACCACTACCAAATACTGATGGTGTGACAATACATCACTACCAAATACTGATGGGTGTGACAATACATCACTACCAAATACTGATGGGTGTGACAATACACCACTATTAAATACTGATGGGTGTGACAATACATCACTACCAAATACTGATGGGTGTGACAATACATCACTACCAAATACTGATGGGTGTGACAATACATCACTACCAAATACTGATGGGTGTGACAATACACCACTATTAAATACTGATGGGTGTGACAATACATCACTACCAAATACTGATGGGTGTGACAATACATCACTACCAAATACTGATGGGTGTGACAATACACCACTACCAAATACTGATGGGTGTGACAATATACCACTACCAAATACTGATGGGTGTGACAATACATCACTACCAAATACTGATGGGTGTGACAATACATCACTACCAAATACTGCTGGGTGTGATAATAGACCACTACCAAATACTGATGGTGTGATAATAGACCACTACCAAATACTGATGGTGTGACAATACACCACTACCAAATACTGATGGTGTGACAATACATCACTACCAAATACTGATGGTGTGACAATACACCACTACCAAATACTGATGGTGTGACAATACACCACTACCAAATACTGATGGTGTGATAATAGACCACTACCAAATACTGATGGTGTGATAATACATCACTACCAAATACTGATGGTGTGACAATACACCACTACCAAATACTGATGGGTGTGACAATACACCACTACCAAATACTGATAGTGTGACAATACATCACTACCAAATACTGATGGTGTGACAATACATCACTACCAAATACTGATGGGTGTGACAATACACCACTACCAAATACTGATGGTGTGATAATAGACTACTACCAAATACTGATGGTGTGACAATACATCACTACCAAATACTGATGGGTGTGACAATACATCACTACCAAATACTGATGGGTGTGAGAATACACCACTACCAAATACTGATGGTGTGATAATAGACCACTACCAGATACTGATGGTGTGACAATACACCACTACCAAATACTGATGGGTGTGACAATACATCACTACCAAATACTGATGGTGTGACAATACACCACTACCAAATACTGATGGGTGTGACAATACATCTCTACCAAATACTGATGGGTGTGACAATACATCACTACCACATTCTGATGGGTGTGATAATACATCACTACCAAATACTGATGGTGTGACAATACACCACTACCAAATACTGATGGTGTGACAATACATCACTACCAAATACTTATGGGTGTGACAATACACCACTACCAAATACTGATGGTGTGATAATAGACTACTACCAAATACTGATGGTGTGACAATACATCAGTACCAAATACTGATGGGTGTGACAATACATCACTACCAAATACTGATGGGTGTGAGAATACACCACTACCAAATACTGATGGTGTGATAATAGACCACTACCAAATACTGATGGTGTGACAATACACCACTACCAACTACTGATGGGTGTGACAATACATCACTACCAAATACTGATGGTGTGACAATACACCACTACCAAATACTGATGGGTGTGACAATACATCACTACCAAATACTGATGGGTGTGACAATACATCACTACCACATTCTGATGGGTGTGATAATACATCACTACCAAATACTGATGGGTGTGACAATACACCACTACCAAATACTGATGTTGTGACAATACACCACTACCAAATACTGATGGTGTGATAATAGACCACTACCAAATACTGATGGTGTGACAATACACCACTACCAAATACTGATGGTGTGATAATAGACCACTACCAAATACTGATGGTGTGATAATAGACCACTACCAAATACTGATGGTGTGACAATACATCACTACCAAGTCCTGATCAGTGTGACAATACACCACTACCAAATACTGATGGTGTGACAATACATCACTACCAAATAATGATGGGTGTGACAATACACCACTACCAAATACTGATGGTGTGATAATAGACCACTACCAAATACTGATGGTGTGACAATACACCACTACCAAATACTGATGGTGTGACAATACATCACTACCAAATACTGATGGGTGTGACAATACACCACTACCAAATACTGATGGTGTGACAATACACCACAACAAAATACTGATGGTGTGGTAATAGACCACTACCAAATACTGATGGTGTGATAATACATCACTACCAAATACTGATGGTGTGACAATACACCACTACCAAATACTGATGGTGTGACAATACACCACTACCAAATACTGATGGTGTGACAATACATCACTACCAAATACTGATGGGTGTGACAATACACCACTACCAAATACTGATGGTGTGACAATACATCGCTACCAAATACTGATGGGTGTGATAATACATCACTACCAAATACTGATGGGTGTGATAATACATCACTACCAAATACTGATGGGTGTGACAATACACCACTACCAAATACTGATGGTGTGATAATAGATCACTACCAAATACTGATGGGTGTGATAATACATCACTACCAAATACTGATGGGTGTGACAATACACCACTACCAAATACTGATGGTTGTGACAATACACCACTACCAAATACTGATGGTGTGATAATAGACCACTACCAAATACTGATGGGTGTGACAATACATCACTACCAAATACTGATGGGTGTGATAATACACCACTACCAAATACTGATGGTGTGACAATACATCACTACCAAATACTGTTGGGTGTGACAATACACCACTACCAAATACTGATGGTGTGATAATAGACCACTACCAAATACTGATGGTGTGACAATACACCACTACCAAATACTGATGGTGTGATAATAGACCACTACCAAATACTGATGGTGTGATAATAGACCACTACCAAATACTGATGGTGTGATAATAGACCACTACCAAATACTGATGGTGTGATAATACATCACTACCAAATAATGATGGTGTGACAATACACCACTACCAAATACTGATGGGTGTGACAATACACCACTACCAAATACTGATGGTGTGACAATACATCACTACCAAATACTGATGGTGTGACAATACACCACTACCAAATACTGATGGTGTGACAATACACCACTACCAAATACTGATGGTGTGATAATAGACCACTACCAAATACTGATGGTGTGACAATACATCACTACCAAATAATGATGGTGTGACAATACATCACTACCAAATACTGATGGTGTGACAATACACCACTACCAAATACTGATGGTGTGATAATAGACCACTACCAAATACTGATGGTGTGACAATACACCACTACCAAATACTGATGGTGTGACAATACATCACTACCAAATACTGATGGTGTGACAATACACCACTACCAAATACTCATGGTGTGACAATACACCACTACCAAATACTGATGGTGTGATAATAAACCACTACCAAATACTGATGGTGTGATAATACACCACGACCAAATACTGATGGTGTGACAATACATCACTACCAAATACTGATGGTGTGACAATACATCACTACCAAATACTGATGGGTGTGACAATACATCACTACCAAATACTGATGGGTGTGACAATACACCACTACCAAATACTGATGGTGTGATAATAGACCACTACCAAATACTGATGGGTGTGACAATACATCACTACCAAATACTGATGGGTGTGACAATACACAACTACCAAATACTGATGGTGTGATAATAGACCACTACCAAATACTGATGGTGTGACAATACATCACTACCAAATACTGATGGGTGTGACAATACATCACTACCAAATACTGATGGGTGTGACAATACACCACTATTAAATACTGATGGGTGTGACAATACATCACTACCAAATACTGATGGGTGTGACAATACATCACTACCAAATACTGATGGGTGTGACAATACATCACTACCAAATACTGATGGGTGTGACAATACACCACTATTAAATACTGATGGGTGTGACAATACATCACTACCAAATACTGATGGGTGTGACAATACATCACTACCAAATACTGATGGGTGTGACAATACACCACTACCAAATACTGATGGGTGTGACAATATACCACTACCAAATACTGATGGGTGTGACAATACATCACTACCAAATACTGATGGGTGTGACAATACATCACTACCAAATACTGCTGGGTGTGATAATAGACCACTACCAAATACTGATGGTGTGATAATAGACCACTACCAAATACTGATGGTGTGACAATACACCACTACCAAATACTGATGGTGTGACAATACATCACTACCAAATACTGATGGTGTGACAATACACCACTACCAAATACTGATGGTGTGACAATACACCACTACCAAATACTGATGGTGTGATAATAGACCACTACCAAATACTGATGGTGTGATAATACATCACTACCAAATACTGATGGTGTGACAATACACCACTACCAAATACTGATGGGTGTGACAATACACCACTACCAAATACTGATAGTGTGACAATACATCACTACCAAATACTGATGGTGTGACAATACATCACTACCAAATACTGATGGGTGTGACAATACACCACTACCAAATACTGATGGTGTGATAATAGACTACTACCAAATACTGATGGTGTGACAATACATCACTACCAAATACTGATGGGTGTGACAATACATCACTACCAAATACTGATGGGTGTGAGAATACACCACTACCAAATACTGATGGTGTGATAATAGACCACTACCAAATACTGATGGTGTGACAATACACCACTACCAAATACTGATGGGTGTGACAATACATCACTACCAAATACTGATGGTGTGACAATACACCACTACCAAATACTGATGGGTGTGACAATACATCACTACCAAATACTGATGGGTGTATCAATACATCACTACCACATTCTGATGGGTGTGATAATACATCACTACCAAATACTGATGTGTGTGACAATACACCACTACCAAATACTGATGTTGTGACAATACACCACTACCAAATACTGATGGTGTGATAATAGACCACTACCAAATACTGATGGTGTGACAATACACCACTACCAAATACTGATGGTGTGATAATAGACCACTACCAAATACTGATGGTGTGATAATAGACCACTACCAAATACTGATGGTGTGACAATACATCACTACCAAGTCCTGATCAGTGTGACAATACACCACTACCAAATACTGATGGGTGTGACAATACATCACTACCAAATACTGATGGGTGTGACAATACACCACTACCAAATACTGATGGGTGTGATAATAGACCACTACCAAATACTGATGGTGTGATAATAGACCACTACCAAATACTGATGGTGTGACAATACACCACTACCAAATACTGATGGTGTGACAATACATCACTACCAAATACTGATGGGTGTGACAATACACCACTACCAAATACTGATGGTGTGACAATACACCACAACAAAATACTGATGGTGTGGTAATAGACCACTACCAAATACTGATGGTGTGATAATACATCACTACCAAATACTGATGGTGTGACAATACACCACTACCAAATACTGATGGTGTGACAATACACCACTACCAAATACTGATGGTGTGACAATACATCACTACCAAATACTGATGGGTGTGACAATACACCACTACCAAATACTGATGGTGTGACAATACATCGCTACCAAATACTGATGGGTGTGATAATACATCACTACCAAATACTGATGGGTGTGATAATACATCACTACCAAATACTGATGGGTGTGACAATACATCACTACCAAATACTGATGGTGTGATAATAGATCACTACCAAATACTGATGGGTGTGATAATACATCACTACCAAATACTGATGGGTGTGACAATACACCACTACCAAATACTGATGGGTGTGACAATACACCACTACCAAATACTGATGGTGTGATAATAGACCACTACCAAATACTGATGGGTGTGACAATACATCACTACCAAATACTGATGGGTGTGATAATACACCACTACCAAATACTGATGGTGTGACAATACACCACTATTAAATACTGATGGGTGTGACAATACATCACTACCAAATACTGATGGGTGTGACAATACATCACTACCAAATACTGATGGTGTGACAATACACTACTACCAAATACTGATGGTGTGATATTAGACCACTACCAAATACTGATGGTGTGACAATACATCACTACCAAATACTGATGGTGTGACAATACATCACTACCAAATACTGATGGTGTGACAATACACTACTACCAAATACTGATGGTGTGATAATAGACCACTAGCATATACTGATGGTGTGACAATACACCACTACCAAATACTGATGGTGTGACAATACATCACTACCAAATACTGATGGTGTGACAATACACCACTACCAAATACTGATGGTGTGACAATACACCACTACCAAATACTGATGGTGTGATAATAGACCACTACCAAATACTGATGGTGTGATAATACATCACTACCAAATACTGATGGTGTGACAATACACCACTACCAAATACTGATGGGTGTGACAATACACCACTACCAAATACTGATAGTGTGACAATACATCACTACCAAATACTGATGGTGTGACAATACATCACTACCAAATACTGATGGGTGTGACAATACACCACTACCAAATACTGATGGTGTGATAATAGACTACTACCAAATACTGATGGTGTGACAATACATCAGTACCAAATACTGATGGGTGTGACAATACATCACTACCAAATACTGATGGGTGTGAGAATACACCACTACCAAATACTGATGGTGTGATAATAGACCACTACCAAATACTGATGGTGTGACAATACACCACTACCAAATACTGATGGGTGTGACAATACATCACTACCAAATACTGATGGTGTGACAATACAATACTACCAAATACTGATGGGTGTGACAATACATCACTACCAAATACTGATGGGTGTGACAATACATCACTACCACATTCTGATGGGTGTGATAATACATCACTACCAAATACTGATGGGTGTGACAATACACCACTACCAAATACTGATGTTGTGACAATACACCACTACCAAATACTGATGGTGTGATAATAGACCACTACCAAATACTGATGGTGTGACAATACACCACTACCAAATACTGATGGTGTGATAATAGACCACTACCAAATACTGATGGTGTGATAATAGACCACTACCAAATACTGATGGTGTGACAATACATCACTACCAAGTCCTGATCAGTGTGACAATACACCACTACCAAATACTGATGGGTGTGACAATACATCACTACCAAATACTGATGGGTGTGACAATACACCACTACCAAATACTGATGGGTGTGACAATACATCACTACCAAATACTGATGGTGTGACAATACATCACTACCAAATACTGATGGTGTGACAATACATCACTATCAAATACTGATGGTGTGACAATACACCACTACCAAATACTGATGGTGTGATAATAGACCACTAGCAAATACTGATGGTGTGACAATACACCACTACCAAATACTGATGGTGTGACAATACATCACTACCAAATACTGATGGTGTGACAATACATCACTACCAAATACTGATGGTGTGACAATACATCACTACCAAATACTGATGGTGTGACAATACACCACTACCAAATACTGATGGTGTGATAATAGACCACTAGCAAATACTGATGGTGTGACAATACACCACTACCAAATACTGATGGTGTGACAATACATCACTACCAAATACTGATGGTGTGACAATACACCACTACCAAATACTGATGGTGTGACAATACACCACTACCAAATACTGATGGTGTGATAATAGACCACTACCAAATACTGATGGTGTGATAATACATCACTACCAAATACTGATGGTGTGACAATACACCACTACCAAATACTGATGGGTGTGACAATACACCACTACCAAATACTGATAGTGTGACAATACATCACTACCAAATACTGATGGTGTGACAATACATCACTACCAAATACTGATGGGTGTGACAATACACCACTACCAAATACTGATGGTGTGATAATAGACTACTACCAAATACTGATGGTGTGACAATACATCAGTACCAAATACTGATGGGTGTGACAATACATCACTACCAAATACTGATGGGTGTGAGAATACACCACTACCAAATACTGATGGTGTGATAATAGACCACTACCAAATACTGATGGTGTGACAATACACCACTACCAAATACTGATGGGTGTGACAATACATCACTACCAAATACTGATGGTGTGACAATACATCACTACCACATTCTGATGGGTGTGATAATACATCACTACCAAATACTGATGGGTGTGACAATACACCACTACCAAATACTGATGTTGTGACAATACACCACTACCAAATACTGATGGTGTGATAATAGACCACTACCAAATACTGATGGTGTGACAATACACCACTACCAAATACTGATGGTGTGATAATAGACCACTACCAAATACTGATGGTGTGATAATAGACCACTACCAAATACTGATGGTGTGACAATACATCACTACCAAGTCCTGATCAGTGTGACAATACAGCACTACCAAATACTGATGGGTGTGACAATACATCACTACCAAATACTGATGGGTGTGACAATACACCACTACCAAATACTGATGGGTGTGACAATACATCACTACCAAATACTGATGGTGTGACAATACATCACTACCAAATACTGATGGTGTGACAATACATCACTACCAAATACTGATGGTGTGACAATACACCACTACCAAATACTGATGGTGTGATAATAGACCACTAGCAAATACTGATGGTGTGACAATACACCACTACCAAATACTGATGGTGTGACAATACATCACTACCAAATACTGATGGTGTGACAATACATCACTACCAAATACTGATGGTGTGACAATACATCACTACCAAATACTGATGGTGTGACAATACACCACTACCAAATACTGATGGTGTGATAATAGACCACTAGCAAATACTGATGGTGTGACAATACACCACTACCAAATACTGATGGTGTGACAATACATCACTACCAAATACTGATGGTGTGACAATACACCACTACCAAATACTGATGGTGTGACAATACACCACTACCAAATACTGATGGTGTGATAATACATCACTACCAAATACTGATGGTGTGACAATACACCACTACCAAATACTGATGGGTGTGACAATACACCACTACCAAATACTGATAGTGTGACAATACATCACTACCAAATACTGATGGTGTGACAATACATCACTACCAAATACTGATGGGTGTGACAATACACCACTACCAAATACTGATGGTGTGATAATAGACTACTACCAAATACTGATGGTGTGACAATACATCAGTACCAAATACTGATGGGTGTGACAATACATCACTACCAAATACTGATGGGTGTGAGAATACACCACTACCAAATACTGATGGTGTGATAATAGACCACTACCAAATACTGAAGGTGTGACAATACACCACTACCAAATACTGATGGGTGTGATAATACATAACTACCAAATACTGATGGTGTCACAATACACCACTACCAAATACTGATGGTGTGACAATACACCACTACCAAATACTGATGGTGTGACAATACATCACTACCAAATACTGATGGTGTGACAATACACTACTACCAAATACTGTTGGTGTGATATTAGACCACTACCAAATACTGATGGTGTGACAATACATCACTACCAAATACTGATGGTGTGACAATACATCACTACCAAATACTGATGGTGTGACAATACACCACTACCAAATACTGATGGTGTGATAATAGACCACTAGCAAATACTGATGGTGTGACAATACACCACTACCAAATACTGATGGTGTGACAATACATCACTACCAAATACTGATGGTGTGACAATACACCACTACCAAATACTGATGGTGTGACAATACACCACTACCAAATACTGATGGTGTGATAATAGACCACTACCAAATACTGATGGTGTGATAATACATCACTACCAAATACTGATGGTGTGACAATACACCACTACCAAATACTGATGGGTGTGACAATACACCACTACCAAATACTGATAGTGTGACAATACATCACTACCAAATACTGATGGTGTGACAATACATCACTACCAAATACTGATGGGTGTGACAATACACCACTACCAAATACTGATGGTGTGATAATAGACTACTACCAAATACTGATGGTGTGACAATACATCAGTACCAAATACTGATGGGTGTGACAATACATCACTACCAAATACTGATGGGTGTGAGAATACACCACTACCAAATACTGATGGTGTGATAATAGACCACTACCAAATACTGATGGTGTGACAATACACCACTACCAAATACTGATGGGTGTGACAAAACATCACTACCAAATACTGATGGTGTGACAATACAATACTACCAAATACTGATGGGTGTGACAATACATCACTACCAAATACTGATGGGTGTGACAATACATCACTACCACATTCTGATGGGTGTGATAATACATCACTACCAAATACTGATGGGTGTGACAATACACCACTACCAAATACTGATGTTGTGACAATACACCACTACCAAATACTGATGGTGTGATAATAGACCACTACCAAATACTGATGGTGTGACAATACACCACTACCAAATACTGATGGTGTGATAATAGACCACTACCAAATACTGATGGTGTGATAATAGACCACTACCAAATACTGATGGTGTGACAATACATCACTACCAAGTCCTGATCAGTGTGACAATACACCACTACCAAATACTGATGGGTGTGACAATACATCACTACCAAATACTGATGGGTGTGACAATACACCACTACCAAATACTGATGGGTGTGACAATACATCACTACCAAATACTGATGGTGTGACAATACATCACTACCAAATACTGATGGTGTGACAATACATCACTATCAAATACTGATGGTGTGACAATACACCACTACCAAATACTGATGGTGTGATAATAGACCACTAGCAAATACTGATGGTGTGACAATACACCACTACCAAATACTGATGGTGTGACAATATATCACTACCAAATACTGATGGTGTGACAATACATCACTACCAAATACTGATGGTGTGACAATACATCACTACCAAATACTGATGGTGTGACAATACACCACTACCAAATACTGATGGTGTGATAATAGACCACTAGCAAATACTGATGGTGTGACAATACACCACTACCAAATACTGATGGTGTGACAATACATCACTACCAAATACTGATGGTGTGACAATACACCACTACCAAATACTGATGGTGTGACAATACACCACTACCAAATACTGATGGTGTGATAATAGACCACTACCAAATACTGATGGTGTGATAATACATCACTACCAAATACTGATGGTGTGACAATACACCACTACCAAATACTGATGGGTGTGACAATACACCACTACCAAATACTGATAGTGTGACAATACATCACTACCAAATACTGATGGTGTGACAATACATCACTACCAAATACTGATGGGTGTGACAATACACCACTACCAAATACTGATGGTGTGATAATAGACTACTACCAAATACTGATGGTGTGACAATACATCAGTACCAAATACTGATGGGTGTGGCAATACATCACTACCAAATACTGATGGGTGTGAGAATACACCACTACCAAATACTGATGGTGTGATAATAGACCACTACCAAATACTGATGGTGTGACAATACACCACTACCAAATACTGATGGGTGTGACAATACATCACTACCAAATACTGATGGTGTGACAATACATCACTACCACATTCTGATGGGTGTGATAATACATCACTACCAAATACTGATGGGTGTGACAATACACCACTACCAAATACTGATGTTGTGACAATACACCACTACCAAATACTGATGGTGTGATAATAGACCACTACCAAATACTGATGGTGTGACAATACACCACTACCAAATACTGATGGTGTGATAATAGACCACTACCAAATACTGATGGTGTGATAATAGACCACTACCAAATACTGATGGTGTGACAATACATCACTACCAAGTCCTGATCAGTGTGACAATACACCACTACCAAATACTGATGGGTGTGACAATACATCACTACCAAATACTGATGGGTGTGACAATACACCACTACCAAATACTGATGGGTGTGACAATACATCACTACCAAATACTGATGGTGTGACAATACATCACTACCAAATACTGATGGTGTGACAATACATCACTACCAAATACTGATGGTGTGACAATACACCACTACCAAATACTGATGGTGTGATAATAGACCACTAGCAAATACTGATGGTGTGACAATACACCACTACCAAATACTGATGGTGTGACAATACATCACTACCAAATACTGATGGTGTGACAATACATCACTACCAAATACTGATGGTGTGACAATACATCACTACCAAATACTGATGGTGTGACAATACACCACTACCAAATACTGATGGTGTGATAATAGACCACTAGCAAATACTGATGGTGTGACAATACACCACTACCAAATACTGATGGTGTGACAATACATCACTACCAAATACTGATGGTGTGACAATACACCACTACCAAATACTGATGGTGTGACAATACACCACTACCAAATACTGATGGTGTGATAATAGACCACTACCAAATACTGATGGTGTGATAATACATCACTACCAAATACTGATGGTGTGACAATACACCACTACCAAATACTGATGGGTGTGACAATACACCACTACCAAATACTGATAGTGTGACAATACATCACTACCAAATACTGATGGTGTGACAATACATCACTACCAAATACTGATGGGTGTGACAATACACCACTACCAAATACTGATGGTGTGATAATAGACTACTACCAAATACTGATGGTGTGACAATACATCAGTACCAAATACTGATGGGTGTGACAATACATCACTACCAAATACTGATGGGTGTGAGAATACACCACTACCAAATACTGATGGTGTGATAATAGACCACTACCAAATACTGATGGTGTGACAATACACCACTACCAAATACTGATGGGTGTGACAATACATCACTACCAAATACTGATGGTGTGACAATACACCACTACCAAATACTGATGGGTGTGACAAGACATCACTACCAAATACTGATGGGTGTGACAATACATCACTACCACATTCTGATGGGTGTGATAATACATCACTACCAAATACTGATGGGTGTGACAATACACCACTACCAAATACTGATGTTGTGACAATACACCACTACCAAATACTGATGGTGTGATAATAGACCACTACCAAATACTGATGGTGTGACAATACACCACTACCAAATACTGATGGTGTGATAATAGACCACTACCAAATACTGATGGTGTGATAATAGACCACTACCAAATACTGATGGTGTGACAATACATCACTACCAAGTCCTGATCAGTGTGACAATACACCACTACCAAATACTGATGGGTGTGACAATACATCACTACCAAATACTGATGGGTGTGACAATACACCACTACCAAATACTGATGGGTGTGACAATACATCACTACCAAATACTGATGGTGTGACAATACATCACTACCAAATACTGATGGTGTGACAATACATCACTACCAAATACTGATGGTGTGATAATAGACCACTACCAAATACTGATGGGTGTGACAATACACCACTACCAAATACTGATGGTGTGATAATAGACCACTACCAAATACTGATGGTGTGATAATAGACCACTACCAAATACTGATGGGTGTGATAATAGACCACTACCAAATACTGATGGTGTGATAATAGACCACTACCAAATACTGATGGTGTGACAATACACCACTACCAAATACTGATGGTGTGATAATAGACCACTACCAAATACTGATGGTGTGACAATACACCACTACCAAATACTGATGGTGTGATAATAGACCACTACCAAATACTGATGGGTGTGACAATACACCACTACCAAATACTGATGGTGTGATAATAGACCACTACCAAATACTGATGGTGTGATAACAGTCCACTACCAAATACTGATGGGTGTGATAATAGACCACTACCAAATACTGATGGTGTGATAATAGACCACTACCAAATACTGATGGTGTGACAATACACCACTACCAAATACTGATGGTGTGATAATAGACCACTACCAAGTCCTGATGGTGTGATAATAGACCACTACCAAATACTGATGGTGTGACAATACACCACTACCAAATACTGATGGGTGTGACAATACACCACTACCAAATACTGATGGTGTGATAATAGACCACTACCAAATACTGATGGTGTGATAATAGACCACTACCAAATACTGATGGTGTGATAATAGACCACTACCAAATACTGATGGTGTGACAATACACCACTACCAAATACTGATGGTGTGACAATACATCACTACCAAATACTGATGGGTGTGACAATACACCACTACCAAATACTAATGGTGTGACAATACACCACTACCAAATACTGATGGTGTGATAATAGACCACTACCAAATACTGATGGTGTGATAATACATCACTACCAAATACTGATGGTGTGACAATACACCATTACCAAATACTGATGGTGTGACAATACATCACTACCAAATACTGATGGTGTGACAATACACCACTACCAAATACTGATGGTGTGACAATACATCACTACCAAATACTGATGGGTGTGACAATACACCACTACTAAATACTGATGGTGTGATAATAGACCACTACCAAATACTGATGGTGTGATAATAGACAACTACCAAATACTGATGGTGTGACAATACACCACTACCAAATACTGATGGTGTGACAATACATCACTACCAAATACTGATGGGTGTGACAATACATCACTACCAAATAATGATGGTGTGACAATACACCACTACCAAATACTGATGGTGTGATAATAGACCACTACCAAATACTGATGGTGTGATAATACATCACTACCAAATACTGATGGTGTGACAATACACCACTACCAAATACTGATGGTGTGACAATACACCACTACCAAATACTGATGGTGTGACAATACATCACTACCAAATACTGATGGGTGTGACAATACACCACTACCAAATACTGATGGTGTGACAATACACCACTACCAAATACTGATGGGTGTGACAATACACCACTACCAAATACTGATGGTGTGATAATAGACCACTACCAAATACTGATGGGTGTGATAATACATCACTACCAAATACTGATGGGTGTGATAACACATCACTACCAAATACTGATGGGTGTGATAATACATCACTACCAAATACTGATGGGAGTGACAATACACCACTACCAAATACTGATGGTGTGATAATAGACCACTACCAAATACTTATGGTGTGACAATACACCACTACCAAATACTGATGGTGTGATAATAGACCACTACCAAATACTGATGATGTGATAATAGACCACTACCAAATACTGATGGTGTGATAATAGACCACTACCAAATACTGATGGTGTGACAATACACCACTACCAAATACTGATGGTGTGATAATAGACCACTACCAAATACTGATGGGTGTGACAATACATCACTACCAAATACTGATGGGTGTGACAATACACCACTACCAAATACTGATGGGTGTGATAATACATCACTACCAAATACTGATGGGTGTGATAATACATCACTACCAAATACTGATGGGTGTGACAATACTCCACTACCAAATACTGATGGTGTGACAATACATCACTACCAAATACTGATGGGTGTGACAATACATCACTACCAAATACTGATGGGTGTGACAATACATCACTACCAAATACTGATGGGTGTGACAATACACCACTACCAAAAACTGATGGTGTGACAATACATCACTACCAAATACTGATGGGTGTGACAATACACCACTACCAAATACTGATGGTGTGATAATACATAACTACCAAATACTGATGGTGTCACAATACACCACTACCAAATACTGATGGTGTGACAATACACCACTACCAAATACTGATGGTGTGACAATACATCACTACCAAATACTGATGGTGTGACAATACACTACTACCAAATACTGATGGTGTGATAATAGACCACTACCAAATACTGATGGTGTGACAATACATCACTACCAAATACTGATGGTGTGACAATACATCACTACCAAATACTGATGGTGTGACAATACACCATTACCAAATACTGATGGTGTGATAATAGACCACTAGCAAATACTGATGGTGTGACAATACACCACTACCAAATACTAATGGTGTGACAATACATCACTACCAAATACTGATGGTGTGACAATACACCACTACCAAATACTGATGGTGTGACAATACACCACTACCAAATACTGATGGTGTGATAATAGACCACTACCAAATACTGATGGTGTGATAATACATCACTACCAAATACCGATGGTGTGACAATACACCACTACCAAATACTGATGGGTGTGACAATACACCACTACCAAATACTGATAGTGTGACAATACATCACTACCAAATACTGATGGTGTGACAATACATCACTACCAAATACTGATGGGTGTGACAATACACCACTACCAAATACTGATGGTGTGATAATAGACTACTACCAAATACTGATGGTGTGACAATACATCAGTACCAAATACTGATGGGTGTGACAATACATCACTACCAAATACTGATGGGTGTGAGAATACACCACTACCAAATACTGATGGTGTGATAATAGACCACTACCAAATACTGATGGTGTGACAATACACCACTACCAAATACTGATGGGTGTGACAATACATCACTACCAAATACTGATGGTGTGACAATACACCACTACCAAATACTGATGGGTGTGACAATACATCACTACCAAATACTGATGGGTGTGACAATACATCACTACCACATTCTGATGGGTGTGATAATACATCACTACCAAATACTGATGGGTGTGACAATACACCACTACCAAATACTGATGTTGTGACAATACACCACTACCAAATACTGATGGTGTGATAATAGACCACTACCAAATACTGATGGTGTGACAATACACCACTACCAAATACTGATGGTGTGATAATAGACCACTACCAAATACTGATGGTGTGATAATAGACCACTACCAAATACTGATGGTGTGACAATACATCACTACCAAGTCCTGATCAGTGTGACAATACACCACTACCAAATACTGATGGGTGTGACAATACATCACTACCAAATACTGATGGGTGTGACAATACACCACTACCAAATACTGATGGGTGTGATAATAGACCACTACCAAATACTGATGGTGTGATAATAGACCACTACCAAATACTGATGGTGTGACAATACACCACTACCAAATACTGATGGTGTGACAATACATCACTACCAAATACTGATGGGTGTGACAATACACCACTACCAAATACTGATGGTGTGACAATACACCACAACAAAATACTGATGGTGTGGTAATAGACCACTACCAAATACTGATGGTGTGATAATACATCACTACCAAATACTGATGGTGTGACAATACACCACTACCAAATACTGATGGTGTGACAATATACCACTACCAAATACTGATGATGTGACAATACATCACTACCAAATACTGATGGGTGTGACAATACACCACTACCAAATACTGATGGTGTGACAATACATCGCTACCAAATACTGATGGGTGTGATAATACATCACTACCAAATACTGATGGGTGTGATAATACATCACTACCAAATACTGATGGGTGTGACAATACATCACTACCAAATACTGATGGGTGTGACAATACACCACTATTAAATACTGATGGGTGTGACAATACATCACTACCAAATACTGATGGGTGTGACAATACATCACTACCAAATACTGATGGGTGTGACAATACACCACTACCAAATACTGATGGGTGTGACAATATACCACTACCAAATACTGATGGGTGTGACAATACATCACTACCAAATACTGATGGGTGTGACAATACATCACTACCAAATACTGCTGGGTGTGATAATAGACCACTACCAAATACTGATGGTGTGATAATAGACCACTACCAAATACTGATGGTGTGACAATACACCACTACCAAATACTGATGGTGTGACAATACATCACTACCAAATACTGATGGGTGTGACAATACATCACTACCAAATACTGATGGGTGTGACAATACACCACTACCAAATACTGATGGTGTGATAATAGACCACTACCAAATACTGATGGTGTGACAATACATCACTACCAAATACTGATGGGTGTGACAATACATCACTACCAAATACTGATGGGTGTGACAATACACCACTATTAAATACTGATGGGTGTGACAATACATCACTACCAAATACTGATGGGTGTGACAATACATCACTACCAAATACTGATGGGTGTGACAATACATCACTACCAAATACTGATGGGTGTGACAATACACCACTATTAAATACTGATGGGTGTGACAATACATCACTACCAAATACTGATGGGTGTGACAATACATCACTACCAAATACTGATGGGTGTGACAATACACCACTACCAAATACTGATGGGTGTGACAATATACCACTACCAAATACTGATGGGTGTGACAATACATCACTACCAAATACTGATGGGTGTGACAATACATCACTACCAAATACTGCTGGGTGTGATAATAGACCACTACCAAATACTGATGGTGTGATAATAGACCACTACCAAATACTGATGGTGTGACAATACACCACTACCAAATACTGATGGTGTGACAATACATCACTACCAAATACTGATGGTGTGACAATACACCACTACCAAATACTGATGGTGTGACAATACACCACTACCAAATACTGATGGTGTGATAATAGACCACTACCAAATACTGATGGTGTGATAATACATCACTACCAAATACTGATGGTGTGACAATACACCACTACCAAATACTGATGGGTGTGACAATACACCACTACCAAATACTGATAGTGTGACAATACATCACTACCAAATACTGATGGTGTGACAATACATCACTACCAAATACTGATGGGTGTGACAATACACCACTACCAAATACTGATGGTGTGATAATAGACTACTACCAAATACTGATGGTGTGACAATACATCACTACCAAATACTGATGGGTGTGACAATACATCACTACCAAATACTGATGGGTGTGAGAATACACCACTACCAAATACTGATGGTGTGATAATAGACCACTACCAGATACTGATGGTGTGACAATACACCACTACCAAATACTGATGGGTGTGACAATACATCACTACCAAATACTGATGGTGTGACAATACACCACTACCAAATACTGATGGGTGTGACAATACATCTCTACCAAATACTGATGGGTGTGACAATACATCACTACCACATTCTGATGGGTGTGATAATACATCACTACCAAATACTGATGGTGTGACAATACACCACTACCAAATACTGATGGTGTGACAATACATCACTACCAAATACTTATGGGTGTGACAATACACCACTACCAAATACTGATGGTGTGATAATAGACTACTACCAAATACTGATGGTGTGACAATACATCAGTACCAAATACTGATGGGTGTGACAATACATCACTACCAAATACTGATGGGTGTGAGAATACACCACTACCAAATACTGATGGTGTGATAATAGACCACTACCAAATACTGATGGTGTGACAATACACCACTACCAACTACTGATGGGTGTGACAATACATCACTACCAAATACTGATGGTGTGACAATACACCACTACCAAATACTGATGGGTGTGACAATACATCACTACCAAATACTGATGGGTGTGACAATACATCACTACCACATTCTGATGGGTGTGATAATACATCACTACCAAATACTGATGGGTGTGACAATACACCACTACCAAATACTGATGTTGTGACAATACACCACTACCAAATACTGATGGTGTGATAATAGACCACTACCAAATACTGATGGTGTGACAATACACCACTACCAAATACTGATGGTGTGATAATAGACCACTACCAAATACTGATGGTGTGATAATAGACCACTACCAAATACTGATGGTGTGACAATACATCACTACCAAGTCCTGATCAGTGTGACAATACACCACTACCAAATACTGATGGTGTGACAATACATCACTACCAAATAATGATGGGTGTGACAATACACCACTACCAAATACTGATGGTGTGATAATAGACCACTACCAAATACTGATGGTGTGACAATACACCACTACCAAATACTGATGGTGTGACAATACATCACTACCAAATACTGATGGGTGTGACAATACACCACTACCAAATACTGATGGTGTGACAATACACCACAACAAAATACTGATGGTGTGGTAATAGACCACTACCAAATACTGATGGTGTGATAATACATCACTACCAAATACTGATGGTGTGACAATACACCACTACCAAATACTGATGGTGTGACAATACACCACTACCAAATACTGATGGTGTGACAATACATCACTACCAAATACTGATGGGTGTGACAATACACCACTACCAAATACTGATGGTGTGACAATACATCGCTACCAAATACTGATGGGTGTGATAATACATCACTACCAAATACTGATGGGTGTGATAATACATCACTACCAAATACTGATGGGTGTGACAATACACCACTACCAAATACTGATGGTGTGATAATAGATCACTACCAAATACTGATGGGTGTGATAATACATCACTACCAAATACTGATGGGTGTGACAATACACCACTACCAAATACTGATGGTTGTGACAATACACCACTACCAAATACTGATGGTGTGATAATAGACCACTACCAAATACTGATGGGTGTGACAATACATCACTACCAAATACTGATGGGTGTGATAATACACCACTACCAAATACTGATGGTGTGACAATACATCACTACCAAATACTGTTGGGTGTGACAATACACCACTACCAAATACTGATGGTGTGATAATAGACCACTACCAAATACTGATGGTGTGACAATACACCACTACCAAATACTGATGGTGTGATAATAGACCACTACCAAATACTGATGGTGTGATAATAGACCACTACCAAATACTGATGGTGTGATAATAGACCACTACCAAATACTGATGGTGTGATAATACATCACTACCAAATAATGATGGTGTGACAATACACCACTACCAAATACTGATGGGTGTGACAATACACCACTACCAAATACTGATGGTGTGACAATACATCACTACCAAATACTGATGGTGTGACAATACACCACTACCAAATACTGATGGTGTGACAATACACCACTACCAAATACTGATGGTGTGATAATAGACCACTACCAAATACTGATGGTGTGACAATACATCACTACCAAATAATGATGGTGTGACAATACATCACTACCAAATACTGATGGTGTGACAATACACCACTACCAAATACTGATGGTGTGATAATAGACCACTACCAAATACTGATGGTGTGACAATACACCACTACCAAATACTGATGGTGTGACAATACATCACTACCAAATACTGATGGTGTGACAATACACCACTACCAAATACTCATGGTGTGACAATACACCACTACCAAATACTGATGGTGTGATAATAAACCACTACCAAATACTGATGGTGTGATAATACACCACGACCAAATACTGATGGTGTGACAATACATCACTACCAAATACTGATGGTGTGACAATACATCACTACCAAATACTGATGGGTGTGACAATACATCACTACCAAATACTGATGGGTGTGACAATACACCACTACCAAATACTGATGGTGTGATAATAGACCACTACCAAATACTGATGGGTGTGACAATACATCACTACCAAATACTGATGGGTGTGACAATACACAACTACCAAATACTGATGGTGTGATAATAGACCACTACCAAATACTGATGGTGTGACAATACATCACTACCAAATACTGATGGGTGTGACAATACATCACTACCAAATACTGATGGGTGTGACAATACACCACTATTAAATACTGATGGGTGTGACAATACATCACTACCAAATACTGATGGGTGTGACAATACATCACTACCAAATACTGATGGGTGTGACAATACATCACTACCAAATACTGATGGGTGTGACAATACACCACTATTAAATACTGATGGGTGTGACAATACATCACTACCAAATACTGATGGGTGTGACAATACATCACTACCAAATACTGATGGGTGTGACAATACACCACTACCAAATACTGATGGGTGTGACAATATACCACTACCAAATACTGATGGGTGTGACAATACATCACTACCAAATACTGATGGGTGTGACAATACATCACTACCAAATACTGCTGGGTGTGATAATAGACCACTACCAAATACTGATGGTGTGATAATAGACCACTACCAAATACTGATGGTGTGACAATACACCACTACCAAATACTGATGGTGTGACAATACATCACTACCAAATACTGATGGTGTGACAATACACCACTACCAAATACTGATGGTGTGACAATACACCACTACCAAATACTGATGGTGTGATAATAGACCACTACCAAATACTGATGGTGTGATAATACATCACTACCAAATACTGATGGTGTGACAATACACCACTACCAAATACTGATGGGTGTGACAATACACCACTACCAAATACTGATAGTGTGACAATACATCACTACCAAATACTGATGGTGTGACAATACATCACTACCAAATACTGATGGGTGTGACAATACACCACTACCAAATACTGATGGTGTGATAATAGACTACTACCAAATACTGATGGTGTGACAATACATCACTACCAAATACTGATGGGTGTGACAATACATCACTACCAAATACTGATGGGTGTGAGAATACACCACTACCAAATACTGATGGTGTGATAATAGACCACTACCAAATACTGATGGTGTGACAATACACCACTACCAAATACTGATGGGTGTGACAATACATCACTACCAAATACTGATGGTGTGACAATACACCACTACCAAATACTGATGGGTGTGACAATACATCACTACCAAATACTGATGGGTGTATCAATACATCACTACCACATTCTGATGGGTGTGATAATACATCACTACCAAATACTGATGTGTGTGACAATACACCACTACCAAATACTGATGTTGTGACAATACACCACTACCAAATACTGATGGTGTGATAATAGACCACTACCAAATACTGATGGTGTGACAATACACCACTACCAAATACTGATGGTGTGATAATAGACCACTACCAAATACTGATGGTGTGATAATAGACCACTACCAAATACTGATGGTGTGACAATACATCACTACCAAGTCCTGATCAGTGTGACAATACACCACTACCAAATACTGATGGGTGTGACAATACATCACTACCAAATACTGATGGGTGTGACAATACACCACTACCAAATACTGATGGGTGTGATAATAGACCACTACCAAATACTGATGGTGTGATAATAGACCACTACCAAATACTGATGGTGTGACAATACACCACTACCAAATACTGATGGTGTGACAATACATCACTACCAAATACTGATGGGTGTGACAATACACCACTACCAAATACTGATGGTGTGACAATACACCACAACAAAATACTGATGGTGTGGTAATAGACCACTACCAAATACTGATGGTGTGATAATACATCACTACCAAATACTGATGGTGTGACAATACACCACTACCAAATACTGATGGTGTGACAATACACCACTACCAAATACTGATGGTGTGACAATACATCACTACCAAATACTGATGGGTGTGACAATACACCACTACCAAATACTGATGGTGTGACAATACATCGCTACCAAATACTGATGGGTGTGATAATACATCACTACCAAATACTGATGGGTGTGATAATACATCACTACCAAATACTGATGGGTGTGACAATACATCACTACCAAATACTGATGGTGTGATAATAGATCACTACCAAATACTGATGGGTGTGATAATACATCACTACCAAATACTGATGGGTGTGACAATACACCACTACCAAATACTGATGGGTGTGACAATACACCACTACCAAATACTGATGGTGTGATAATAGACCACTACCAAATACTGATGGGTGTGACAATACATCACTACCAAATACTGATGGGTGTGATAATACACCACTACCAAATACTGATGGTGTGACAATACATCACTACCAAATACTGTTGGGTGTGACAATACACCACTACCAAATACTGATGGTGTGATAATAGACCACTACCAAATACTGATGGTGTGACAATACACCACTACCAAATACTGATGGTGTGATAATAGACCACTACCAAATACTGATGGTGTGATAATAGACCACTACCAAATACTGATTGTGTGATAATAGACCACTACCAAATACTGATGGTGTGATAATACATCACTACCAAATAATGATGGTGTGACAATACACCACTACCAAATACTGATGGGTGTGACAATACACCACTACCAAATACTGATGGTGTGACAATACACCACTACCAAATACTGATGGTGTGACAATACACCACTACCAAATACTGATGGTGTGACAATACACCACTACCAAATACTGATGGTGTGATAATAGACCACTACCAAATACTGATGGTGTGACAATACATCACTACCAAATACTGATGGTGTGACAATACATCACTACCAAATACTGATGGTGTGATAATACACCACTACCAAATACTGATGGTGTGATAATAGACCACTACCAAATACTGATGGTGTGAAAATACACCACTACCAAATACTGATGGTGTGACAATACATCACTACCAAATACTGATGGGTGTGACAATACACCACTACCAAATACTCATGGTGTGACAATACACCACTACCAAATACTGATGGTGTGATAATAGACCACTACCAAATACTGATGGGTGTGACAATACATCACTACCAAATACTGATGGGTGTGACAATACACCACTACCAAATACTGATGGTGTGATAATAGACCACTACCAAATACTGATGGTGTGACAATACATCACTACCAAATACTGATGGGTGTGACAATACATCACTACCAAATACTGATGGGTGTGACAATACACCACTATTAAATACTGATGGGTGTGACAATACATCACTACCAAATACTGATGGGTGTGACAATACATCACTACCAAATACTGATGGGTGTGACAATACATCACTACCAAATACTGATGGGTGTGACAATACACCACTATTAAATACTGATGGGTGTGACAATACATCACTACCAAATACTGATGGGTGTGACAATACATCACTACCAAATACTGATGGGTGTGACAATACACCACTACCAAATACTGATGGGTGTGACAATATACCACTACCAAATACTGATGGTGTGATAATAGACTACTACCAAATACTGATGGTGTGACAATACATCAGTACCAAATACTGATGGGTGTGACAATACATCACTACCAAATACTGATGGGTGTGAGAATACACCACTACCAAATACTGATGGTGTGATAATAGACCACTACCAAATACTGATGGTGTTACAATACACCACTACCAACTACTGATGGGTGTGACAATACATCACTACCAAATACTGATGGTGTGACAATACACCACTACCAAATACTGATGGGTGTGACAATACATCACTACCAAATACTGATGGGTGTGACAATACATCACTACCACATTCTGATGGGTGTGATAATACATCACTACCAAATACTGATGGGTGTGACAATACACCACTACCAAATACTGATGTTGTGACAATACACCACTACCAAATACTGATGGTGTGATAATAGACCACTACCAAATACTGATGGGTGTGACAATACATCACTACCACATTCTGATGGGTGTGATAATACATCACTACCAAATACTGATGGGTGTGACAATACACCACTACCAAATACTGATGTTGTGACAATACATCACTACCAAATACTGATGGTGTGATAATAGATCACTACCAAATACTGATGGGTGTGATAATACATCACTACCAAATACTGATGGGTGTGACAATACACCACTACCAAATACTGATGGGTGTGACAATACACCACTACCAAATACTGATGGTGTGATAATAGACCACTACCAAATACTGATGGGTGTGACAATACATCACTACCAAATACTGATGGGTGTGATAATACACCACTACCAAATACTGATGGTGTGACAATACATCACTACCAAATACTGTTGGGTGTGACAATACACCACTACCAAATACTGATGGTGTGATAATAGACCACTACCAAATACTGATGGTGTGACAATACACCACTACCAAATACTGATGGTGTGATAATAGACCACTACCAAATACTGATGGTGTGATAATAGACCACTACCAAATACTGATGGTGTGATAATAGACCACTACCAAATACTGATGGTGTGATAATACATCACTACCAAATAATGATGGTGTGACAATACACCACTACCAAATACTGATGGGTGTGACAATACACCACTACCAAATACTGATGGTGTGACAATACACCACTACCAAATACTGATGGTGTGACAATACACCACTACCAAATACTGATGGTGTGACAATACACCACTACCAAATACTGATGGTGTGATAATAGACCACTACCAAATACTGATGGTGTGACAATACATCACTACCAAATACTGATGGTGTGACAATACATCACTACCAAATACTGATGGTGTGATAATACACCACTACCAAATACTGATGGTGTGATAATAGACCACTACCAAATACTGATGGTGTGAAAATACACTACTACCAAATACTGATGGTGTGACAATACATCACTACCAAATACTGATGGGTGTGACAATACACCACTACCAAATACTCATGGTGTGACAATACACCACTACCAAATACTGATGGTGTGATAATAGACCACTACCAAATACTGATGGGTGTGACAATACATCACTACCAAATACTGATGGGTGTGACAATACACCACTACCAAATACTGATGGTGTGATAATAGACCACTACCAAATACTGATGGTGTGACAATACATCACTACCAAATACTGATGGGTGTGACAATACATCACTACCAAATACTGATGGGTGTGACAATACACCACTATTAAATACTGATGGGTGTGACAATACATCACTACCAAATACTGATGGGTGTGACAATACATCACTACCAAATACTGATGGGTGTGACAATACATCACTACCAAATACTGATGGGTGTGACAATACACCACTATTAAATACTGATGGGTGTGACAATACATCACTACCAAATACTGATGGGTGTGACAATACATCACTACCAAATACTGATGGGTGTGACAATACACCACTACCAAATACTGATGGGTGTGACAATATACCACTACCAAATACTGATGGTGTGATAATAGACTACTACCAAATACTGATGGTGTGACAATACATCAGTACCAAATACTGATGGGTGTGACAATACATCACTACCAAATACTGATGGGTGTGAGAATACACCACTACCAAATACTGATGGTGTGATAATAGACCACTACCAAATACTGATGGTGTTACAATACACCACTACCAACTACTGATGGGTGTGACAATACATCACTACCAAATACTGATGGTGTGACAATACACCACTACCAAATACTGATGGGTGTGACAATACATCACTACCAAATACTGATGGGTGTGACAATACATCACTACCACATTCTGATGGGTGTGATAATACATCACTACCAAATACTGATGGGTGTGACAATACACCACTACCAAATACTGATGTTGTGACAATACACCACTACCAAATACTGATGGTGTGATAATAGACCACTACCAAATACTGATGGTGTGACAATACACCACTACCAAATACTGATGGTGTGATAATAGACCACTACCAAATACTGATGGTGTGATAATAGACCACTACCAAATACTGATGGTGTGACAATACATCACTACCAAGTCCTGATCAGTGTGACAATACACCACTACCAAATACTGATGGTGTGACAATACATCACTACCAAATAATGATGGGTGTGACAATACACCACTACCAAATACTGATGGTGTGATAATAGACCACTACCAAATACTGATGGTGTGACAATACACCACTACCAAATACTGATGGTGTGACAATACATCACTACCAAATACTGATGGGTGTGACAATACACCACTACCAAATACTGATGGTGTGACAATACACCACAACAAAATACTGATGGTGTGGTAATAGACCACTACCAAATACTGATGGTGTGATAATACATCACTACCAAATACTGAAGGTGTGACAATACACCACTACCAAATACTGATGGTGTGACAATACACCACTACCAAATACTGATGGTGTGACAATACATCACTACCAAATACTGATGGTGTGACAATACATCGCTACCAAATACTGATGGGTGTGATAATACATCACTACCAAATACTGATGGGTGTGATAATACATCACTACCAAATACTGATGAGTGTGACAATACACCACTACCAAATACTGATGGTGTGATAATAGATCACTACCAAATACTGATGGGTGTGATAATACATCACTACCAAATACTGATGGGTGTGACAATACACCACTACCAAATACTGATGGGTGTGACAATACACCACTGCCAAATACTGATGGTGTGATAATAGACCACTACCAAATACTGATGGGTGTGACAATACATCACTACCAAATACTGATGGGTGTGATAATACACCACTACCAAATACTGATGGTGTGACAATACATCACTACCAAATACTGTTGGGTGTGACAATACACCACTACCAAATACTGATGGTGTGATAATAGACCACTACCAAATACTGATGGTGTGACAATACACCACTACCAAATACTGATGGTGTGATAATAGACCACTACCAAATACTGATGGTGTGATAATAGACCACTACCAAATACTGATGCTGTGATAATAGACCACTACCAAATACTGATGGTGTGATAATACATCACTACCAAATAATGATGGTGTGACAATACACCACTACCAAATACTGATGGGTGTGACAATACACCACTACCAAATACTGATGGTGTGACAATACATCACTACCAAATACTGATGGTGTGACAATACACCACTACCAAATACTGATGGTGTGACAATACACCACTACCAAATACTGATGGTGTGATAATAGACCACTACCAAATACTGATGGTGTGACAATACATCACTACCAAATACTGATGGTGTGACAATACATCACTACCAAATACTGATGGTGTGACAATACACCACTACCAAATACTGATGGTGTGATAATAGACCACTACCAAATACTGATGGTGTGACAATACACCACTACCAAATACTGATGGTGTGACAATACATCACTACCAAATACTGATGGTGTGACAATACACCACTACCAAATACTCATGGTGTGACAATACACCACTACCAAATACTGATGGTGTGATAATAAACCACTACCAAATACTGATGGTGTGATAATACACCACTACCAAATACTGATGGTGTGACAATACATCACTACCAAATACTGATGGTGTGACAATACATCACTACCAAATACTGATGGGTGTGACAATACATCACTACCAAATACTGATGGGTGTGACAATACACCACTACCAAATACTGATGGTGTGATAATAGACCACTACCAAATACTGATGGGTGTGACAATACATCACTACCAAATACTGATGGGTGTGACAATACATCACTACCAAATACTGATGGGTGTGACAATACACCACTACCAAATACTGATGGGTGTGACAATACACCACTGCCAAATACTGATGGTGTGATAATAGACCACTACCAAATACTGATGGGTGTGACAATACATCACTACCAAATACTGATGGGTGTGATAATACACCACTACCAAATACTGATGGTGTGACAATACATCACTACCAAATACTGTTGGGTGTGACAATACACCACTACCAAATACTGATGGTGTGATAATAGACCACTACCAAATACTGATGGTGTGACAATACACCACTACCAAATACTGATGGTGTGATAATAGACCACTACCAAATACTGATGGTGTGATAATAGACCACTACCAAATACTGATGCTGTGATAATAGACCACTACCAAATACTGATGGTGTGATAATACATCACTACCAAATAATGATGGTGTGACAATACACCACTACCAAATACTGATGGGTGTGACAATACACCACTACCAAATACTGATGGTGTGACAATACATCACTACCAAATACTGATGGTGTGACAATACACCACTACCAAATACTGATGGTGTGACAATACACCACTACCAAATACTGATGGTGTGATAATAGACCACTACCAAATACTGATGGTGTGACAATACATCACTACCAAATACTGATGGTGTGACAATACATCACTACCAAATACTGATGGTGTGACAATACACCACTACCAAATACTGATGGTGTGATAATAGACCACTACCAAATACTGATGGTGTGACAATACACCACTACCAAATACTGATGGTGTGACAATACATCACTACCAAATACTGATGGTGTGACAATACACCACTACCAAATACTCATGGTGTGACAATACACCACTACCAAATACTGATGGTGTGATAATAAACCACTACCAAATACTGATGGTGTGATAATACACCACTACCAAATACTGATGGTGTGAC
This sequence comes from Cepaea hortensis, assembly GCA_963921405.1. Taxonomy (NCBI): domain Eukaryota; kingdom Metazoa; phylum Mollusca; class Gastropoda; order Stylommatophora; family Helicidae; genus Cepaea; species Cepaea hortensis. Next base: position 55,185,555 of record OY992895.1, on the reverse strand, counting down.
AATACATCACTACCAAATACTGATGGTGTGACAATACATCACTACCAAATACTGATGGGTGTGACAATACATCACTACCAAATACTGATGGGTGTGACAATACACCACTACCAAATACTGATGGTGTGATAATAGACCACTACCAAATACTGATGGGTGTGACAATACATCACTACCAAATACTGATGGGTGTGACAATACACAACTACCAAATACTGATGGTGTGATAATAGACCACTACCAAATACTGATGGTGTGACAATACATCACTACCAAATACTGATGGGTGTGACAATACATCACTACCAAATACTGATGGGTGTGACAATACACCACTATTAAATACTGATGGGTGTGACAATACATCACTACCAAATACTGATGGGTGTGACAATACATCACTACCAAATACTGATGGGTGTGACAATACATCACTACCAAATACTGATGGGTGTGACAATACACCACTATTAAATACTGATGGGTGTGACAATACATCACTACCAAATACTGATGGGTGTGACAATACATCACTACCAAATACTGATGGGTGTGACAATACACCACTACCAAATACTGATGGGTGTGACAATATACCACTACCAAATACTGATGGGTGTGACAATACATCACTACCAAATACTGATGGGTGTGACAATACATCACTACCAAATACTGCTGGGTGTGATAATAGACCACTACCAAATACTGATGGTGTGATAATAGACCACTACCAAATACTGATGGTGTGACAATACACCACTACCAAATACTGATGGTGTGACAATACATCACTACCAAATACTGATGGTGTGACAATACACCACTACCAAATACTGATGGTGTGACAATACACCACTACCAAATACTGATGGTGTGATAATAGACCACTACCAAATACTGATGGTGTGATAATACATCACTACCAAATACTGATGGTGTGACAATACACCACTACCAAATACTGATGGGTGTGACAATACACCACTACCAAATACTGATAGTGTGACAATACATCACTACCAAATACTGATGGTGTGACAATACATCACTACCAAATACTGATGGGTGTGACAATACACCACTACCAAATACTGATGGTGTGATAATAGACTACTACCAAATACTGATGGTGTGACAATACATCACTACCAAATACTGATGGGTGTGACAATACATCACTACCAAATACTGATGGGTGTGAGAATACACCACTACCAAATACTGATGGTGTGATAATAGACCACTACCAAATACTGATGGTGTGACAATACACCACTACCAAATACTGATGGGTGTGACAATACATCACTACCAAATACTGATGGTGTGACAATACACCACTACCAAATACTGATGGGTGTGACAATACATCACTACCAAATACTGATGGGTGTATCAATACATCACTACCACATTCTGATGGGTGTGATAATACATCACTACCAAATACTGATGTGTGTGACAATACACCACTACCAAATACTGATGTTGTGACAATACACCACTACCAAATACTGATGGTGTGATAATAGACCACTACCAAATACTGATGGTGTGACAATACACCACTACCAAATACTGATGGTGTGATAATAGACCACTACCAAATACTGATGGTGTGATAATAGACCACTACCAAATACTGATGGTGTGACAATACATCACTACCAAGTCCTGATCAGTGTGACAATACACCACTACCAAATACTGATGGGTGTGACAATACATCACTACCAAATACTGATGGGTGTGACAATACACCACTACCAAATACTGATGGGTGTGATAATAGACCACTACCAAATACTGATGGTGTGATAATAGACCACTACCAAATACTGATGGTGTGACAATACACCACTACCAAATACTGATGGTGTGACAATACACCACAACAAAATACTGATGGTGTGGTAATAGACCACTACCAAATACTGATGGTGTGATAATACATCACTACCAAATACTGATGGTGTGACAATACACCACTACCAAATACTGATGGTGTGACAATACACCACTACCAAATACTGATGGTGTGACAATACATCACTACCAAATACTGATGGGTGTGACAATACACCACTACCAAATACTGATGGTGTGACAATACATCGCTACCAAATACTGATGGGTGTGATAATACATCACTACCAAATACTGATGGGTGTGATAATACATCACTACCAAATACTGATGGGTGTGACAATACATCACTACCAAATACTGATGGTGTGATAATAGATCACTACCAAATACTGATGGGTGTGATAATACATCACTACCAAATACTGATGGGTGTGACAATACACCACTACCAAATACTGATGGGTGTGACAATACTCCACTACCAAATACTGATGGTGTGATAATAGACCACTACCAAATACTGATGGGTGTGACAATACATCACTACCAAATACTGATGGGTGTGATAATACACCACTACCAAATACTGATGGTGTGACAATACATCACTACCAAATACTGTTGGGTGTGACAATACACCACTACCAAATACTGATGGTGTGATAATAGACCACTACCAAATACTGATGGTGTGACAATACACCACTACCAAATACTGATGGTGTGATAATAGACCACTACCAAATACTGATGGTGTGATAATAGACCACTACCAAATACTGATGGTGTGATAATAGACCACTACCAAATACTGATGGTGTGATAATACATCACTACCAAATAATGATGGTGTGACAATACACCACTACCAAATACTGATGGGTGTGACAATACACCACTACCAAATACTGATGGTGTGACAATACACCACTACCAAATACTGATGGTGTGACAATACACCACTACCAAATACTGATGGTGTGACAATACACCACTACCAAATACTGATGGTGTGATAATAGACCACTACCAAATACTGATGGTGTGACAATACATCACTACCAAATACTGATGGTGTGACAATACATCACTACCAAATACTGATGGTGTGATAATACACCACTACCAAATACTGATGGTGTGATAATAGACCACTACCAAATACTGATGGTGTGAAAATACACCACTACCAAATACTGATGGTGTGACAATACATCACTACCAAATACTGATGGGTGTGACAATACACCACTACCAAATACTCATGGTGTGACAATACACCACTACCAAATACTGATGGTGTGATAATAGACCACTACCAAATACTGATGGGTGTGACAATACATCACTACCAAATACTGATGGGTGTGACAATACACCACTACCAAATACTGATGGTGTGATAATAGACCACTACCAAATACTGATGGTGTGACAATACATCACTACCAAATACTGATGGGTGTGACAATACATCACTACCAAATACTGATGGGTGTGACAATACACCACTATTAAATACTGATGGGTGTGACAATACATCACTACCAAATACTGATGGGTGTGACAATACATCACTACCAAATACTGATGGGTGTGACAATACATCACTACCAAATACTGATGGGTGTGACAATACACCACTATTAAATACTGATGGGTGTGACAATACATCACTACCAAATACTGATGGGTGTGACAATACATCACTACCAAATACTGATGGGTGTGACAATACACCACTACCAAATACTGATGGGTGTGACAATATACCACTACCAAATACTGATGGGTGTGACAATACATCAGTACCAAATACTGATGGGTGTGACAATACATCACTACCAAATACTGATGGGTGTGAGAATACACCACTACCAAATACTGATGGTGTGATAATAGACCACTACCAAATACTGATGGTGTGACAATACACCACTACCAAATACTGATGGGTGTGACAATACATCACTACCAAATACTGATGGTGTGACAATACACCACTACCAAATACTGATGGGTGTGACAATACATCACTACCAAATACTGATGGGTGTGACAATACATCACTACCACATTCTGATGGGTGTGATAATACATCACTACCAAATACTGATGGGTGTGACAATACACCACTACCAAATACTGATGTTGTGACAATACACCACTACCAAATACTGATGGTGTGATAATAGACCACTACCAAATACTGATGGTGTGACAATACACCACTACCAAATACTGATGGTGTGATAATAGACCACTACCAAATACTGATGGTGTGATAATAGACCACTACCAAATACTGATGGTGTGACAATACATCACTACCAAGTCCTGATCAGTGTGACAATACACCACTACCAAATACTGATGGGTGTGACAATACATCACTACCAAATACTGATGGGTGTGACAATACACCACTACCAAATACTGATGGGTGTGATAATAGACCACTACCAAATACTGATGGTGTGATAATAGACCACTACCAAATACTGATGGTGTGACAATACACCACTACCAAATACTGATGGTGTGACAATACATCACTACCAAATACTGATGGGTGTGACAATACACCACTACCAAATACTGATGGTGTGACAATACACCACAACAAAATACTGATGGTGTGGTAATAGACCACTACCAAATACTGATGGTGTGATAATACATCACTACCAAATACTGATGGTGTGACAATACACCACTACCAAATACTGATGGTGTGACAATACACCACTACCAAATACTGATGGTGTGACAATACATCACTACCAAATACTGATGGGTGTGACAATACACCACTACCAAATACTGATGGTGTGACAATACATCGCTACCAAATACTGATGGGTGTGATAATACATCACTACCAAATACTGATGGGTGTGATAATACATCACTACCAAATACTGATGGGTGTGACAATACATCACTACCAAATACTGATGGTGTGATAATAGATCACTACCAAATACTGATGGGTGTGATAATACATCACTACCAAATACTGATGGGTGTGACAATACATCACTACCAAATACTGATGGGTGTGACAATACACCACTACCAAATACTGATGGTGTGATAATAGACCACTACCAAATACTGATGGGTGTGACAATACATCACTACCAAATACTGATGGGTGTGATAATACACCACTACCAAATACTGATGGTGTGACAATACATCACTACCAAATACTGTTGGGTGTGACAATACACCACTAACAAATACTGATGGTGTGATAATAGACCACTACCAAATACTGATGGTGTGACAATACACCACTACCAAATACTGATGGTGTGATAATAGACCACTACCAAATACTGATGGTGTGATAATAGACCACTACCAAATACTGATGGTGTGATAATAGACCATTACCAAATACTGATGGTGTGATAATACATCACTACCAAATAATGATGGTGTGACAATACACCACTACCAAATACTGATGGGTGTGACAATACACCACTACCAAATACTGATGGTGTGACAATACATCACTACCAAATACTGATGGTGTGACAATACACCACTACCAAATACTGATGGTGTGACAATACACCACTACCAAATACTGATGGTGTGATAATAGACCACTAGATAATACTGATGGTGTGACAATACATCACTACCAAATACTGATGGTGTGACAATACATCACTACCAAATACTGATGGTGTGATAATACACCACTACCAAATACTGATGGTGTGATAATAGACCACTACAAAATACTGATGGTGTGAAAATACACCACTACCAAATACTGATGGTGTGACAATACATCACTACCAAATACTGATGGGTGTGACAATACACCACTACCAAATACTCATGGTGTGACAATACACCACTACCAAATACTGATGGTGTGATAATAGACCACTACCAAATACTGATGGGTGTGACAATACATCACTACCAAATACTGATGGGTGTGACAATACACCACTACCAAATACTGATGGTGTGATAATAGACCACTACCAAATACTGATGGTGTGACAATACATCACTACCAAATACTGATGGGTGTGACAATACATCACTACCAAATACTGATGGGTGTGACAATACACCACTATTAAATACTGATGGGTGTGACAATACATCACTACCAAATACTGATGGGTGTGACAATACATCACTACCAAATACTGATGGGTGTGACAATACACAACTACCAAATACTGATGGTGTGATAATAGACCACTACCAAATACTGATGGTGTGACAATACATCACTACCAAATACTGATGGGTGTGACAATACATCACTACCAAATACTGATGGGTGTGACAATACACCACTATTAAATACTGATGGGTGTGACAATACATCACTACCAAATACTGATGGGTGTGACAATACATCACTACCAAATACTGATGGGTGTGACAATACATCACTACCAAATACTGATGGGTGTGACAATACACCACTATTAAATACTGATGGGTGTGACAATACATCACTACCAAATACTGATGGGTGTGACAATACATCACTACCAAATACTGATGGGTGTGACAATACACCACTACCAAATACTGATGGGTGTGACAATATACCACTACCAAATACTGATGGGTGTGACAATACATCACTACCAAATACTGATGGGTGTGACAATACATCACTACCAAATACTGCTGGGTGTGATAATAGACCACTACCAAATACTGATGGTGTGATAATAGACCACTACCAAATACTGATGGTGTGACAATACACCACTACCAAATACTGATGGTGTGACAATACATCACTACCAAATACTGATGGTGTGACAATACACCACTACCAAATACTGATGGTGTGACAATACACCACTACCAAATACTGATGGTGTGATAATAGACCACTACCAAATACTGATGGTGTGATAATACATCACTACCAAATACTGATGGTGTGACAATACACCACTACCAAATACTGATGGGTGTGACAATACACCACTACCAAATACTGATAGTGTGACAATACATCACTACCAAATACTGATGGTGTGACAATACATCACTACCAAATACTGATGGGTGTGACAATACACCACTACCAAATACTGATGGTGTGATAATAGACTACTACCAAATACTGATGGTGTGACAATACATCACTACCAAATACTGATGGGTGTGACAATACATCACTACCAAATACTGATGGGTGTGAGAATACACCACTACCAAATACTGATGGTGTGATAATAGACCACTACCAAATACTGATGGTGTGACAATACACCACTACCAAATACTGATGGGTGTGACAATACATCACTACCAAATACTGATGGTGTGACAATACACCACTACCAAATACTGATGGGTGTGACAATACATCACTACCAAATACTGATGGGTGTATCAATACATCACTACCACATTCTGATGGGTGTGATAATACATCACTACCAAATACTGATGTGTGTGACAATACACCACTACCAAATACTGATGTTGTGACAATACACCACTACCAAATACTGATGGTGTGATAATAGACCACTACCAAATACTGATGGTGTGACAATACACCACTACCAAATACTGATGGTGTGATAATAGACCACTACCAAATACTGATGGTGTGATAATAGACCACTACCAAATACTGATGGTGTGACAATACATCACTACCAAGTCCTGATCAGTGTGACAATACACCACTACCAAATACTGATGGGTGTGACAATACATCACTACCAAATACTGATGGGTGTGACAATACACCACTACCAAATACTGATGGGTGTGATAATAGACCACTACCAAATACTGATGGTGTGATAATAGACCACTACCAAATACTGATGGTGTGACAATACACCACTACCAAATACTGATGGTGTGACAATACATCACTACCAAATACTGATGGGTGTGACAATACACCACTACCAAATACTGATGGTGTGACAATACACCACAACAAAATACTGATGGTGTGGTAATAGACCACTACCAAATACTGATGGTGTGATAATACATCACTACCAAATACTGATGGTGTGACAATACACCACTACCAAATACTGATGGTGTGACAATACACCACTACCAAATACTGATGGTGTGACAATACATCACTACCAAATACTGATGAGTGTGACAATACACCACTACCAAATACTGATGGTGTGACAATACATCGCTACCAAATACTGATGGGTGTGATAATACATCACTACCAAATACTGATGGGTGTGATAATACATCACTACCAAATACTGATGGGTGTGACAATACATCACTACCAAATACTGATGGTGTGATAATAGATCACTACCAAATACTGATGGGTGTGATAATACATCACTACCAAATACTGATGGGTGTGACAATACACCACTACCAAATACTGATGGGTGTGACAATACACCACTACCAAATACTGATGGTGTGATAATAGACCACTACCAAATACTGATGGGTGTGACAATACATCACTACCAAATACTGATGGGTGTGATAATACACCACTACCAAATACTGATGGTGTGACAATACATCACTACCAAATACTGTTGGGTGTGACAATACACCACTACCAAATACTGATGGTGTGATAATAGACCACTACCAAATACTGATGGTGTGACAATACACCACTACCAAATACTGATGGTGTGATAATAGACCACTACCAAATACTGATGGTGTGATAATAGACCACTACCAAATACTGATGGTGTGATAATAGACCACTACCAAATACTGATGGTGTGATAATACATCACTACCAAATAATGATGGTGTGACAATACACCACTACCAAATACTGATGGGTGTGACAATACACCACTACCAAATACTGATGGTGTGACAATACACCACTACCAAATACTGATGGTGTGACAATACACCACTACCAAATACTGATGGTGTGACAATACACCACTACCAAATACTGATGGTGTGATAATAGACCACTACCAAATACTGATGGTGTGACAATACATCACTACCAAATACTGATGGTGTGACAATACATCACTACCAAATACTGATGGTGTGATAATACACCACTACCAAATACTGATGGTGTGATAATAGACCACTACCAAATACTGATGGTGTGAAAATACACCACTACCAAATACTGATGGTGTGACAATACATCACTACCAAATACTGATGGGTGTGACAATACACCACTACCAAATACTCATGGTGTGACAATACACCACTACCAAATACTGATGGTGTGATAATAGACCACTACCAAATACTGATGGGTGTGACAATACATCACTACCAAATACTGATGGGTGTGACAATACACCACTACCAAATACTGATGGTGTGATAATAGACCACTACCAAATACTGATGGTGTGACAATACATCACTACCAAATACTGATGGGTGTGACAATACATCACTACCAAATACTGATGGGTGTGACAATACACCACTATTAAATACTGATGGGTGTGACAATACATCACTACCAAATACTGATGGGTGTGACAATACATCACTACCAAATACTGATGGGTGTGACAATACATCACTACCAAATACTGATGGGTGTGACAATACACCACTATTAAATACTGATGGGTGTGACAATACATCACTACCAAATACTGATGGGTGTGACAATACATCACTACCAAATACTGATGGGTGTGACAATACACCACTACCAAATACTGATGGGTGTGACAATATACCACTACCAAATACTGATGGGTGTGACAATACATCAGTACCAAATACTGATGGGTGTGACAATACATCACTACCAAATACTGATGGGTGTGAGAATACACCACTACCAAATACTGATGGTGTGATAATAGACCACTACCAAATACTGATGGTGTGACAATACACCACTACCAAATACTGATGGGTGTGACAATACATCACTACCAAATACTGATGGTGTGACAATACACCACTACCAAATACTGATGGGTGTGACAATACATCACTACCAAATACTGATGGGTGTGACAATACATCACTACCACATTCTGATGGGTGTGATAATACATCACTACCAAATACTGATGGGTGTGACAATACACCACTACCAAATACTGATGTTGTGACAATACACCACTACCAAATACTGATGGTGTGATAATAGACCACTACCAAATACTGATGGTGTGACAATACACCATTACCAAATACTGATGGTGTGATAATAGACCACTACCAAATACTGATGGTGTGATAATAGACCACTACCAAATACTGATGGTGTGACAATACATCACTACCAAGTCCTGATCAGTGTGACAATACACCACTACCAAATACTGATGGGTGTGACAATACATCACTACCAAATACTGATGGGTGTGACAATACACCACTACCAAATACTGATGGGTGTGATAATAGACCACTACCAAATACTGATGGTGTGATAATAGACCACTACCAAATACTGATGGTGTGACAATACACCACTACCAAATACTGATGGTGTGACAATACATCACTACCAAATACTGATGGGTGTGACAATACACCACTACCAAATACTGATGGTGTGACAATACACCACAACAAAATACTGATGGTGTGGTAATAGACCACTACCAAATACTGATGGTGTGATAATACATCACTACCAAATACTGATGGTGTGACAATACACCACTACCAAATACTGATGGTGTGACAATACACCACTACCAAATACTGATGGTGTGACAATACATCACTACCAAATACTGATGGGTGTGACAATACACCACTACCAAATACTGATGGTGTGACAATACATCGCTACCAAATACTGATGGGTGTGATAATACATCACTACCAAATACTGATGGGTGTGATAATACATCACTACCAAATACTGATGGGTGTGACAATACATCACTACCAAATACTGATGGTGTGATAATAGATCACTACCAAATACTGATGGGTGTGATAATACATCACTACCAAATACTGATGGGTGTGACAATACATCACTACCAAATACTGATGGGTGTGACAATACACCACTACCAAATACTGATGGTGTGATAATAGACCACTACCAAATACTGATGGGTGTGACAATACATCACTACCAAATACTGATGGGTGTGATAATACACCACTACCAAATACTGATGGTGTGACAATACATCACTACCAAATACTGTTGGGTGTGACAATACACCACTAACAAATACTGATGGTGTGATAATAGACCACTACCAAATACTGATGGTGTGACAATACACCACTACCAAATACTGATGGTGTGATAATAGACCACTACCAAATACTGATGGTGTGATAATAGACCACTACCAAATACTGATGGTGTGATAATAGACCACTACCAAATACTGATGGTGTGATAATACATCACTACCAAATAATGATGGTGTGACAATACACCACTACCAAATACTGATGGGTGTGACAATACACCACTACCAAATACTGATGGTGTGACAATACATCACTACCAAATACTGATGGTGTGACAATACACCACTACCAAATACTGATGGTGTGACAATACACCACTACCAAATACTGATGGTGTGATAATAGACCACTAGATAATACTGATGGTGTGACAATACATCACTACCAAATACTGATGGTGTGACAATACATCACTACCAAATACTGATGGTGTGATAATACACCACTACCAAATACTGATGGTGTGATAATAGACCACTACAAAATACTGATGGTGTGAAAATACACCACTACCAAATACTGATGGTGTGACAATACATCACTACCAAATACTGATGGGTGTGACAATACACCACTACCAAATACTCATGGTGTGACAATACACCACTACCAAATACTGATGGTGTGATAATAGACCACTACCAAATACTGATGGGTGTGACAATACATCACTACCAAATACTGATGGGTGTGACAATACACCACTACCAAATACTGATGGTGTGATAATAGACCACTACCAAATACTGATGGTGTGACAATACATCACTACCAAATACTGATGGGTGTGACAATACATCACTACCAAATACTGATGGGTGTGACAATACACCACTATTAAATACTGATGGGTGTGACAACACATCACTACCAAATACTGATGGGTGTGACAATACATCACTACCAAATACTGATGGGTGTGACAATACATCACTACCAAATACTGATGGGTGTGACAATACACCACTATTAAATACTGATGGGTGTGACAATACATCACTACCAAATACTGATGGGTGTGACAATACATCACTACCAAATACTGATGGGTGTGACAATACACCACTACCAAATACTGATGGGTGTGACAATATACCACTACCAAATACTGATGGGTGTGACAATACATCACTACCAAATACTGATGGGTGTGACAATACATCACTACCAAATACTGCTGGGTGTGATAATAGACCACTACCAAATACTGATGGTGTGATAATAGACCACTACCAAATACTGATGGTGTGACAATACACCACTACCAAATACTGATGGTATGACAATACATCACTACCAAATACTGATGGGTGTGACAATACATCACTACCAAATACTGATGGGTGTGACAATACACCACTACCAAATACTGATGGTGTGATAATAGACCACTACCAAATACTGATGGTGTGACAATACATCACTACCAAATACTGATGGGTGTGACAATACATCACTACCAAATACTGATGGGTGTTACAATACACCACTATTAAATACTGATGGGTGTGACAATACATCACTACCAAATACTGATGGGTGTGACAATACATCACTACCAAATACTGATGGGTGTGACAATACATCACTACCAAATACTGATGGGTGTGACAATACACCACTATTAAATACTGATGGGTGTGACAATACATCACTACCAAATACTGATGGGTGTGACAATACATCACTACCAAATACTGATGGGTGTGACAATACACCACTATTAAATACTGATGGGTGTGACAATATACCACTACCAAATACTGATGGGTGTGACAATACATCACTACCAAATACTGATGGGTGTGACAATACATCACTACCAAATACTGCTGGGTGTGATAATAGACCACTACCAAATACTGATGGTGTGATAATAGACCACTACCAAATACTGATGGTGTGACAATACACCACTACCAAATACTGATGGTGTGACAATACATCACTACCAAATACTGATGGTGTGACAATACACCACTACCAAATACTGATGGTGTGACAATACACCACTACCAAATACTGATGGTGTGATAATAGACCACTACCAAATACTGATGGTGTGATAATACATCACTACCAAATACTGATGGTGTGACAATACACCACTACCAAATACTGATGGGTGTGACAATACACCACTACCAAATACTGATAGTGTGACAATACATCACTACCAAATACTGATGGTGTGACAATACATCACTACCAAATACTGATGGGTGTGACAATACACCACTACCAAATACTGATGGTGTGATAATAGACTACTACCAAATACTGATGGTGTGACAATACATCACTACCAAATACTGATGGGTGTGACAATACATCACTACCAAATACTGATGGGTGTGAGAATACACCACTACCAAATACTGATGGTGTGATAATAGACCACTACCAAATACTGATGGTGTGACAATACACCACTACCAAATACTGATGGGTGTGACAATACATCACTACCAAATACTGATGGTGTGACAATACACCACTACCAAATACTGATGGGTGTGACAATACATCTCTACCAAATACTGATGGGTGTGACAATACATCACTACCACATTCTGATGGGTGTGATAATACATCACTACCAAATACTGATGGTGTGACAATACACCACTACCAAATACTGATGGTGTGACAATACATCACTACCAAATACTTATGGGTGTGACAATACACCACTACCAAATACTGATGGTGTGATAATAGACTACTACCAAATACTGATGGTGTGACAATACATCAGTACCAAATACTGATGGGTGTGACAATACATCACTACCAAATACTGATGGGTGTGAGAATACACCACTACCAAATACTGATGGTGTGATAATAGACCACTACCAAATACTGATGGTGTGACAATACACCACTACCAACTACTGATGGGTGTGACAATACATCACTACCAAATACTGATGGTGTGACAATACACCACTACCAAATACTGATGGGTGTGACAATACATCACTACCAAATACTGATGGGTGTGACAATACATCACTACCACATTCTGATGGGTGTGATAATACATCACTACCAAATACTGATGGGTGTGACAATACACCACTACCAAATACTGATGTTGTGACAATACACCACTACCAAATACTGATGGTGTGATAATAGACCACTACCAAATACTGATGGTGTGACAATACACCACTACCAAATACTGATGGTGTGATAATAGACCACTACCAAATACTGATGGTGTGATAATAGACCACTACCAAATACTGATGGTGTGACAATACATCACTACCAAGTCCTGATCAGTGTGACAATACACCACTACCAAATACTGATGGGTGTGACAATACATCACTACCAAATACTGATGGGTGTGACAATACACCACTACCAAATACTGATGGGTGTGATAATAGACCACTACGAAATACTGATGGTGTGATAATAGACCACTACCAAATACTGATGGTGTGACAATACACCACTACCAAATACTGATGGTGTGACAATACATCACTACCAAATACTGATGGGTGTGACAATACACCACTACCAAATACTGATGGTGTGACAATACACCACAACAAAATACTGATGGTGTGGTAATAGACCACTACCAAATACTGATGGTGTGATAATACATCACTACCAAATACTGATGGTGTGACAATACACCACTACCAAATACTGATGGTGTGACAATACACCACTACCAAATACTGATGGTGTGACAATACATCACTACCAAATACTGATGGGTGTGACAATACACCACTACCAAATACTGATGGTGTGACAATACATCGCTACCAAATACTGATGGGTGTGATAATACATCACTACCAAATACTGATGGGTGTGATAATACATCACTACCAAATACTGATGGGTGTGACAATACACCACTACCAAATACTGATGGTGTGATAATAGATCACTACCAAATACTGATGGGTGTGATAATACATCACTACCAAATACTGATGGGTGTGACAATACACCACTACCAACTACTGATGGGTGTGACAATACACCACTACCAAATACTGATGGTGTGATAATAGACCACTACCAAATACTGATGGGTGTGACAATACATCACTACCAAATACTGATGGGTGTGATAATACACCACTACCAAATACTGATGGTGTGACAATACATCACTACCAAATACTGTTGGGTGTGACAATACACCACTACCAAATACTGATGGTGTGATAATAGACCACTACCAAATACTGATGGTGTGACAATACACCACTACCAAATACTGATGGTGTGATAATAGACCACTACCAAATACTGATGGTGTGATAATAGACCACTACCAAATACTGATGGTGTGATAATAGACCACTACCAAATACTGATGGTGTGATAATACATCACTACCAAATAATGATGGTGTGACAATACACCACTACCAAATACTGATGGGTGTGACAATACACCACTACCAAATACTGATGGTGTGACAATACATCACTACCAAATACTGATGGTGTGACAATACACCACTACCAAATACTGATGGTGTGACAATACACCACTACCAAATACTGATGGTGTGATAATAGACCACTACCAAATACTGATGGTGTGACAATACATCACTACCAAATACTGATGGTGTGACAATACATCACTACCAAATACTGATGGTGTGACAATACACCACTACCAAATACTGATGGTGTGATAATAGACCACTACCAAATACTGATGGTGTGACAATACACCACTACCAAATACTGATGGTGTGACAATACATCACTACCAAATACTGATGGTGTGACAATACACCACTACCAAATTCTCATGGTGTGACAATACACCACTACCAAATACTGATGGTGTGATAATAGACCACTACCAAATACTGATGGTGTGATAATACACCACTACCAAATACTGATGGTGTGACAATACATCACTACCAAATACTGATGGTGTGACAATACATCACTACCAAATACTGATGGGTGTGACAATACATCACTACCAAATACTGATGGGTGTGACAATACACCACTACCAAATACTGATGGTGTGATAATAGACCACTACCAAATACTGATGGGTGTGACAATACATCACTACAAAATACTGATGGGTGTGACAATACACAACTACCAAATACTGATGGTGTGATAATAGACCACTACCAAATACTGATGGTGTGACAATACATCACTACCAAATACTGATGGGTGTGACAATACATCACTACCAAATACTGATGGGTGTGACAATACACCACTATTAAATACTGATGGGTGTGACAATACATCACTACCAAATACTGATGGGTGTGACAATACATCACTACCAAATACTGATGGGTGTGACAATACATCACTACCAAATACTGATGGGTGTGACAATACACCACTATTAAATACTGATGGGTGTGACAATACATCACTACCAAATACTGATGGGTGTGACAATACATCACTACCAAATACTGATGGGTGTGACAATACACCACTACCAAATACTGATGGGTGTGACAATATACCACTACCAAATACTGATGGGTGTGACAATACATCACTACCAAATACTGATGGGTGTGACAATACATCACTACCAAATACTGCTGGGTGTGATAATAGACCACTACCAAATACTGATGGTGTGATAATAGACCACTACCAAATACTGATGGTGTGACAATACACCACTACCAAATACTGATGGTGTGACAATACATCACTACCAAATACTGATGGTGTGACAATACACCACTACCAAATACTGATGGTGTGACAATACACCACTACCAAATACTGATGGTGTGATAATAGACCACTACCAAATACTGATGGTGTGATAATACATCACTACCAAATACTGATGGTGTGACAATACACCACTACCAAATACTGATGGGTGTGACAATACACCACTACCAAATACTGATAGTGTGACAATACATCACTACCAAATACTGATGGTGTGACAATACATCACTACCAAATACTGATGGGTGTGACAATACACCACTACCAAATACTGATGGTGTGATAATAGACTACTACCAAATACTGATGGTGTGACAATACATCACTACCAAATACTGATGGGTGTGACAATACATCACTACCAAATACTGATGGGTGTGAGAATACACCACTACCAAATACTGATGGTGTGATAATAGACCACTACCAAATACTGATGGTGTGACAATACACCACTACCAAATACTGATGGGTGTGACAATACATCACTACCAAATACTGATGGTGTGACAATACACCACTACCAAATACTGATGGGTGTGACAATACATCACTACCACATTCTGATGGGTGTGATAATACATCACTACCAAATACTGATGGGTGTGACAATACACCACTACCAAATACTGATGGTGTGACAATACATCACTACCAAATACTTATGGGTGTGACAATACACCACTACCAAATACTGATGGTGTGATAATAGACCACTACCAAATACTGATGTTGTGACAATACACCACTACCAAATACTGATGGTGTGATAATAGACCACTACCAAATACTGATGGTGTGATAATAGACCACTACCAAATACTGATGGTGTGAC
This sequence comes from Cepaea hortensis, assembly GCA_963921405.1. NCBI lineage: Eukaryota > Metazoa > Mollusca > Gastropoda > Stylommatophora > Helicidae > Cepaea > Cepaea hortensis. Next base: position 55,167,897 of record OY992895.1, on the reverse strand, counting down.
AATACATCACTACCAAGTCCTGATGGGTGTGACAATACACCACTACCAAATACTGATGGGTGTGACAATACATCACTACCAAATACTGATGGGTGTGACAATACACCACTACCAAATACTGATGGGTGTGATAATAGACCACTACCAAATACTGATGGTGTGATAATAGACCACTACCAAATACTGATGGGTGTGACAATACACCACTACCAAATACTGATGGTGTGATAATAGACCACTACCAAATACTGATGGTGTGATAATAGACCACTACCAAATACTGATGGGTGTGATAATAGACCACTACCAAATACTGATGGTGTGATAATAGACCACTACCAAATACTGATGGTGTGACAATACACCACTACCAAATACTGATGGTGTGATAATAGACCACTACCAAATACTGATGGTGTGACAATACACCACTACCAAATACTGATGGTGTGATAATAGACCACTACCAAATACTGATGGGTGTGACAATACACCACTACCAAATACTGATGGTGTGATAATAGACCACTACCAAATACTGATGGTGTGATAATAGACCACTACCAAATACTGATGGGTGTGATAATAGACCACTACCAAATACTGATGGTGTGATAATAGACCACTACCAAATACTGATGGTGTGACAATACACCACAACCAAATACTGATGGTGTGATAATAGACCACTACCAAGTCCTGATGGTGTGATAATAGACCACTACCAAATACTGATGGTGTGACAATACACCACTACCAAATACTGATGGGTGTGACAATACACCACTACCAAATACTGATGGTGTGATAATAGACCACTACCAAATACTGATGGTGTGATAATAGACCACTACCAAATACTGATGGTGTGATAATAGACCACTACCAAATACTGATGGTGTGACAATACACCACTACCAAATACTGATGGTGTGACAATACATCACTACCAAATACTGATGGGTGTGACAATACACCACTACCAAATACTAATGGTGTGACAATACACCACTACCAAATACTGATGGTGTGATAATAGACCACTACCAAATACTGATGGTGTGATAATACATCACTACCAAATACTGATGGTGTGACAATACACCATTACCAAATACTGATGGTGTGACAATACATCACTACCAAATACTGATGGTGTGACAATACACCACTACCAAATACTGATGGTGTGACAATACATCACTACCAAATACTGATGGGTGTGACAATACACCACTACCAAATACTGATGGTGTGATAATAGACCACTACCAAATAATAAAGGTGTGACAATACACCACTACCAAATACTGATGGTGTGATAATAGACCACTACCAAATACTGTTGGTGTGACAATACACCACTACCAAATACTGATGGGTGTGATAATACATCACTACCAAATACTGATGGGTGTGACAATACACCACTACCAAATACTGATGGTGTGACAATACATCACTACCAAATACTGATGGGTGTGACAATACACCACTACCAAATACTGATGGTGTGATAATAGACCACTACCAAATACTGATGTTGTGACAATACACCACTACCAAATACTGATGGTGTGATAATAGACCACTACCAAATACTGATGGTGTGATAATAGACCACTACCAAATACTGATGGTGTGACAATACATCACTACAAAATCCTGATGGGTGTGACAATAGACCACTACCAAATACTGATGGTGTGATAATAGACCACTACCAAATACTGATGGTGTGACAATACACCACTACTAAATACTGATGGTGTGATAATAGACCACTACCAAATACTGATGGTGTGATAATAGACCACTACCAAATACTGATGGTGTGATAATAGACAACTACCAAATACTGATGGTGTGACAATACACCACTACCAAATACTGATGGTGTGACAATACATCACTACCAAATACTGATGGGTGTGACAATACATCACTACCAAATACTGATGGTGTGACAATGCACCACTACCAAATACTGATGGTGTGATTATAGACCACTACCAAATACTGATGGTGTGATAATACATCACTACCAAATACTGATGGTGTGACAATACACCACTACCAAATACTGATGGTGTGACAATACACCACTACCAAATACTGATGGTGTGACAATACATCACTACCAAATACTGATGGGTGTGACAATACACCACTACCAAATACTGATGGTGTGACAATACACCACTACCAAATACTGATGGGTGTGACAATACACCACTACCAAATACTGATGGTGTGATAATAGACCACTACCAAATACTGATGGGTGTGATAATACATCACTACCAAATACTGATGGGTGTGATAACACATCACTACCAAATACTGATGGGTGTGATAATACATCACTACCAAATACTGATGGGAGTGACAATACACCACTACCAAATACTGATGGTGTGATAATAGACCACTACCAAATACTTATGGTGTGACAATACACCACTACAAAATACTGATGGTGTGATAATAGACCACTACCAAATACTGATGGTGTGATAATAGACCACTACCAAATACTGATGGTGTGATAATAGACCACTACCAAATACTGATGGTGTGACAATACACCACTACCAAATACTGATGGTGTGATAATAGACCACTACCAAATACTGATGGGTGTGACAATACATCACTACCAAATACTGATGGGTGTGACAATACACCACTACCAAATACTGATGGGTGTGATAATACATCACTACCAAATACTGATGGGTGTGATAATACATCACTACCAAATACTGATGGGTGTGACAATACTCCACTACCAAATACTGATTGTGTGACAATACATCACTACCAAATACTGATGGGTGTGACAATACATCACTACCAAATACTGATGGGTGTGACAATACATCACTACCAAATACTGATGGATGTGACAATACACCACTACCAAAAACTGATGGTGTGACAATACATCACTACCAAATACTGATGGGTGTGACAATACACCACTACCAAATACTGATGGTGTGATAATACATAACTACCAAATACTGATGGTGTCACAATACACCACTACCAAATACTGATGGTGTGACAATACACCACTACCAAATACTGATGGTGTGACAATACATCACTACCAAATACTGATGGTGTGACAATACACTACTACCAAATACTGATGGTGTGATAATAGACCACTACCAAATACTGATGGTGTGACAATACATCACTACCAAATACTGATGGTGTGACAATACATCACTACCAAATACTGATGGTGTGACAATACACCACTACCAAATACTGATGGTGTGATAATAGACCACTACCAAATACTGATGGTGTGACAATACACCACGACCAAATACTGATGGTGTGACAATACATCACTACCAAATACTGATGGTGTGACAATACACCACTACCAAATACTGATGGTGTGACAATACACCACTACCAAATACTGATGGTGTGATAATAGACCACTACCAAATACTGATGGTGTGATAATACATCACTACCAAATACTGATGGTGTGACAATACACCACTACCAAATACTGATGGGTGTGACAATACACCACTACCAAATACTGATAGTGTGACAATACATCACTACCAAATACTGATGGTGTGACAATACATCACTACCAAATACTGATGGGTGTGACAATACACCACTACCAAATACTGATGGTGTGATAATAGACTACTACCAAATACTGATGGTGTGACAATACATCAGTACCAAATACTGATGGGTGTGACAATACATCACTACCAAATACTGATGGGTGTGACAATACATCACTACCAAATACTGATGGGTGTGACAATACATCACTACCAAATACTGATGGGTGTGAGAATACACCACTACCAAATACTGATGGTGTGATAATAGACCACTACCAAATACTGATGGTGTGACAATACACCACTACCAAATACTGATGGGTGTGACAATACATCACTACCAAATACTGATGGTGTGACAATACACCACTACCAAATACTGATGGGTGTGACAATACATCACTACCAAATACTGATGGGTGTGACAATACATCACTACAACATTCTGATGGGTGTGATAATACATCACTACCAAATACTGATGGGTGTGACAATACACCACTACCAAATACTGATGTTGTGACAATACACCACTACCAAATACTGATGGTGTGATAATAGACCACTACAAAATACTGATGGTGTGACAATACACCACTACCAAATACTGATGGTGTGATAATAGACCACTACCAAATACTGATGGTGTGATAATAGACCACTACCAAATACTGATGGTGTGACAATACATCACTACCAAGTCCTGATCAGTGTGACAATACACCACTACCAAATACTGATGGGTGTGACAATACATCACTACCAAATACTGATGGGTGTGACAATACACCACTACCAAATACTGATGGTGTGATAATAGACCACTACCAAATACTGATGGGTGTGACAATACACCACTACCAAATACTGATGGTGTGACAATACACCACTACCAAATACTGATGGTGTGACAATACATCACTACCAAATACTGATGGGTGTGACAATACACCACTACCAAATACTGATGGTGTGACAATACATCGCTACCAAATACTGATGGGTGTGATAATACATCACTACCAAATACTGATGGGTGTGATAATACATCACTACCAAATACTGATGGGTGTGACAATACACCACTACCAAATACTGATGGTGTGATAATAGATCACTACCAAATACTGATGGGTGTGATAATACATCACTACCAAATACTGATGGGTGTGACAATACACCACTACCAAATACTGATGGGTGTGACAATACACCACTACCAAATACTGATGGTGTGATAATAGACTACTACCAAATACTGATGGGTGTGACAATACATCACTACCAAATACTGATGGGTGTGATAATACACCACTACCAAATACTGATGGTGTGACAATACATCACTACCAAATACTGTTGGGTGTGACAATACACCACTACCAAATACTGATGGTGTGATAATAGACCACTACCAAATACTGATGGTGTGACAATACACCACTACCAAATACTGATGGTGTGATAATAGACCACTACCAAATACTGATGGTGTGATAATAGACCACTACCAAATACTGATGGTGTGATAATAGACCACTACCAAATACTGATGGTGTGATAATACATCACTACCAAATAATGATGGTGTGACAATACACCACTACCAAATACTGATGGGTGTGACAATACACCACTACCAAATACTGATGGTGTGACAATACATCACTACCAAATACTGATGGTGTGACAATACACCACTACCAAATACTGATGGTGTGACAATACACCACTACCAAATACTGATGGTGTGATAATAGACCACTACCAAATACTGATGGTGTGACAATACATCACTACCAAATACTGATGGTGTGACAATACATCACTACCAAATACTGATGGTGTGACAATACACCACTACCAAATACTGATGGTGTGATAATAGACCACTACCAAATACTGATGGTGTGACAATACACCACTACCAAATACTGATGGTGTGACAATACATCACTACCAAATACTGATGGTGTGACAATACACCACTACCAAATACTCATGGTGTGACAATACACCACTACCAAATACTGATGGTGTGATAATAGACCACTACCAAATACTGATGGTGTGATAATACACCACTACCAAATACTGATGGTGTGACAATACATCACTACCAAATACTGATGGTGTGACAATACATCACTACCAAATACTGATGGGAGTGACAATACATCACTACCAAATACTGATGGGTGTGACAATACACCACTACCAAATACTGATGGTGTGATAATAGACCACTACCAAATACTGATGGGTGTGACAATACATCACTAATAAATACTGATGGGTGTGACAATACACCACTACCAAATACTGATGGTGTGATAATAGACCACTACCAAATACTGATGGTGTGACAATACACCACTACCAAATATTGATGGGTGTGACAATACATCACTACCAAATACTGATGGGTGTGATAATACACCACTACCAAATACTGATGGTGTGACAATACATCACTACCAAATACTGATGGGTGTGACAATACACCACTACCAAATACTGATGGTGTGATAATAGACCACTACCAAATACTGATGGTGTGATAATAGACCACTACCAAATACTGATGGTGTGATAATAGACCACTACCAAATACTGATGGTGTGATAATAGACCACTACCAAATACTGATGGTGTGACAATACACCACTATCAAATACTGATGGTGTGATAATAGACCACTACCAAATACTGATGGGTGTGACAATACATCACTACCAAATACTGATGGGTGTGACAATAGACCACTACCAAATACTGATGGGTGTGATAATACATCACTACCAAATACTGATGGGTGTGATAACACATCACTACCAAATACTGATGGGTGTGATAATACATCACTACCAAATACTGATGGGAGTGACAATACACCACTACCAAATACTGATGGTGTGATAATAGACCACTACCAAATACTTATGGTGTGACAATACACCACTACAAAATACTGATGGTGTGATAATAGACCACTACCAAATACTGATGGTGTGATAATAGACCACTACCAAATACTGATGGTGTGATAATAGACCACTACCAAATACTGATGGTGTGACAATACACCACTACCAAATACTGATGGTGTGATAATAGACCACTACCAAATACTGATGGGTGTGACAATACATCACTACCAAATACTGATGGGTGTGACAATACACCACTACCAAATACTGATGGGTGTGATAATACATCACTACCAAATACTGATGGGTGTGATAATACATCACTACCAAATACTGATGGGTGTGACAATACTCCACTACCAAATACTGATTGTGTGACAATACATCACTACCAAATACTGATGGGTGTGACAATACATCACTACCAAATACTGATGGGTGTGACAATACATCACTACCAAATACTGATGGGTGTGACAATACACCACTACCAAAAACTGATGGTGTGACAATACATCACTACCAAATACTGATGGGTGTGACAATACACCACTACCAAATACTGATGGTGTGATAATACATAACTACCAAATACTGATGGTGTCACAATACACCACTACCAAATACTGATGGTGTGACAATACACCACTACCAAATACTGATGGTGTGACAATACATCACTACCAAATACTGATGGTGTGACAATACACTACTACCAAATACTGATGGTGTGATAATAGACCACTACCAAATACTGATGGTGTGACAATACATCACTACCAAATACTGATGGTGTGACAATACATCACTACCAAATACTGATGGTGTGACAATACACCACTACCAAATACTGATGGTGTGATAATAGACCACTACCAAATACTGATGGTGTGACAATACACCACGACCAAATACTGATGGTGTGACAATACATCACTACCAAATACTGATGGTGTGACAATACACCACTACCAAATACTGATGGTGTGACAATACACCACTACCAAATACTGATGGTGTGATAATAGACCACTACCAAATACTGATGGTGTGATAATACATCACTACCAAATACTGATGGTGTGACAATACACCACTACCAAATACTGATGGGTGTGACAATACACCACTACCAAATACTGATAGTGTGACAATACATCACTACCAAATACTGATGGTGTGACAATACATCACTACCAAATACTGATGGGTGTGACAATACACCACTACCAAATACTGATGGTGTGATAATAGACTACTACCAAATACTGATGGTGTGACAATACATCAGTACCAAATACTGATGGGTGTGACAATACATCACTACCAAATACTGATGGGTGTGACAATACATCACTACCAAATACTGATGGGTGTGACAATACATCACTACCAAATACTGATGGGTGTGAGAATACACCACTACCAAATACTGATGGTGTGATAATAGACCACTACCAAATACTGATGGTGTGACAATACACCACTACCAAATACTGATGGGTGTGACAATACATCACTACCAAATACTGATGGTGTGACAATACACCACTACCAAATACTGATGGGTGTGACAATACATCACTACCAAATACTGATGGGTGTGACAATACATCACTACAACATTCTGATGGGTGTGATAATACATCACTACCAAATACTGATGGGTGTGACAATACACCACTACCAAATACTGATGTTGTGACAATACACCACTACCAAATACTGATGGTGTGATAATAGACCACTACAAAATACTGATGGTGTGACAATACACCACTACCAAATACTGATGGTGTGATAATAGACCACTACCAAATACTGATGGTGTGATAATAGACCACTACCAAATACTGATGGTGTGACAATACATCACTACCAAGTCCTGATCAGTGTGACAATACACCACTACCAAATACTGATGGGTGTGACAATACATCACTACCAAATACTGATGGGTGTGACAATACACCACTACCAAATACTGATGGTGTGATAATAGACCACTACCAAATACTGATGGGTGTGACAATACACCACTACCAAATACTGATGGTGTGACAATACACCACTACCAAATACTGATGGTGTGACAATACATCACTACCAAATACTGATGGGTGTGACAATACACCACTACCAAATACTGATGGTGTGACAATACATCGCTACCAAATACTGATGGGTGTGATAATACATCACTACCAAATACTGATGGGTGTGATAATACATCACTACCAAATACTGATGGGTGTGACAATACACCACTACCAAATACTGATGGTGTGATAATAGATCACTACCAAATACTGATGGGTGTGATAATACATCACTACCAAATACTGATGGGTGTGACAATACACCACTACCAAATACTGATGGGTGTGACAATACACCACTACCAAATACTGATGGTGTGATAATAGACTACTACCAAATACTGATGGGTGTGACAATACATCACTACCAAATACTGATGGGTGTGATAATACACCACTACCAAATACTGATGGTGTGACAATACATCACTACCAAATACTGTTGGGTGTGACAATACACCACTACCAAATACTGATGGTGTGATAATAGACCACTACCAAATACTGATGGTGTGACAATACACCACTACCAAATACTGATGGTGTGATAATAGACCACTACCAAATACTGATGGTGTGATAATAGACCACTACCAAATACTGATGGTGTGATAATAGACCACTACCAAATACTGATGGTGTGATAATACATCACTACCAAATAATGATGGTGTGACAATACACCACTACCAAATACTGATGGGTGTGACAATACACCACTACCAAATACTGATGGTGTGACAATACATCACTACCAAATACTGATGGTGTGACAATACACCACTACCAAATACTGATGGTGTGACAATACACCACTACCAAATACTGATGGTGTGATAATAGACCACTACCAAATACTGATGGTGTGACAATACATCACTACCAAATACTGATGGTGTGACAATACATCACTACCAAATACTGATGGTGTGACAATACACCACTACCAAATACTGATGGTGTGATAATAGACCACTACCAAATACTGAAGGTGTGACAATACACCACTACCAAATACTGATGGTGTGACAATACATCACTACCAAATACTGATGGTGTGACAATACACCACTACCAAATACTCATGGTGTGACAATACACCACTACCAAATACTGATGGTGTGATAATAGACCACTACCAAATACTGATGGTGTGATAATACACCACTACCAAATACTGATGGTGTGACAATACATCACTACCAAATACTGATGGTGTGACAATACATCACTACCAAATACTGATGGGAGTGACAATACATCACTACCAAATACTGATGGGTGTGACAATACACCACTACCAAATACTGATGGTGTGATAATAGACCACTACCAAATACTGATGGGTGTGACAATACATCACTAATAAATACTGATGGGTGTGACAATACACCACTACCAAATACTGATGGTGTGATAATAGACCACTACCAAATACTGATGGTGTGACAATACACCACTACCAAATATTGATGGGTGTGACAATACATCACTACCAAATACTGATGGGTGTGATAATACACCACTACCAAATACTGATGGTGTGACAATACATCACTACCAAATACTGATGGGTGTGACAATACACCACTACCAAATACTGATGGTGTGATAATAGACCACTACCAAATACTGATGGTGTGATAATAGACCACTACCAAATACTGATGGTGTGATAATAGACCACTACCAAATACTGATGGTGTGATAATAGACCACTACCAAATACTGATGGTGTGACAATACACCACTATCAAATACTGATGGTGTGATAATAGACCACTACCAAATACTGATGGGTGTGACAATACATCACTACCAAATACTGATGGGTGTGACAATACACCACTACCAAATACTGATGGGTGTGATAATACATCACTACCAAATACTGATGGGTGTGATAATACATCACTACCAAATACTGATGGGTGTGATAATACATCACTACCAAATACTGATGGGTGTGACAATACACCACTACCAAATACTGATGGTGTGACAATACATCACTACCAAATACTGATGGGTGTGACAATACATCACTACCAAATACTGATGGGTGTGACAATACTCCACAACCAAATACTGATGGGTGTGATAATAGACCACTACGAAATACTGATGGTGTGATAATAGACCACTACCAAATACTGATGGTGTGACAATACACCACTACCAAATACTGATGGTGTGACAATACATCACTACCAAATACTGATGGGTGTGACAATACACCACTACCAAATACTGATGGTGTGACGATACACCACTACCAAATACTGATGGTGTGATAATAGACCACTACCAAATACTGATGGTGTGATAATACATCACTACCAAATAATGATGGTGTGACAATACCCCACTACCAAATACTGATGGGTGTGACAATACACCACTACCAAATACTGATGGTGTGACAATACATCACTACCAAATACTGATGGTGTGACAATACACCACTACCAAATACTGATTAGGTGACAATACACCACTACCAAATACTGATGGTGTGATAATAGACCACTACCAAATACTGATGGTGTGACAATACACCACTACCAAATACTGATGGTGTGATAATAGACCACTACCAAATACTGATGGGTGTGACAATACATCACTACCAAATACTGATGGGTGTGACAATACACCACTACCAAATACTGATGGGTGTGATAATACATCACTACCAAATACTGATGGTGTGATAATAGACCACTACCAAATACTGATGGTGTGATAATACAACACTACCAAATACTGATGGTGTGACAATACATCACTACCAAATACTGATGGGTGTGACAATACACCACTACCAAATACTGATGGTGTGACAATACATCACTACCAAATACTGATGGTGTGACAATACATCACTACCAAATACTGATGGGTGTGACAATACATCACTACCAAATACTGATGGGTGTGACAATACACCACTACCAAATACTGATGGTGTGATAATAGACCACTAATAAATACTGATGGGTGTGACAATACATCACTACCAAATACTGATGGGTGTGACAATACACCACTACCAATTACTGATGGTGTGATAATAGACCACTACCAAATACTGATGGTGTGACAATACACCACTACCAAATACTGATGCGTGTGACAATACATCACTACCAAATACTGATGGGTGTGACAATACATCACTACCAAATACTGATGGGTGTGACAATACATCACTACCACATTCTGATGGGTGTGACAATACATCACTACCAAATACTGATGAGTGTGACAATACACCACTACCAAATACTGATGGTGTGACAATACACCACTACCAAATACTGATGTTGTGACAATACACCACTACCAAATACTGATGGTGTGATAATAGACCACTACCAAATACTGATGGTGTGACAATACACCACTACCAAATACTGATGGTGTGATAATAGACCACTACCAAATACTGATGGTGTGATAATAGACCACTACCAAATACTGATGGTGTGACAATACATCACTACCAAGTCCTGATCAGTGTGACAATACACCACTACCAAATACTGATGGGTGTGACAATACATCACTACCAAATACTGATGGGTGTGACAATACACCACTACCAAATACTGATGGTGTGATAATAGACCACTACCAAATACTGATGGGTCTGACAATACACCACTACCAAATACTGATGGTGTGACAATACACCACAACAAAATACTGATGGTGTGGTAATAGACCACTACCAAATACTGATGGTGTGATAATACATCACTACCAAATACTGATGGTGTGACAATACACCACTACCAAATACTGATGGTGTGACAATACACCACTACCAAATACTGATGGTGTGACAATACATCACTACCAAATACTGATGGGTGTGACAATACACCACTACCAAATACTGATGGTGTGACAATACATCGCTACCAAATACTGATGGGTGTGATAATACATCACTACCAAATACTGATGGGTGTGATAATACATCACTACCAAATACTGATGGGTGTGACAATACACCACTACCAAATACTGATGGTGTGATAATAGATCACTACCAAATACTGATGGGTGTGATAATACATCACTACCAAATACTGATGGGTGTGACAATACACCACTACCAAATACTGATGGGTGTGACAATACACCACTACCAAATACTGATGGTGTGATAATAGACCACTACCAAATACTGATGGGTGTGACAATACATCACTACCAAATACTGATGGGTTTGATAATACACCACTACCAAATACTGATGGTGTGACAATACATCACTACCAAATACTGTTGGGTGTGACAATACACCACTACCAAATACTGATGGTGTGATAATAGACCACTACCAAATACTGATGGTGTGACAATACACCACTACCAAATACTGATGGTGTGATAATAGACCACTACCAAATACTGATGGTGTGATAATAGACCACTAACAAATACTGATGGTGTGATAATAGACCACTACCAAATACTGATGGTGTGATAATACATCACTACCAAATAATGATGGTGTGACAATACACCACTACCAAATACTGATGGGTGTGACAATACACCACTACCAAATACTGATGGTGTGACAATACATCACTACCAAATACTGATGGTGTGACAATACACCACTACCAAATACTGATGGTGTGACAATACACCACTACCAAATACTGATGGTGTGATAATAGACCACTACCAAATACTGATGGTGTGACAATACATCACTACCAAATACTGATGGTGTGACAATACATCACTACCAAATACTGATGGTGTGACAATACACCACTACCAAATACTGATGGTGTGATAATAGACCACTACCAAATACTGATGGTGTGACAATACACCACTACCAAATACTGATGGTGTGACAATACATCACTACCAAATACTGATGGTGTGACAATACACCTCTACCAAATACTCATGGTGTGACAATACACCACTACCAAATACTGATGGTGTGATAATAGACCACTACCAAATACTGATGGTGACATAATACACCACTACCAAATACTGATGGTGTGACAATACATCACTACCAAATACTGATGGTGTGACAATACATCACTACCAAATACTGATGGGTGTGACAATACATCACTACCAAATACTGATGGGTGTGACAATACACCATTACCAAATACTGATGGTGTGATAATAGACCACTACCAAATAATGATGGGTGTGACAATACACCACTACCAAATACTGATGGGTGTGACAATACACCACTACCAAATACTGATGGTGTGATAATAGACCACTACCAAATACTGATGGGTCTGACAATACACCACTACCAAATACTGATGGTGTGACAATACACCACAACAAAATACTGATGGTGTGGTAATAGACCACTACCAAATACTGATGGTGTGATAATACATCACTACCAAATACTGATGGTGTGACAATACACCACTACCAAATACTGATGGTGTGACAATACACCACTACCAAATACTGATGGTGTGACAATACATCACTACCAAATACTGATGGGTGTGACAATACACCACTACCAAATACTGATGGTGTGACAATACATCGCTACCAAATACTGATGGGTGTGATAATACATCACTACCAAATACTGATGGGTGTGATAATACATCACTACCAAATACTGATGGGTGTGACAATACACCACTACCAAATACTGATGGTGTGATAATAGATCACTACCAAATACTGATGGGTGTGATAATACATCACTACCAAATACTGATGGGTGTGACAATACACCACTACCAAATACTGATGGGTGTGACAATACACCACTACCAAATACTGATGGTGTGATAATAGACCACTACCAAATACTGATGGGTGTGACAATACATCACTACCAAATACTGATGGGTTTGATAATACACCACTACCAAATACTGATGGTGTGACAATACATCACTACCAAATACTGTTGGGTGTGACAATACACCACTACCAAATACTGATGGTGTGATAATAGACCACTACCAAATACTGATGGTGTGACAATACACCACTACCAAATACTGATGGTGTGATAATAGACCACTACCAAATACTGATGGTGTGATAATAGACCACTAACAAATACTGATGGTGTGATAATAGACCACTACCAAATACTGATGGTGTGATAATACATCACTACCAAATAATGATGGTGTGACAATACACCACTACCAAATACTGATGGGTGTGACAATACACCACTACCAAATACTGATGGTGTGACAATACATCACTACCAAATACTGATGGTGTGACAATACACCACTACCAAATACTGATGGTGTGACAATACACCACTACCAAATACTGATGGTGTGATAATAGATCACTACCAAATACTGATGGTGTGACAATACATCACTACCAAATACTGATGGTGTGACAATACATCACTACCAAATACTGATGGTGTGACAATACACCACTACCAAATACTGATGGTGTGATAATAGACCACTACCAAATACTGATGGTGTGACAATACACCACTACCAAATACTGATGGTGTGACAATACATCACTACCAAATACTGATGGTGTGACAATACACCTCTACCAAATACTCATGGTGTGACAATACACCACTACCAAATACTGATGGTGTGATAATAGACCACTACCAAATACTGATGGTGACATAATACACCACTACCAAATACTGATGGTGTGACAATACATCACTACCAAATACTGATGGTGTGACAATACATCACTACCAAATACTGATGGGTGTGACAATACATCACTACCAAATACTGATGGGTGTGACAATACACCATTACCAAATACTGATGGTGTGATAATAGACCACTACCAAATACTGATGGGTGTGACAATACATCACTAATAAATACTGATGGGTGTGACAATACACCACTACCAAATACTGATGGTGTGATAATAGACCACTAACAAATACTGATGGTGTGACAATACACCACTACCAAATATTGATGGGTGTGACAATACATCACTACCAAATACTGATGGGTGTGATAATACACCACTACCAAATACTGATGGTGTGACAATACATCACTACCAAATACTGATGGTGTGATAATAGACCACTACCAAATACTGATGGTGTGATAATACATCACTACCAAATACTGATGGTGTGATAATAGACCACTACCAAATACTGATGGTGTGATAATAGACCACTACCAAATACTGATGGTGTGATAATAGACCACTACCAAATACTGATGGTGTGATAATAGACCACTACCAAATACTGATGGTGTGACAATACACCACTACCAAATACTGATGGTGTGATAATAGACCACTACCAAATACTGATGGGTGTGACAATACATCACTACCAAATACTGATGGGTGTGACAATACACCACTACCAAATACTGATGGGTGTGATAATACATCACTACCAAATACTGATGGGTGTGATAATACATCACTACCAAATACTGATGGGTGTGATAATACATCACTACCAAATACTGATGGGTGTGACAATACACCACTACCAAATACTGATGGTGTGACAATACATCACTACCAAATACTGATGGGTGTGATAATACATCACTACCAAATACTGATGGTGTGATAATAGACCACTACCAAATACTGATGGTGTGATAATACATCACTACCAAATACTGATGGTGTGACAATACATCACTACCAAATACTGATGGGTGTGACAATACACCACTACCAAATACTGATGGTGTGACAATACATCACTACCAAATACTGATGGTGTGACAATACATCACTACCAAATACTGATGGGTGTGACAATACATCACTACCAAATACTGATGGGTGTGACAATACACCACTACCAAATACTGATGGTGTGATAATAGACCACTACCAAATACTGATGGGTGTGACAATACATCACTACCAAATACTGATGGGTGTGACAATACACCACTACCAATTACTGATGGTGTGATAATAGACCACTACCAAATACTGATGGTGTGACAATACACCACTACCAAATACTGATGGGTGTGACAATACATCACTACCAAATACTGATGGGTGTGACAATACATCACTACCACATTCTGATGGGTGTGACAATACATCACTACCAAATACTGATGGGTGTGACAATACACCACTACCAAATACTGATGGTGTGACAATACATCACTACCAAATACTGATGGGTGTGATAATACATCACTACCAAATACTGATGGGTGTGACAATACACCACTACCAAATACTGATGGGTGTGACAATACACCACTACCAAATACTGATGGTGTGATAATAGACCACTACCAAATACTGATGGGTGTGACAATACATCACTACCAAATACTGATGGGTGTGAAAATACACCACTACCAAATACTGATGGTGTGACAATACATCACTACCAAATACTGATGGGTGTGACAATACACCACTACCAAATACTGATGGTGTGATAATAGACCACTACCAAATACTGATGGTGTGACAATACACCACTACCAAATACTGATGGTGTGATAATAGACCACTACCAAATACTGATGGTGTGATAATAGACCACTACCAAATACTGATGGTGTGATAATAGACCACTACCAAATACTGATGGTGTGATAATACATCACTACCAAATAATGATAGTGTTACAATACACCACTACCAAATACTGATGGGTGTGACAATACACCACTACCAAATACTGATGGTGTGACAATACATCACTACCAAATACTGATGGTGTGACAATACACCACTACCAAATACTGATGGTGTGACAATACACCACTACCAAATACTGATGGTGTGATAATAGACCACTACCAAATACTGATGGTGTGACAATACATCACTACCAAATACTGATGGTGTGACAATACATCACTACCAAATACTGATGGTGTGACAATACACCACTACCAAATACTGATGGTGTGATAATAGACCACTACCAAATACTGATGGTGTGACAATACACCACTACCAAATACTGATGGTGTGACAATACATCACTACCAAATACTGATGATGTGACAATACACCACTACCAAATACTCATGGTGTGACAATACACCACTACCAAATACTGATGGTGTGATAATAGACCACTACCAAATACTGATGGTGTGATAATACACCACTACCAAATACTGATGGTGTGACAATACATCACTACCAAATACTGATGGTGTGACAATACATCACTACCAAATACTGATGGGTGTGACAATACATCACTAACAAATACTGATGGGTGTGACAATACACCACTACCAAATACTGATGGTGTGATAATAGACCACTACCAAATACTGATGGGTGTAACAATACATCACTACCAAATACTGATGGGTGTGACAATACACCACTACCAAATACTGATGGTGTGATAATAGACCACTACCAAATACTGATGGTGTGACAATACACCACTACCAAATACTGATGGGTGTGACAATACATCACTACCAAATACTGATGGGTGTGATAATACATCACTACCAAATACTGATGGTGTGACAATACATCACTACCAAATACTGATGGGTGTGACAATACACCACTACCAAATACTGATGGTGTGATAATAGACCACTACCAAATACTGATGGTGTGATAATAGACCACTACCAAATACTGATGGTGTGATAATAGACCACTACCAAATACTGATGGTGTGATAATAGACCACTACCAAATACTGATGGTGTGACAATACACCACTACCAAATACTGATGGTGTGATAATAGACCACTACCAAATACTGATGGGTGTGACAATACATCACTACCAAATACTGATGGGTGTGACAATACACCACTACCAAATACTGATGGGTGTGATAATACATCACTACCAAATACTGATGGGTGTGATAATACATCACTACCAAATACTGATGGGTGTGATAATACATCACTACCAAATACTGATGGGTGTGACAATACACCACTACCAAATACTGATGGTGTGACAATACATCACTACCAAATACTGATGGTGTGATAATAGACCACTACCAAATACTGATGGGTGTGACAATACATCACTACCAAATACTGATGGGTGTGACAATACACCACTACCAAATACTGATGGGTGTGATAATACATCACTACCAAATACTGATGGGTGTGATAATACATCACTACCAAATACTGATGGGTGTGACAATACACCACTACCAAATACTGATGGGTGTGATAATACATCACTACCAAATACTGATGGGTGTGATAATACATCACTACCAAATACTGATGGGTGTGATAATACATCACTACCAAATACTGATGGGTGTGACAATACACCACTACCAAATACTGATGGTTTGACAATACATCACTACCAAATACTGATCGTGTGATAATAGACCACTACCAAATACTGATGGTGTGACAATACATCACTACCAAATACTGATGGTGTGACAATACATCACTACCAAATACTGATGGTGTGACAATACACCACTACCAAATACTGATGGTGTGACGATACACCACTACCAAATACTGATGGTGTGATAATAGACCACTATCAAATACTGATGGTGTGATAATAGACCACTACCAAATACTGATGGGTGTGACAATACATCACTACCAAATACTGATGGGTGTGACAATACACCACTACCAAATACTGATGGGTGTGATAATACATCACTACCAAATACTGATGGGTGTGATAATACATCACTACCAAATACTGATGGGTGTGATAATACATCACTACCAAATACTGATGGGTGTAACAATACACCACTACCAAATACTGATGGTGTGACAATACATCACTACCAAATACTGATGGGTGTGACAATACATCACTACCAAATACTGATGGGTGTGACAATACTCCACAACCAAATACTGATGGGTGTGATAATAGACCACTACGAAATACTGATGGTGTGATAATAGACCACTACCAAATACTGATGGTGTGACAATACACCACTACCAAATACTGATGGTGTGACAATACATCACTACCAAATACTGATGGGTGTGACAATACACCACTACCAAATACTGATGGTGTGACGATACACCACTACCAAATACTGATGGTGTGATAATAGACCACTACCAAATACTGATGGTGTGATAATACATCACTACCAAATAATGATGGTGTGACAATACACCACTACCAAATACTGATGGGTGTGACAATACACCACTACCAAATACTGATGGGTGTGATAATACATCACTACCAAATACTGATGGGTGTGATAATACATCACTACCAAATACTGATGGGTGTGATAATACATCACTACCAAATACTGATGGGTGTGACAATACACCACTACCAAATACTGATGGTGTGACAATACATCACTACCAAATACTGATGGGTGTGACAATACATCACTACCAAATACTGATGGGTGTGACAATACTCCACAACCAAATACTGATGGGTGTGATAATAGACCACTACGAAATACTGATGGTGTGATAATAGACCACTACCAAATACTGATGGTGTGACAATACACCACTACCAAATACTGATGGTGTGACAATACATCACTACCAAATACTGATGGGTGTGACAATACACCACTACCAAATACTGATGGTGTGACGATACACCACTACCAAATACTGATGGTGTGATAATAGACCACTACCAAATACTGATGGTGTGATAATACATCACTACCAAATAATGATGGTGTGACAATAGACCACT
The DNA here is from genome assembly GCA_963921405.1 of Cepaea hortensis. Lineage (NCBI taxonomy): Eukaryota > Metazoa > Mollusca > Gastropoda > Stylommatophora > Helicidae > Cepaea > Cepaea hortensis. Next base: position 55,147,553 of record OY992895.1, on the reverse strand, counting down.
ACCAAATACTGATGGGTGTGACAATACACCACTACCAAATACTGATGGTGTGACAATACATCACTACCAAATACTGATGGTGTGACAATACACCACTACCAAATACTGATTAGGTGACAATACACCACTACCAAATACTGATGGTGTGATAATAGACCACTACCAAATACTGATGGTGTGACAATACACCACTACCAAATACTGATGGTGTGATAATAGACCACTACCAAATACTGATTAGGTGACAATACACCACTACCAAATACTGATGGTGTGATAATAGACCACTACCAAATACTGATGGTGCGACAATACACCACTAATAAATACTGATGGTGTGACAATACACCACTACCAAATACTGATGGTGTGACAATACATCACTACCAAATACTGATGGGTGTGACAATACACCACTACCAAATACTGATGGTGTGACGATACACCACTACCAAATACTGATGGTGTGATAATAGACCACTACCAAATACTGATGGTGTGATAATACATCACTACCAAATAATGATGGTGTGACAATACACCACTACCAAATACTGATGGGTGTGACAATACACCACTACCAAATACTGATGGTGTGACAATACATCACTACCAAATACTGATGGTGTGACAATACACCACTACCAAATACTGATTAGGTGACAATACACCACTACCAAATACTGATGGTGTGATAATAGACCACTACCAAATACTGATGGGTGTGACAATACATCACTACCAAATACTGATGGGTGTGACAATACACCACTACCAAATACTGATGGGTGTGATAATACATCACTACCAAATACTGATGGTGTGATAATAGACCACTACCAAATACTGATGGTGTGATAATACATCACTACCAAATACTGATGGTGTGACAATACATCACTACCAAATACTGATGGGTGTGACAATACACCACTGCCAAATACTGATGGTGTGACAATACATCACTACCAAATACTGATGGTGTGACAATACATCACTACCAAATACTGATGGGTGTGACAATACATCACTACCAAATACTGATGGGTGTGACAATACACCACTACCAAATACTGATGGTGTGATAATAGACCACTACCAAATACTGATGGGTGTGACAATACATCACTACCAAATACTGATGGGTGTGACAATACACCACTACCAATTACTGATGGTGTGATAATAGACCACTACCAAATACTGATGGTGTGACAATACACCACTACCAAATACCGATGGGTGTGACAATACATCACTACCAAATACTGATGGGTGTGACAATACATCACTACCAAATACTGATGGGTGTGACAATACATCACTACCACATTCTGATGGGTGTGACAATACATCACTACCAAATACTGATGGGTGTGACAATACACCACTACCAAATACTGATGGTGTGACAATACATCACTACCAAATACTGATGGGTGTGATAATACATCACTACCAAATACTGATGGGTGTGACAATACACCACTACCAAATACTGATGCGTGTGACAATACACCACTACCAAATACTGATGGTGTGATAATAGACCACTACCAAATACTGATGGGTGTGACAATACATCACTACCAAATACTGATGGGTGTGATAATACACCACTACCAAATACTGATGGTGTGACAATACATCACTACCAAATACTGATGGGTGTGACAATACACCACTACCAAATACTGATGGTGTGATAATAGACCACTACCAAATACTGATGGTGTGACAATACACCACTACCAAATATTGATGGTGTGATAATAGACCACTACCAAATACTGATGGTGTGATAATAGACCACTACCAAATACTGATGGTGTGATAATAGACCACTACCAAATACTGATGGTGTGATAATACATCACTACCAAATAATGATAGTGTGACAATACACCACTACCAAATACTGATGGGTGTGACAATACACCACTACCAAATACTGATGGTGTGACAATACATCACTACCAAATACTGATGGTGTGACAATACCCCACTACCAAATACTGATGGTGTGACAATACACCACTACCAAATACTGATGGTGTGATAATAGACCACTACCAAATACTGATGGTGTGACAATACATCACTACCAAATACTGATGGTGTGACAATACATCACTACCAAATACTGATGGTGTGACAATACACCACTACCAAATACTGATGGTGTGATAATAGACCACTACCAAATACTGATGGTGTGACAATACACCACTACCAAATACTGATGGTGTGACAATACATCACTACCAAATACTGATGATGTGACAATACACCACTACCAAATACTCATGGTGTGACAATACACCACTACCAAATACTGATGGTGTGATAATAGACCACTACCAAATACTGATGGTGTGATAATACACCACTACCAAATACTGATGGTGTGACAATACACCACTACCAAATACTGATGGTGTGATAATAGACCACTATCAAATACTGATGGTGTGATAATAGACCACTACCAAATACTGATGGGTGTGACAATACATCACTACCAAATACTGATGGGTGTGACAATACACCACTACCAAATACTGATGGGTGTGATAATACATCACTACCAAATACTGATGGGTGTGATAATACATCACTACCAAATACTGATGGGTGTGATAATACATCACTACCAAATACTGATGGGTGTAACAATACACCACTACCAAATACTGATGGTGTGACAATACATCACTACCAAATACTGATGGGTGTGACAATACATCACTACCAAATACTGATGGGTGTGACAATACTCCACAACCAAATACTGATGGGTGTGATAATAGACCACTACGAAATACTGATGGTGTGATAATAGACCACTACCAAATACTGATGGTGTGACAATACACCACTACCAAATACTGATGGTGTGACAATACATCACTACCAAATACTGATGGGTGTGACAATACACCACTACCAAATACTGATGGTGTGACGATACACCACTACCAAATACTGATGGTGTGATAATAGACCACTACCAAATACTGATGGTGTGATAATACATCACTACCAAATAATGATGGTGTGACAATACACCACTACCAAATACTGATGGGTGTGACAATACACCACTACCAAATACTGATGGGTGTGATAATACATCACTACCAAATACTGATGGGTGTGATAATACATCACTACCAAATACTGATGGGTGTGATAATACATCACTACCAAATACTGATGGGTGTGACAATACACCACTACCAAATACTGATGGTGTGACAATACATCACTACCAAATACTGATGGGTGTGACAATACATCACTACCAAATACTGATGGGTGTGACAATACTCCACAACCAAATACTGATGGGTGTGATAATAGACCACTACGAAATACTGATGGTGTGATAATAGACCACTACCAAATACTGATGGTGTGACAATACACCACTACCAAATACTGATGGTGTGACAATACATCACTACCAAATACTGATGGGTGTGACAATACACCACTACCAAATACTGATGGTGTGACGATACACCACTACCAAATACTGATGGTGTGATAATAGACCACTACCAAATACTGATGGTGTGATAATACATCACTACCAAATAATGATGGTGTGACAATAGACCACTACCAAATACTGATGGGTGTGACAATACACCACTACCAAATACTGATGGTGTGACAATACATCACTACCAAATACTGATGGTGTGACAATACACCACTACCAAATACTGATTAGGTGACAATACACCACTACCAAATACTGATGGTGTGATAATAGACCACTACCAAATACTGATGGTGTGACAATACACCACTACCAAATACTGATGGTGTGATAATAGACCACTACCAAATACTGATTAGGTGACAATACACCACTACCAAATACTGATGGTGTGATAATAGACCACTACCAAATACTGATGGTGTGACAATACACCACTAATAAATACTGATGGTGTGACAATACACCACTACCAAATACTGATGGTGTGACAATACATCACTACCAAATACTGATGGGTGTGACAATACACCACTACCAAATACTGATGGTGTGACGATACACCACTACCAAATACTGATGGTGTGATAATAGACCACTACCAAATACTGATGGTGTGATAATACATCACTACCAAATAATGATGGTGTGACAATACACCACTACCAAATACTGATGGGTGTGACAATACACCACTACCAAATACTGATGGTGTGACAATACATCACTACCAAATACTGATGGTGTGACAATACACCACTACCAAATACTGATTAGGTGACAATACACCACTACCAAATACTGATGGTGTGATAATAGACCACTACGAAATACTGATGGGTGTGACAATACATCACTACCAAATACTGATGGGTGTGACAATACACCACTACCAAATACTGATGGGTGTGATAATACATCACTACCAAATACTGATGGTGTGATAATAGACCACTACCAAATACTGATGGTGTGATAATACATCACTACCAAATACTGATGGTGTGACAATACATCACTACCAAATACTGATGGGTGTGACAATACACCACTGCCAAATACTGATGGTGTGACAATACATCACTACCAAATACTGATGGTGTGACAATACATCACTACCAAATACTGATGGGTGTGACAATACATCACTACCAAATACTGATGGGTGTGACAATACACCACTACCAAATACTGATGGTGTGATAATAGACCACTACCAAATACTGATGGGTGTGACAATACATCACTACCAAATACTGATGGGTGTGACAATACACCACTACCAATTACTGATGGTGTGATAATAGACCACTACCAAATACTGATGGTGTGACAATACACCACTACCAAATACTGATGGGTGTGACAATACATCACTACCAAATACTGATGGGTGTGACAATACATCACTACCAAATACTGATGGGTGTGACAATACATCACTACCACATTCTGATGGGTGTGACAATACATCACTACCAAATACTGATGGGTGTGACAATACACCACTACCAAATACTGATGGTGTGACAATACATCACTACCAAATACTGATGGGTGTGATAATACATCACTACCAAATACTGATGGGTGTGACAATACACCACTACCAAATACTGATGCGTGTGACAATACACCACTACCAAATACTGATGGTGTGATAATAGACCACTACCAAATACTGATGGGTGTGACAATACATCACTACCAAATACTGATGGGTGTGATAATACACCACTACCAAATACTGATGGTGTGACAATACATCACTACCAAATACTGATGGGTGTGACAATACACCACTACCAAATACTGATGGTGTGATAATAGACCACTACCAAATACTGATGGTGTGACAATACACCACTACCAAATATTGATGGTGTGATAATAGACCACTACCAAATACTGATGGTGTGATAATAGACCACTACCAAATACTGATGGTGTGATAATAGACCACTACCAAATACTGATGGTGTGATAATACATCACTACCAAATAATGATAGTGTGACAATACACCACTACCAAATACTGATGGGTGTGACAATACACCACTACCAAATACTGATGGTGTGACAATACATCACTACCAAATACTGATGGTATGACAATACCCCACTACCAAATACTGATGGTGTGACAATACACCACTACCAAATACTGATGGTGTGATAATAGACCACTAACAAATACTGATGGTGTGACAATACATCACTACCAAATACTGATGATGTGACAATACACCACTACCAAATACTCATGGTGTGACAATACACCACTACCAAATACTGATGGTGTGATAATAGACCACTACCAAATACTGATGGTGTGATAATACACCACTACCAAATACTGATGGTGTGACAATACATCACTACCAAATACTGATGGTGTGACAATACATCACTACCAAATACTGATGGGTGTGACAATACATCACTACCAAATACTGATGGGTGTGACAATACACCACTACCAAATACTGATGGTGTGATAATAGACCACTACCAAATACTGATGGGTGTAACAATACATCACTACCAAATACTGATGGGTGTGACAATACACCACTACCAAATACTGATGGTGTGATAATAGACCACTACCAAATACTGATGGTGTGACAATACACCACTACCAAATACTGATGGGTGTGACAATACATCACTACCAAATACTGATGGGTGTGATAATACACCACTACCAAATACTGATGGTGTGACAATACATCACTACCAAATACTGATGGGTGTGACAATACACCACTACCAAATACTGATGGTGTGATAATAGACCACTACCAAATACTGATGGTGTGATAATAGACCACTACCAAATACTGATGGTGTGATAATAGACCACTACCAAATACTGATGGTGTGATAATAGACCACTACCAAATACTGATGGTGTGACAATACACCACTACCAAATACTGATGGTGTGATAATAGACCACTACCAAATACTGATGGGTGTGACAATACATCACTACCAAATACTGATGGGTGTGACAATACACCACTACCAAATACTGATGGGTGTGATAATACATCACTACCAAATACTGATGGGTGTGATAATACATCACTACCAAATACTGATGGGTGTGATAATACATCACTACCAAATACTGATGGGTGTGACAATACACCACTACCAAATACTGATGGTGTGACAATACATCACTACCAAATACTGATGGTGTGATAATAGACCACTACCAAATACTGATGGGTGTGACAATACATCACTACCAAATACTGATGGGTGTGACAATACACCACTACCAAATACTGATGGGTGTGATAATACATCACTACCAAATACTGATGGGTGTGATAATACATCACTACCAAATACTGATGGGTGTGACAATACACCACTACCAAATACTGATGGGTGTGATAATACATCACTACCAAATACTGATGGGTGTGATAATACATCACTACCAAATACTGATGGGTGTGATAATACATCACTACCAAATACTGATGGGTGTGACAATACACCACTACCAAATACTGATGGTGTGACAATACATCACTACCAAATACTGATCGTGTGATAATAGACCACTACCAAATACTGATGGTGTGACAATACATCACTACCAAATACTGATGGTGTGACAATACATCACTACCAAATACTGATGGTGTGACAATACACCACTACCAAATACTGATGGTGTGACGATACGCCACTACCAAATACTGATGGTGTGATAATAGACCACTATCAAATACTGATGGTGTGATAATAGACCACTACCAAATACTGATGGGTGTGACAATACATCACTACCAAATACTGATGGGTGTGACAATACACCACTACCAAATACTGATGGGTGTGATAATACATCACTACCAAATACTGATGGGTGTGATAATACATCACTACCAAATACTGATGGGTGTGATAATACATCACTACCAAATACTGATGGGTGTGACAATACACCACTACCAAATACTGATGGTGTGACAATACATCACTACCAAATACTGATGGGTGTGACAATACATCACTACCAAATACTGATGGGTGTGATAATAGACCACTACGAAATACTGATGGTGTGATAATAGACCACTACCAAATACTGATGGTGTGACAATACACCACTACCAAATACTGATGGTGTGACAATACATCACTACCAAATACTGATGGGTGTGACAATACACCACTACCAAATACTGATGGTGTGACGATACACCACTACCAAATACTGATGGTGTGATAATAAACCACTACCAAATACTGATGGTGTGATAATACATCTCTACCAAATAATGATGGTGTGACAATACACCACTACCAAATACTGATGGGTGTGACAATACACCATTACCAAATACTGATGGTGTGACAATACATCACTACCAAATACTGATGGTGTGACAATACACCACTACCAAATACTGATTAGGTGACAATACACCACTACCAAATACTGATGGTGTGATAATAGACCACTACCAAATACTGATGGTGTGACAATACACCACTACCAAATACTGATGGTGTGATAATAGACCACTACCAAATACTGATGGGTGTGACAATACATCACTACCAAATACTGATGGGTGTGACAATACACCACTACCAAATACTGATGGGTGTGATAATACATCACTACCAAATACTGATGGTGTGATAATAGACCACTACCAAATACTGATGGTGTGATAATAGACCACTACCAAATACTGATGGTGTGATAATACATCACTACCAAATAATGATGGTGTGACAATACACCACTACCAAATACTGATGGGTGTGACAATACACCACTACCAAATACTGATGGTGTGACAAAACATCACTACCAAATACTGATGGTGTGACAATACACCACTACCAAATACTGATGGTGTGACAATACACCACTACCAAATACTGATGGTGTGATAATAGACCACTACCAAATACTGATGGTGTGACAATACATCACTACCAAATACTGATGGTGTGACAATACATCACTACCAAATACTGATGGTGTGACAATACACCACTACCAAATACTGATGGTGTGATAATAGACCACTACCAAATACTGATGGTGTGACAATACACCACTACCAAATACTGATGGTGTGACAATACATCACTACCAAATACTGATGGTGTGACAATACACCACTACCAAATACTCATGGTGTGACAATACACCACTACCAAATACTGATGGTGTGATAATAGACCACTACCAAATACTGATGGTGTGATAATACACCACTACCAAATACTGATGGTGTGACAATACATCACTACCAAATACTGATGGTGTGACAATACATCACTACCAAATACTGATGGGTGTGACAATACATCACTACCAAATACTGATGGGTGTGACAATACACCACTACCAAATACTGATGGTGTGACAATACATCACTACCAAATACTGATGGTGTGACAATACACCACTAACAAATACTGATTAGGTGACAATACACCACTACCAAATACTGATGGTGTGATAATAGACCACTACCAAATACTGATGGTGTGACAATACACCACTACCAAATACTGATGGTGTGATAATAGACCACTACCAAATACTGATGGGTGTGACAATACATCACTACCAAATACTGATGGGTGTGACAATACACCACTACCAAATACTGATGGGTGTGATAATACATCACTACCAAATACTGATGGTGTGATAATAGACCACTACCAAATACTGATGGTGTGATAATAGACCACTACCAAATACTGATGGTGTGATAATACATCACTACCAAATAATGATGGTGTGACAATACACCACTACCAAATACTGATGGGTGTGACAATACACCACTACCAAATACTGATGGTGTGACAATACATCACTACCAAATACTGATGGTGTGACAATACACCACTACCAAATACTGATGGTGTGACAATACACCACTACCAAATACTGATGGTGTGATAATAGACCACTACCAAATACTGATGGTGTGACAATACATCACTACCAAATACTGATGGTGTGACAATACATCACTACCAAATACTGATGGTGTGACAATACACCACTACCAAATACTGATGGTGTGATAATAGACCACTACCAAATACTGATGGTGTGACAATACACCACTACCAAATACTGATGGTGTGACAATACATCACTACCAAATACTGATGGTGTGACAATACACCACTACCAAATACTGATGGTGTGACAATACACCACTACCAAATACTGATGGTGTGATAATAGACCACTACCAAATACTGATGGTGTGATAATACACCACTACCAAATACTGATGGTGTGACAATACATCACTACCAAATACTGATGGTGTGACAATACATCACTACCAAATACTGATGGGTGTGACAATACATCACTACCAAATACTGATGGGTGTGAAAATACACCACTACCAAATACTGATGGTGTGATAATAGACCACTACCAAATACTGATGGGTGTAACAATACATCACTACCAAATACTGATGGGTGTGACAATACACCACTACCAAATACTGATGGTGTGATAATAGACCACTACCAAATACTGATGGTGTGACAATACACCACTACCAAATACTGATGGGTGTGACAATACATCACTACCAAATACTGATGGGTGTGATAATACACCACTACCAAATACTGATGGTGTGACAATACATCACTACCAAATACTGATGGGTGTGACAATACACCACTACCAAATACTGATGGTGTGATAATAGACCACTACCAAATACTGATGGTGTGATAATAGACCACTACCAAATACTGATGGTGTGATAATAGACCACTACCAAATACTGATGGTGTGATAATAGACCACTACCAAATACTGATGGTGTGACAATACACCACTACCAAATACTGATGGTGTGATAATAGACCACTACCAAATACTGATGGGTGTGACAATACATCACTACCAAATACTGATGGGTGTGACAATACACCACTACCAAATACTGATGGGTGTGATAATACATCACTACCAAATACTGATGGGTGTGATAATACATCACTACCAAATACTGATGGGTGTGATAATACATCACTACCAAATACTGGTGGGTGTGATAATAGACCACTACCAAATACTGATGGTGTGACAATACACCACTACCAAATACTGATGGGTGTGACAATACATCACTACCAAATACTGTTGGGTGTGACAATACACCACTACCAAATACTGATGGTGTGATAATAGACCACTACCAAATACTGATGGTGTGATAATAGACCACTACCAAATACTGATGGTGTGACAATACACCACTACCAAATACTGATGGTGTGATAATAGACCACTACCAAATACTGATGGGTGTGACAATACATCACTACCAAATACTGATGGGTGTGACAATACACCACTACCAAATACTGATGGGTGTGATAATACATCACTACCAAATACTGATGGTGTGATAATAGACCACTACCAAATACTGATGGTGTGATAATACATCACTACCAAATACTGATGGTGTGACAATACATCACTACCAAATACTGATGGGTGTGACAATACACCACTACCAAATACTGATGGTGTGACAATACATCACTACCAAATACTGATGGTGTGACAATACATCACTACCAAATACTGATGGGTGTGACAATACATCACTACCAAATACTGATGGGTGTGACAATACACCACTACCAAATACTGATGGTGTGATAATAGACCACTACCAAATACTGATGGGTGTGACAATACATCACTACCAAATACTGATGGGTGTGACAATACACCACTACCAATTACTGATGGTGTGATAATAGACCACTACCAAATACTGATGGTGTGACAATACACCACTACCAAATACTGATGGGTGTGACAATACATCACTACCAAATACTGATGGGTGTGACAATACATCACTACCAAATACTGATGGGTGTGACAATACATCACTACCACATTCTGATGGGTGTGACAATACATCACTACCAAATACTGATGGGTGTGACAATACACCACTACCAAATACTGATGGTGTGACAATACATCACTACCAAATACTGATGTGTGTGATAATACATCACTACCAAATACTGATGGGTGTGACAATACACCACTACCAAATACTGATGGGTGTGACAATACACCACTACCAAATACTGATGGTGTGATAATAGACCACTACCAAATACTGATGGGTGTGACAATACATCACTACCAAATACTGATGGGTGTGATAATACACCACTACCAAATACTGATGGTGTGACAATACATCACTACCAAATACTGATGGGTGTGACAATACACCACTACCAAATACTGATGGTGTGATAATAGACCACTACCAAATACTGATGGTGTGACAATACACCACTACCAAATACTGATGGTGTGATAATAGACCACTACCAAATACTGATGGTGTGATAATAGACCACTACCAAATACTGATGGTGTGATAATAGACCACTACCAAATACTGATGGTGTGATAATACATCACTACCAAATAATGATAGTGTGACAATACACCACTACCAAATACTGATGGTTGTGACAATACACCACTACCAAATACTGATGGTGTGACAATACATCACTACCAAATACTGATGGTGTGACAATACACCACTACCAAATACTGATGGTGTGACAATACACCACTACCAAATACTGATGGTGTGATAATAGACCACTACCAAATACTGATGGTGTGACAATACATCACTACCAAATACTGATGGTGTGACAATACATCACTACCAAATACTGATGGTGTGACAATACACCACTACCAAATACTGATGGTGTGATAATAGACCACTACCAAATACTGATGGTGTGACAATACACCACTACCAAATACTGATGGTGTGACAATACATCACTACCAAATACTGATGGTGTGACAATACACCACTACCAAATACTCATGGTGTGACATACACCACTACCAAATACTGATGGTGTGATAATAGACCACTACCAAATACTGATGGTGTGATAATACACCACTACCAAATACTGATGGTGTGACAATACATCACTACCAAATACTGATGGTGTGACAATACATCACTACCAAATACTGATGGGTGTGACAATACACCACTGGCAAATACTGATGGTGTGATAATAGACCACTACCAAATACTGATGGGTGTGACAATACATCACTACCAAATACTGATGGGTGTGACAATACACCACTACCAAATACTGATGGTGTGATAATAGACCACTACCAAATACTGATGGTGTGACAATACACCACTACCAAATACTGATGGGTGTGACAATACATCACTACCAAATACTGATGGGTGTGATAATACACCACTACCAAATACTGATGGTGTGACAATACATCACTACCAAATACTGATGGGTGTGACAATACACCACTACCAAATACTGATGGTGTGATAATAGACCACTACCAAATACTGATGGTGTGATAATAGACCACTACCAAATACTGATGGTGTGATAATAGACCACTACCAAATACTGATGGTGTGATAATAGACCACTACCAAATACTGATGGTGTGATAATAGACCACTACCAAATACTGATGGTGTGACAATACACCACTACCAAATACTGATGGTGTGACAATACATCACTACCAAATACTGATGGTGTGACAATACACCACTACCAAATACTCATGGTGTGACAATACACCACTACCAAATACTGATGGTGTGATAATAGACCACTACCAAATACTGATGGTGTGATAATACACCACTACCAAATACTGATGGTGTGACAATACATCACTACCAAATACTGATGGTGTGACAATACATCACTACCAAATACTGATGGGTGTGACAATACATCACTACCAAATACTGATGGGTGTGACAATACACCACTACCAAATACTGATGGTGTGATAATAGACCACTACCAAATACTGATGGGTGTAACAATACATCACTACCAAATACTGATGGGTGTGACAATACACCACTACCAAATACTGATGGTGTGATAATAGACCACTACCAAATACTGATGGTGTGACAATACACCACTACCAAATACTGATGGTGTGACAATACACCACTACCAAATACTGATGGGTGTGACAATACATCACTACCAAATACTGATGGGTGTGATAATACACCACTACCAAATACTGATGGTGTGACAATACATCACTACCAAATACTGATGGGTGTGACAATACACCACTACCAAATACTGATGGTGTGATAATAGACCACTACCAAATACTGATGGTGTGAAAATAGACCACTACCAAATACTGATGGTGTGATAATAGACCACTACCAAATACTGATGGTGTGACAATACACCACTACCAAATACTGATGGTGTGATAATAGACCACTACCAAATACTGGTGGGTGTGACAATACATCACTACCAAATACTGATGGGTGTGACAATACACCACTACCAAATACTGATGGGTGTGATAATACATCACTACCAAATACTGATGAGTGTGATAATACATCACTACCAAATACTGATGGGTGTGATAATACATCACTACCAAATACTGATGGGTGTGACAATACACCACTACCAAATACTGATGGTGTGACAATACATCACTACCAAATACTGATGGTGTGATAATAGACCACTACCAAATACTGATGGGTGTGACAATACATCACTACCAAATACTGATGGGTGTGACAATACACCACTACCAAATACTGATGGGTGTGATAATACATCACTACCAAATACTGATGGGTGTGATAATACATCACTACCAAATACTGATGGGTGTGACAATACACCACTACCAAATACTGATGGGTGTGATAATACATCACTACCAAATACTGATGGGTGTGATAATACATCACTACCAAATACTGATGGGTGTGATAATACATCACTACCAAATACTGATGGGTGTGACAATACACCACTACCAAATACTGATGGTGTGACAATACATCACTACCAAATACTGATCGTGTGATAATAGACCACTACCAAATACTGATGGTGTGACAATACATCACTACCAAATACTGATGGTGTGACAATACATCACTACCAAATACTGATGGTGTGACAATACACCACTACCAAATACTGATGGTGTGACGATACACCACTACCAAATACTGATGGTGTGATAATAGACCACTATCAAATACTGATGGTGTGATAATAGACCACTACCAAATACTGATGGGTGTGACAATACATCACTACCAAATACTGATGGGTGTGACAATACACCACTACCAAATACTGATGGGTGTGATAATACATCACTACCAAATACTGATGGGTGTGATAATACATCACTACCAAATACTGATGGGTGTGATAATACATCACTACCAAATACTGATGGGTGTGACAATACACCACTACCAAATACTGATGGTGTGACAATACATCACTACCAAATACTGATGGGTGTGACAATACATCACTACCAAATACTGATGGGTGTGACAATACTCCACAACCAAATACTGATGGGTGTGATAATAGACCACTACGAAATACTGATGGTGTGATAATAGACCACTACCAAATACTGATGGTGTGACAATACACCACTACCAAATACTGATGGTGTGACAATACATCACTACCAAATACTGATGGGTGTGACAATACACCACTACCAAATACTGATGGTGTGACGATACACCACTACCAAATACTGATGGTGTGATAATAGACCACTACCAAATACTGATGGTGTGATAATACATCACTACCAAATAATGATGGTGTGACAATACACCACTACCAAATACTGATGGGTGTGACAATACACCACTACCAAATACTGATGGTGTGACAATACATCACTACCAAATACTGATGGTGTGACAATACACCACTACCAAATACTGATTAGGTGACAATACACCACTACCAAATACTGATGGTGTGATAATAGACCACTACCAAATACTGATGGTGTGACAATACACCACTACCAAATACTGATGGTGTGATAATAGACCACTACCAAATACTGATGGGTGTGACAATACATCACTACCAAATACTGATGGGTGTGACAATACACCACTACCAAATACTGATGGGTGTGATAATACATCACTACCAAATACTGATGGTGTGATAATAGACCACTACCAAATACTGATGGTGTGATAATACATCACTACCAAATACTGATGGTGTGACAATACATCACTACCAAATACTGATGGGTGTGACAATACACCACTACCAAATACTGATGGTGTGACAATACATCACTACCAAATACTGATGGTGTGACAATACATCACTACCAAATACTGATGGGTGTGACAATACATCACTACCAAATACTGATGGGTGTGACAATACACCACTACCAAATACTGATGGTGTGATAATAGACCACTACCAAATACTGATGGGTGTGACAATACATCACTACCAAATACTGATGGGTGTGACAATACACCACTACCAATTACTGATGGTGTGATAATAGACCACTACCAAATACTGATGGTGTGACAATACACCACTACCAAATACTGATGGGTGTGACAATACATCACTACCAAATACTGATGGGTGTGACAATACATCACTACCAAATACTGATGGGTGTGACAATACATCACTACCACATTCTGATGGGTGTGACAATACATCACTACCAAATACTGATGGGTGTGACAATACACCACTACCAAATACTGATGGTGTGACAATACATCACTACCAAATACTGATGTGTGTGATAATACATCACTACCAAATACTGATGGGTGTGACAATACACCACTACCAAATACTGATGGGTGTGACAATACACCACTACCAAATACTGATGGTGTGATAATAGACCACTACCAAATACTGATGGGTGTGACAATACATCACTACCAAATACTGATGGGTGTGATAATACACCACTACCAAATACTGATGGTGTGACAATACATCACTACCAAATACTGATGGGTGTGACAATACACCACTACCAAATACTGATGGTGTGATAATAGACCACTACCAAATACTGATGGTGTGACAATACACCACTACCAAATACTGATGGTGTGATAATAGACCACTACCAAATACTGATGGTGTGATAATAGACCACTACCAAATACTGATGGTGTGATAATAGACCACTACCAAATACTGATGGTGTGATAATACATCACTACCAAATAATGATAGTGTGACAATACACCACTACCAAATACTGATGGTTGTGACAATACACCACTACCAAATACTGATGGTGTGACAATACATCACTACCAAATACTGATGGTGTGACAATACACCACTACCAAATACTGATGGTGTGACAATACACCACTACCAAATACTGATGGTGTGATAATAGACCACTACCAAATACTGATGGTGTGACAATACATCACTACCAAATACTGATGGTGTGACAATACATCACTACCAAATACTGATGGTGTGACAATACACCACTACCAAATACTGATGGTGTGATAATAGACCACTACCAAATACTGATGGTGTGACAATACACCACTACCAAATACTGATGGTGTGACAATACATCACTACCAAATACTGATGGTGTGACAATACACCACTACCAAATACTCATGGTGTGACAATACACCACTACCAAATACTGATGGTGTGATAATAGACCACTACCAAATACTGATGGTGTGATAATACACCACTACCAAATACTGATGGTGTGACAATACATCACTACCAAATACTGATGGTGTGACAATACATCACTACCAAATACTGATGGGTGTGACAATACATCACTACCAAATACTGATGGGTGTGACAATACACCACTACCAAATACTGATGGTGTGATAATAGACCACTACCAAATACTGATGGGTGTGACAATACATCACTACCAAATACTGATGGGTGTGACAATACACCACTACCAAATACTGATGGTGTGATAATAGACCACTACCAAATACTGATGGTGTGACAATACACCACTACCAAATACTGATGGGTGTGACAATACATCACTACCAAATACTGATGGGTGTGATAATACACCACTACCAAATACTGATGGTGTGACAATACATCACTACCAAATACTGATGGGTGTGACAATACACCACTACCAAATACTTATGGTGTGATAATAGACCACTACCAAATACTGATGGTGTGATAATAGACCACTACCAAATACTGATGGTGTGATAATAGACCACTACCAAATACTGATGGTGTGATAATAGACCACTACCAAATACTGATGGTGTGACAATACACCACTACCAAATACTGAAGGTGTGATAATAGACCACTACCAAATACTGATGGGTGTGACAATACATCACTACCAAATACTGATGGGTGTGACAATACACCACTACCAAATACTGATGGGTGTGATAATACATCACTACCAAATACTGATGGGTGTGATAATACATCACTACCAAATACTGATGGGTGTGATAATACATCACTACCAAATACTGATGGGTGTGACAATACACCACTACCAAATACTGATGGTGTGACAATACATCACTACCAAATACTGATGGTGTGATAATAGACCACTACCAAATACTGATGGGTGTGACAATACATCACTACCAAATACTGATGGGTGTGACAATACACCACTACCAAATACTGATGGGTGTGATAATACATCACTACCAAATACTGATGGGTGTGATAATACATCACTACCAAATACTGATGGGTGTGACAATACACCACTACCAAATACTGATGGGTGTGATAATACATCACTACAAAATACTGATGGGTGTGATAATACATCACTACCAAATACTGATGGGTGTGATAATACATCACTACCAAATACTGATGGGTGTGACAATACACCACTACCAAATACTGATGGTGTGACAATACATCACTACCAAATACTGATCGTGTGATAATAGACCACTACCAAATACTGATGGTGTGACAATACATCACTACCAAATACTGATGGTATGACAATACATCACTACCAAATACTGATGGTGTGACAATACACCACTAACAAATACTGATGGTGTGACGATACACCACTACCAAATACTGATGGTGTGATAATAGACCACTATCAAATACTGATGGTGTGATAATACATCACTACCAAATAATGATGGTGTGACAATACACCACTACCAAATACTGATGGGTGTGACAATACACCACTACCAAATACTGATGGTGTGACAATACATCACTACCAAATACTGATGGTGTGACAATACACCACTACCAAATACTGATGGTGTGACAATACACCACTACCAAATACTGATGGTGTGATAATAGACCACTACCAAATACTGATGGTGTGACAAAACATCACTACCAAATACTGATGGTGTGACAATACATCACTACCAAATACTGATGGTGTGACAATACACCACTACCAAATACTGATGGGTGTGATAATACATCACTACCAAATACTGATGGGTGTGATAATACATCACTACCAAATACTGATGGGTGTGATAATACATCACTACCAAATACTGATGGGTGTGACAATACACCACTACCAAATACTGATGGTGTGATAATAGACCACTACCAAATACTGATGGTGTGACAATACACCACTACCAAATACTGATGGTGTGACAATACATCACTACCAAATACTGATGGTGTGACAATACACCACTACCAAATACTCATGGTGTGACAATACACCACTACCAAATACTGATGGTGTGATAATAGACCACTACCAAATACTGATGGTGTGATAATACACCACTACCAAATACTGATGGTGTGACAATACATCACTACCAAATACTGATGGTGTGACAATACATCACTACCAAATACTGATGGGTGTGACAATACATCACTACCAAATACTGATGGGTGTGACAATACACCACTACCAAATACTGATGGTGTGATAATAGACCACTACCAAATACTGATGGGTGTGACAATACATCACTACCAAATACTGATGGGTGTGACAATACACCACTACCAAATACTGATGGTGTGATAATAGACCACTACCAAATACTGATGGTGTGACAATACACCACTACCAAATACTGATGGGTGTGACAATACATCACTACCAAATACTGTTGGGTGTGACAATACACCACTACCAAATACTGATGGTGTGATAATAGACCACTACCAAATACTGATGGTGTGATAATAGACCACTACCAAATACTGATGGTGTGATAATAGACCACTACCAAATACTGATGGTGTGATAATAGACCACTACCAAATACTGATGGTGTGACAATACACCACTACCAAATACTGATGGTGTGATAATAGACCACTACCAAATACTGATGGGTGTGACAATACATCACTACCAAATACTGATGGTGTGATAATAGACCACTACCAAATACTGATGGGTGTGACAATACATCACTACCAAATACTGATGGGTGTGACAATACACCACTACCAAATACTGATGGGTGTCATAATACATCACTACCAAATACTGATGGGTGTGATAATACATCACTACCAAATACTGATGGGTGTGACAATACACCACTACCAAATACTGATGGGTGTGATAATACATCACTACCAAATACTGATGGGTGTGATAATACATCACTACCAAATACTGATGGGTGTGATAATACATCACTACCAAATACTGATGGGTGTGACAATACACCACTACCAAATACTGATGGTGTGACAATACATCACTACGAAATACTGATCGTGTGATAATAGACCACTACCAAATACTGATGGTGTGACAATACATCACTACCAAATACTGATGGTGTGACAATACATCACTACCAAATACTGATGGTGTGACAATACACCACTACCAAATACTGATGGTGTGACGATACACCACTACCAAATACTGATGGTGTGATAATAGACCACTATCAAATACTGATGGTGTGATAATACATCACTACCAAATAATGATGGTGTGACAATACACCACTACCAAATACTGATGGGTGTGACAATACACCACTACCAAATACTGATGGTGTGACAATACACCACTACCAAATACTGATGGTGTGACAATACACCACTACCAAATACTGATGGTGTGATAATAGACCACTACCAAATACTGATGGTGTGACAATACATCACTACCAAATACTGATGGTGTGACAATACATCACTACCAAATACTGATGGTGTGACAATACACCACTACCAAATACTGATGGTGTGATAATAGACCACTACCAAATACTGATGGTGTGACAATATACCACTACCAAATACTGATGGTGTGACAATACATCACTACCAAATACTGATGGTGTGACAATACACCACTACCAAATACTCATGGTGTGACAATACACCACTACCAAATACTGATGGTGTGATAATAGACCACTACCAAATACTGATGGTGTGATAATACACCACTACCAAATACTGATGGTGTGACAATACATTACTACCAAATACTGATGGTGTGACAATACATCACTACCAAATACTGATGGGTGTGACAATACATCACTACCAAATACTGATGGGTGTGACAATACACCACTACCAAATACTGATGGTGTGATAATAGACATCTACCAAATACTGATGGGTGTGACAATACATCACTACCAAATACTGATGGGTGTGACAATACACCACTACCAAATACTGATGGTGTGATAATAGACCACTACCAAATACTGATGGTGTGACAATACACCACTACCAAATACTGATGGGTGTGACAATACATCACTACCAAATACTGATGGGTGTGATAATACACCACTACCAAATACTGATGGTGTGACAATACATCACTACCAAATACTGATGGGTGTGACAATACACCACTACCAAATACTGATGGTGTGATAATAGACCACTACCAAATACTGATGGTGTGATAATAGACCACTACCAAATACTGATGGTGTGATAATAGACCACTACCAAATACTGATGGTGTTATAATAGACCACTACCAAATACTGATGGTGTGACAATACACCACTACCAAATACTGATGGTGTGATAATAGACCACTACCAAATACTGATGGGTGTGACAATACATCACTACCAAATACTGATGGGTGTGACAATACACCACTACCAAATACTGATGGGTGTGATAATACATCACTACCAAATACTGATGGGTGTGATAATACATCACTACCAAATACTGATGGGTGTGACAATACACCACTACCAAATACTGATGGTGTGACAATACATCACTACCAAATACTGATGGGTGTGACAATACATCACTACCAAATACTGATGGGTGTGACAATACTCCACTACCAAATACTGATGGGTGTGATAATAGACCACTACGAAATACTGATGGTGTGATAATAGACCACTACCAAATACTGATGGTGTGACAATACACCACTACCAAATACTGATGGTGTGACAATACATCACTACCAAATACTGATGGGTGTGACAATACACCACTACCAAATACTGATGGTGTGACGATACACCACTACCAAATACTGATGGTGTGATAATAGACCACTACCAAATACTGATGGTGTGATAATACATCACTACCAAATAATGATGGTGTGACAATACACCACTACCAAATACTGATGGGTGTGACAATACACCACTACCAAATACTGATGGTGTGACAATACATCACTACCAAATACTGATGGTGTGACAATACACCACTACCAAATACTGATGGTGTGACAATACACCACTACCAAATACTGATGGTGTGACAATACACCACTACCAAATACTGATGGTGTGATAATAGACCACTACCAAATACTGATGGTGTGACAATACACCACTACCAAATACTGATGGGTGTGACAATACATCACTACCAAATACTGATGGGTGTGACAATACATCACTACCACATTCTGATGGGTGTGACAATACATCACTACCAAATACTGATGGGTGTGACAATACACCACTCCCAAATACTGATGGGTGTGACAATACATCACTACCAAATACTGATGGGTGTGACAATACATCACTACCAAATACTGATGGGTGTGACAATACATCACTACCAAATACTGATGGGTGTGACAATACATCACTACCAAATACTGATGGTGTGATAATAGACCACTACCAAATACTGATGGGTGTGACAATACACCACTACCAAATACTGATGGGTGTGACAATACATCACTACCAAATACTGATGGGTGTGACAATACATCACTACCAAATACTGATGGGTGTGACAATACACCACTATTAAATACTGATGGGTGTGACAATACATCACTACCAAATACTGATGGGTGTGACAATACATCACTACCAAATACTGATGGGTGTGACAATACACCACTACCAAATACTGATGGGTGTGACAATATACCACTACCAAATACTGATGGGTGTGACAATACATCACTACCAAATACTGATGGGTGTGACAATACATCACTACCAAATACTGCTGGGTGTGATAATAGACCACTACCAAATACTGATGGTGTGATAATAGACCATTACCAAATACTGATGGTGTGACAATACACCACTACCAAATACTGATGGTGTGACAATACATCACTACCAAATACTGATGGTGTGACAATACACCACTACCAAATACTGATGGTGTGACAATACACCACTACCAAATACTGATGGTGTGATAATAGACCACTACCAAATACTGATGGTGTGATAATACATCACTACCAAATACTGATGGTGTGACAATACACCACTACCAAATACTGATGGGTGTGACAATACACCACTACCAAATACTGATAGTGTGACAATACATCACTACCAAATACTGATGGTGTGACAATACATCACTACCAAATACTGATGGGTGTGACAATACACCACTACCAAATACTGATGGTGTGATAATAGACTACTACCAAATACTGATGGTGTGACAATACATCACTACCAAATACTGATGGGTGTGACAATACAACACTACCAAATACTGATGGGTGTGAGAATACACCACTACCAAATACTGATGGTGTGATAATAGACCACTACCAAATACTGATGGTGTGACAATACACCACTACCAAATACTGATGGGTGTGACAATACATCACTACCAAATACTGATGGTGTGACAATACACCACTACCAAATACTGATGGGTGTGACAATACATCTCTACCAAATACTGATGGGTGTGACAATACATCACTACCACATTATGATGGGTGTGATAATACATCACTACCAAATACTGATGGGTGTGACAATACACCACTACCAAATACTGATGGTGTGACAATACATCACTACCAAATACTTATGGGTGTGACAATACACCACTACCAAATACTGATGGTGTGATAATAGACCACTACCAAATACTGATGGTGTGACAATACACCACTACCAAATACTGATGGTGTGATAATAGACCACTACCAAATACTGATGGTGTGATAATAGACCACTACCAAATACTGATGGTGTGACAATACATCACTACCAAGTCCTGATGGGTGTGACAATACACCACTACCAAATACTGATGGGTGTGACAATACATCACTACCAAATACTGATGGGTGTGACAATACACCACTACCAAATACTGATGGGTGTGATAATAGACCACTACCAAATACTGATGGTGTGATAATAGACCACTACCAAATACTGATGGGTGTGACAATACACCACTACCAAATACTGATGGTGTGATAATAGACCACTACCAAATACTGATGGTGTGATAATAGACCACTACCAAATACTGATGGGTGTGATAATAGACCACTACCAAACACTGATGGTGTGATAATAGACCACTACCAAATACTGATGGTGTGACAATACACCACTACCAAATACTGATGGTGTGATAATAGACCACTACCAAATACTGATGGTGTGACAATACACCACTACCAAATACTGATGGTGTGATAATAGACCACTACCAAATACTGATGGGTGTGACAATACACCACTACCAAATACTGATGGTGTGATAATAGACCACTACCAAATACTGATGGTGTGATAATAGACCACTACCAAATACTGATGGGTGTGATAATAGACCACTACCAAATACTGATGGTGTGATAATAGACCACTACCAAATACTGATGGTGTGACAATACACCACTACCAAATACTGATGGTGTGATAATAGACCACTACCAAGTCCTGATGGTGTGATAATAGACCACTACCAAATACTGATGCTGTGACAATACACCACTACCAAATACTGATGGTGTGATAATAGACCACTACCAAGTCCTGATGGTGTGATAATAGACCACTACCAAATACTGATGGTGTGACAATACACCACTACCAAATACTGATGGTGTGATAATAGACCACTACCAAATACTGATGGTGTGACAATACACCACTACCAAATACTGATGTGTGTGACAATAGACCACTACCAACTCATGTTGGCCAGTGATCATGTGTTTGATCCACCTTCAAGGTGATTTGTTTCTGCACTGACCTAGGCTATCAGCCTAAAATTGGTACTAGGAAATTTCTCCTTTCCATCCCCCTCTCTTTTTGTTTCTCTCTTACTCCTCTTTCTCTCAAGTATTAGCTATTTACTAATGATGATAATATTCAAAAGAAAATGCACAATCAATGGTTTCAGATAAAAGATAGAATACAAACTGGGGTTTTCATAGTCTTAAACAAACTATGAAGCTTCTTGGATCTTATATCTGGTACACAATTCATAAAAAATAATAAAAATTCTCAAAAACACAAAACCCAGCAAACATTTAGATATTATGTCAGCAGCTTGATTAAAGGAAGGGATTCCTTGTCCAATAAAAAAACAAGTAGAGACAAAGTAAGCTTTCTTCATCAAAAGTGTTCCACCTACACTCCTTAAGCCACCAGAAATACTCACTTGCCGCTCCACACGCCAGATTTATCCAGATAGTTTTGTTTTTTTCACTCGCTCGCTTTGAACTCAAGCGTAGTCCATACACGATATTTATAGTAGTGATGGACTGAATTTTGCGTG
Organism: Cepaea hortensis; assembly: GCA_963921405.1. Classification (NCBI taxonomy): domain Eukaryota; kingdom Metazoa; phylum Mollusca; class Gastropoda; order Stylommatophora; family Helicidae; genus Cepaea; species Cepaea hortensis. Next base: position 55,122,051 of record OY992895.1, on the reverse strand, counting down.
TGGATTACCTTTCCCTATTAACAATGTCTCTCACCATCAGGCAAACCCACTCCGACTTCAGAGGTACTTGTAATTAATGTCCCCAAGTCTAGGGCGACAGGTGAACATTTTAGTCCAGCTGTCCGGTGTAGGGGTTGAACCGCTAACCTCGGCATCAGCAAACCGGATGTTTAAGAACATGCTCTTACCCATTCAGCCATCTGACCTGCATCCAGATATTATATCCACACAAGTTCTGGTAGGATAGGCAAGTCTAAGCTTGGCACCCACTCGTGCCACATCTGTCCATGTTTAATTTTATGTAGTACAGACCGATAATCAGACATAATGATATATATTATTTTAGCAAGAGATGAATCCAGTCAATATATTACTTTAGCAACCACTATGTCACTATCAAAAATGTGAAGCTAAGGGAGACAACTAGACAAATTCCAGTGCATCAAGAGGTGAATAAAAGACACTTGTGCTGGGCAGGACACTCATGAGAAAACCTGATAATTGTATCACTAGAAAAGTCCTTACTCTGAAACCCACAGGGCAAGGAAAATAGGCAAGACACATGAAGAAGAGAATTAGAGTCAGAGAATAATGATACCGGGAGGGAAAGAAGAGAATTAGAGTCAGAGATAAATGATACTGGGAGGGCAAGAAGAGAATTAGAGTCAGAGAATAATGATACTGGGAGGGAAAGAAGAGAATTAGAATCAGAGATAAATGATACAGGGGGGATATGAAGGCAGCTGCAGGAGATAGCAAAAGACAAGGTTGTCTGGCATGAGTTCTTTGAGTCTATGCTCCAGCAAGGCATGAAGGGCAGAAGAAGAATGACTAGATGTGCAGAGCACTTTTCTTGCTTTTAGAATCAAATATTCCAAACAAGATGAAGTTGAGTTGAGTAGAGTTAAGAACCAACATCACTGCACTCAGGACATTCCCATACGTAATCCATTCTCTTGTTCAATGTTTCTTTCCTGTATGTTTTTTCTTGTGACGCTGCAGACTGTTAGATTGAGAGAAACATGCACCACAATTATCACACTTGTAAGGTTTCTCTCCTGTATGGGTTCGTTTATGTGTCTTTAGATGGCCAGCACGAGAAAAAGCTTGACCACAATCATCACACTTGTAAGGTTTCTCTCCTGTATGGGTCCGTTTATGTTTCTTTACATCGCTAGCTAGAGAAAAAGCTTGACCACAATCATCACACTTGTAAGGTTTCTCTCCTGTATGGGTTCGTTTATGTGTCTTTAAAGAGCCAGCACGAGAAAAAGCTTGACCACAATCATCACACTTGTAAGGTTTCTCTCCTGTATGGGTTTGTTTATGTGTCTTTAGATGGCCAGCATGAGAAAAAGCTTGACCACAAGTATCACACATGTAACGTTTCTCTCCTGTGTGTGTTCTTGTGTGAGTTTTCAGATTGTCACCTCGAGCAAACGATTTACCACAAGTCACACACTTGTAAGGTTTCCCTTTTGAATGGCCTTTTATATGCCGCATGATGGTGGCGTAGGTCTGAAAAGTTGCACCACAATCCTCACACTTTCTGGTTGTTTCTGAAAATGACAAATGGTAAACACGGGATCATTTAATCATTTCAAAGATATATCAGGTAACATGTAATTGTCAAATGAAGTGCTACAAGAAAGAAACAAAAATAGTAAATACATTAGAGAAATTAGACGTGGAGAGTCAAACATTTTCGGGCATATTACGAGAAGAGATGAATTGGAGAACTTGGTGACAAAATCGAAGGGTAGAGACCAAGGGGAATACCGAGAAGTAAATACCTGGATGGCTTGTCACATGGCATGGTCGAGACAGGAACATTGAGCTGATCCTTGACTCTGGTTTTCGAGTAAAGAAATGCAGTGGATGCAGATTAAAATCGGAAGATACAGCTGGAACCTAATAAATATATATGTAAGTGGGGAATCTTACATAAGCAGAGAGAGAGAGAGAGTTGGGACTGGTTGAAAGGTTCAGTGGATACCTCTGGTACCAGCTGTCTGATATTTGGTGACTTCAATGCACGTGCCAAAGAGTGGGACAAACTGGGAGAGAACAGACAGGGTACTGAGGCCTTGCTTGAGTCGGATGTGATCTATCTAAATGATGGGACACCAACTGGGCTGGCAATGAGACCAGGGGACCCTCACACGGCCATTGACCTGGCACTTGTATCCCAAGAGGTGGCATCAGACATGAAATGGAGGGTCCTTGTGGATTATAAAAGCGACCACCTACCCTGTTCTGAACTGGTGCTTAAGTCCAGTACAGTCAGGGTTATAAGAGCCCGCAGAGCATTCAGTTATCATTGTGACCACTCTTCACTCTTGGGGCACCTTTGATCACAGAGATGGTCTAAACCAACAAGAAGACTCTTCACCCAACCACCATGGTGGACACCAAAGGTGGAGACATCATGGAAAGAAAAGACAGCGGCAATAAGGAATTGGCAGAGGTTGCAGAGAACAACAAATTCACTTGCCACAGAATTGGAGGAGGCTGAAAAGTATAAAAAAGTAAAGGTGCAGGATTTTTAAACTCCTGGGCAGCAGAGGCAAAAAGGATGAAGTGGGAACAGTTTATCAATGAAGTCGGCGGAGATGTGACATTGGGTGACACTGGAAGCTGCACCGGCAGATGAACAGATAGGTGATGCCTGGTACACATGGTACCATTTATGATGATACAACCGACCTTTGACAACTTACCAGGACAAAGGGGAGGCTTTTCTTGCATGATTTTTAAAACAGGTGGATCAGCAAGACAGAGCTATTAGAGATTAAACATGAAGGATGGGGACTTGGAGGGGATGGCTCTTTGTTTCAACCTAAGCATGAATATGGCGGTAATACCCCATGATTGGCTGCACAGCTACCTGGTCCCACTCCCAAAACCAGGTAAGGATCACCCCAGACTTAATGGATACTGAATCATAACCCTGCAAAATACCTTTGGCAAAGTCCTCAAAAAGATAGTAGTCTGCAGGCTCCAGAGACATTTGGAAAGTCGCAATCTGTTTCCCAAAGGGCTCGGGAGTTACCGGCCTGGGAAGGACACCTGGGCCAATGCAGCAACATTTGCATTTGACTCTATGAGGGTTTCCAGGATAAACAAGATAGTGGTGGTAGCTCTTCACCTGGAGGATGCGTATAACAGGGTTAGGTATCATAGGTTGATATACACTCTGTTGGACATGGAGGTCTGCCCTTGCCATGTCAGATGGGTTGCGGCAGTCCTTAATAAGCATATGGTTGCATGCGCATGGGTTTCTGGACTTCTGACCCCTGTACTATTACACCTGGGTTGCCACAGAGATCTGCAGCGTCCCCAATGCTCTTTAATGTCTACACCAGCAAAGTCGCAGCTATTGAGACACCAGGTGTTGGTAGAAACTTGATATTTGCAGATGATGTGCTGGTGTACAGACAGGGACAGGGCTTTACTACTGTAGTCTGTGATTGATGATGCGCTCCATTGTTTTGCAGAGACAGCTGGTGAGGCTAATTGGTCTGTAGCTGGAGGCAATAGAACTATCCTTGATTTTAGGAGGGGTATCATGATTGCTTCTCTCAAGGCTTGTGGAACACTGCCTAAGGTCCAACTGTTATTGAAGCTCTGCAACAGCTTTGCTTTGGCCTCTGTTCCTAGGTTCCTGATCATTTCATTGGAGATACCATCAGCTCCTGGTGACTCTCATTTTCAGTTTTGATATGGGTAGCTCCAGTTCACTGATAGTGGTTGGTGCCTCCATAACCTCATGCACTATTTCCTTCTGTCCTATATGTTGCCATTTCTCTCGAATCTCTTGTTTTTCTGGACTAATTTTGATATTGTTATCTTGTGCAAATGAATCCACACAATCATCAGCTGCTTGCTTTCCTGTTAAGATGTTTCCGTCTTTATGAAGTGCAATTTTTGAGTTTCTCCATGTGCTCTCATCGTTAAGTTGTTTTATTAGCTTCCACCACTTCCTTGTGTGTGTTCCTTCAAAGTTCAGTGGCTCTCTTGCTCTCAGAGACTCAAAGTTTTCTCCTGCCAGCTTTTCTGCCTGGCCTGCAGCTTGCCCTTTGAAATTTGGCTTTTGCGTGCTGGTATTTATTGTGGTGCCTGCTTCGTGGCTTAGAGGTTATGACTTTTCTCCGTAATCTCGTATACTCTCGTAGGTAACGTGATGACGGTGAGAATCAGCAGTGGTTCGAATCGCATCTGTAACTTATGGGGTATGTGAGCCGGCCGCTCAGAAAGCAATGGCAAACTGTAAACAGGCGGGACAGATCCCTGTAACAGACAGGACAGATTCCTGAGACAGGAAAGTGACATTACAAGTAATCACAAACAGCCAAAAAATTTTTTAAAATGAAGGTGGTTGACTTACCAAGACTCTGGGACCTTCCCGTGCGACTGGGTCCTGCTGTGGTGGACCTTCCCGTGCGACTGGGTCCGGCTGTGGTGGACCTTCCCGTGCGACTGGGTCCGGCTGTGGTGGAGCTTTGTGGTAGTGGCTCTTTGCTTGTCTTTTTTTTATCACTGTTAATCTGAAAGGATTGGTAAGTCAAATACTTCAGCATAAACAAACGATATCAATGAATCATAAGCAACATAAGCAATGGATAACATTAGACACATTTTGTTAAATGTTCCATATCCCTTAACTGATGTTCTGCCACAGACCAATAGGTCGGTTCTAAGGAACAGTTTTGGCACCTACGAACGGATAGGTTGGTTTGGTATAGACAGTGGTATTTGTTCCAGTTTTCTTATTAGTTCCGCAATGTTTAGTGCTCCTCCGGTAAATTAAAATGTTTCACTTCAGCCAGTGTAAAACATGTTGTTAGAATCCATTTTGATGATGGATTTTGTGATAGAACGAATGTTTAAAGTGGTGTGTTTTGGTTATTTGAGAAATGTCAATGCATTCTAGTTTGCGGCCGTGTAGATTTTCATCAAATTAGAGTTTGAAACAAATTTAATTATAGTTACTCAGATTTAAAGGACTTTATGATAGATTCTAAAACTAATACCACGTGAGGTAGTCAGTTTTCAATAAGAATATTTAGTAGTAATGAAAACAACACTAAAAGCGAATGTTTGTCATAATATGTCGTAATATGATGGCACATGTCAAATTATGAATGCGCTAATGGGTCACATTTATGCCCCTAAATTTGATTTGCCTATCACAAAGTATTTCTTCTTCTTCTTCTTCTGCGTTCATCCGGAGCTTTTTTTTTCCGGATGTGATTGCGTTGTGCCTGTTTACAGCAGAGCTGCGTTCTTGCGCCGTTAGGCCGACATATCCGACTTCTGCGGGCATTTGTTGACCGGGTTAACCTTCCCGGGCAAAGTATTTAGGGAGTGTTTAAATAATTATATTTAAAAAGAATAATAATTATATCTAAATATAAAATAGTGTTTATATTGTTTCTCAGTACAATCTGGTGTGCTCCGGACATTTTCCATTTTGTGTGAAAATTATGTGCTTCAAAATATGATGTTTTAATGACGTTATGGAGCAGTTCTTGTGATATTCTTGAACACAAGTGTCGTGTAACATTATTCAGTAAATTTAACTGGATTAGCTGCAGCGGATACAAAATAATACCTTGGTAAGTGAAATCTTATATATAAAAGAGACTATGTGTGTGGCTGTGTTATGTCCTTTATGCGTTCGCGAACGGTCCAGCCGATTGAGATGAAATTTTCTACACGTCTTCCTCTCATTCCCGCGTTGCCAACTGTCACATTTTGTTAGTGTGAAATCGGCTACTTACTTAATATTATTTAATATTTCATTTTTCATTATAATTTCTATATAGCAAGGGGACTTAACTCTAGAAAAGTTATTTCAAGGGGCATAACTTTTAATAACATTGCTATATACTTTATAGTCATATTGTTGCATGGTTTTCAAAGACTTATAAACCCTTTGTCTATAGTTATTTACCGGCATATGAGTTATAATAAATAATGATATAATCTTTAAGGCATTTTCAAAGTTTTCATAAAAATAATGCATAAGGCATAACATTGTAACTCATCCTTTTATGTTTAAAGAAGTTATCTACAGTCATGTTGGTGATTAAAAATAGTTTTCATTAAAAATAATGGATGGTGTGTGGAAGGACATTCTTTTAAGTTATTTTTTTGTTGTTGTATGAATTTAATGAGACGCTCAACGCCAGGAGCTGGGCGAAGCCACGCCGGGTCAGATAGATAGACAGACAGATAGTCGGGAACGTGAGCTTATATGACTACTTATATGAATTAAATAAGATGCTCCCCACCAGGGACTGGGTGAAGCCGGGCCGGCTCAGACAGACAGAGAGACAGTCAGTTATCTAAAGGCATATGCGATATAATCCTCTCCCCTCCTCCTTCTACCCTCCCCCTCCTTCCTCTTCCTCCTCCTACCTCCTCCTCGCTCTCGTCCTCCCTCCTTTTTCTCTTCTTCCTCCTCCATCCTCCTCCCCATTTTCCCTCTTCCTCCTCCCTCCTCCTTTTCCCTCTTCCTCCTCCCTCCTCCTCCCTCCACCTCCCTCCACCTCATCGCTCCTCCTCCTTCCTCATACTCTCTCCTCCTCCCTCTCCCTCCTCCTCCTCCTCTCTCCTTCTCCTCCACCCTCCCCCCTACCTCCTCCACCTCCATCTTCCTTCTCCCTCCTCCTACTCCTCCTTTTTCTTCTTCTGCTGCTGCTGCTGCCGCCGCTCCATTTACCCATGTTAATTGTTGGGGGAAGATGTAAAGATCTTTCAAGTGCTCTTTCTAATGCTTTTTGTAAGTTGACAGACAGACAGACAGACAGACAGACAAACAGACAGTCGGGAACGGGAACGAGAACTTATATGACTACTTATATGAATTTAATGAGATGCAGATTTAGGCAGAATGAATAAGATGAATTGCTGTGTACATTTTTATGTAAAACCAAAATGTGACACTTAAAATAAAGTTTATTCATGATTGTCTGACAGAAGTTACCCCAGTAATCTGATGATACATACAATTTTACTCATCAGAGAACTAGATGCGATGCGCCATAAGAACATACAAAATACATGAAATGCCTATGGCTGTAGACGCGCAAAGAAGACATAGAGAAAACAATCTAGAGAAGACAGAGAAAACAATCTAGTTATTTTATAATTTTTACCTCTTTAATTTAAATTGTTACTACTAAACCTCTCATTATTGCCATAATATTTGTAACCTATCAATTAATTATTAACACTGTCGTGTTCCTTATGCAATCCTCTTTAATTTGATATATAATACAATATATCTGCTACCATTTTAACAATTGTAAAAGCATAATGGTGTCACACCTCTACTTCCCATTTTCTGCCATGAATTTCTGTTTGGTCAGGAACACTTTTTTGTTTGGCAGGCAATCAGTTAAAGGACGTTGCAGTCAACACCAGCATTTGTAAGCTGCTGTTGATGTACTAGGCAAGATTATGCTCAGTAGTTTGGCATTACTTACTGAGCGACCGGCTCACATACCGCCGTAAGTTACCAGGACCATGCGAACCGCTGCCGATTCTCGCGCAGCTGCATTACAAGAATATAAGGGAATACAGAGAAAGACGTTAACCCCTAGGCCAGGCAGACCAGCATAAGACACAGAATTAATAAACCAACGAAGGGAACTGAAACAGGAAGGATGTGAATCTCATAACAACAGGATGAAGTATAAATCTTTAACTCAAGAAATAAGAAAGAACAAAATCCAATATATACAAGATACATAAGACTGGAAGAGACTACAAAATGTTCACAGAAACAAGAGTTATTGAAAAAAACATGTTCAACCTCAATTGAATGTTATCTGTGATAAGTTGGGAAATACCTTAACAGAATCTAGTCAAATTCTAGAAAGATGGCAGGAATACTGCAGTGGAATGTATAATATGAATGGCTGTGAGGATATGAATGAGATACATGAACCAATGACAGCAGAGACAGAACCTGAACCCTCATTAGATGAAATTGCTTGGGCCATACACAACCTGAAGAATGGTAAATCACCTGGATGTGATGAGATACCAGCTGAACTAATTAAAGCGGGAGGAGAAGGAAGCAAACAAATCTATCACACATTATGTTAAAAGATATGAAAATCTGGTACATGGCCAAAATATTGGAAGAGAACTATCTTCATTTCAATACCAACACAAGGGCAACCTGAAATTATGCACCAACTATAGAACTGTTGCCCTGATCAGTCATGCAAGTAAAATTCTACTAAAAATCATAATGGGAAGACTTCATAAGAAAATGGAAGAAGAAATTAACATAGTTCAAGCTGGATTTAATCAAGGAAGAGGAACAAGAGATCACATACTCAACATGCATTTAATAATAGAGAAGTGCAGGAATTTAATGTAAACATATTCTCATGTTTTGTGGATTATTCAAAGGCATTTGACTGTGTATAACATCAGAAACTTTGGAAAATCATGAGGAATATGGGCTTTCCATTAAATGTAATACAACTCATAAAAATGCTCTATCTAGACCAATAAGCAGCAGTTGGAATAGATGGCGAGACATCAAATTTGTTTGACATCAAGTAAGGAGTCCATCAGGGTTGTGTGCTGTCCCCCTATTTGTTTAACCTGTACGCCAAAAATATAAACAGAAAGGGAGCCCCTATTCACAAAAATGTGAATAGTACGAGCCCTTATAAACAAAATTTGTGAATAATATGCTCCCCTATTCACAAAAATGTGTGGCTGGTCATGTGATTATTCGACACACAAATTTGTGAATACAAGCCCCTATTCACAAAAATGTGAGAACTTGGTGACAACTGCCTAGATTGAAAGGAAAAAAACAATGGGAAGGCAGAGAAGTAAATATCTCAATAACGTGGCCGCATGGCATGGTCGAGGCAAGAACACAGAGTTGATCCATGAAACTGTAAGATGGCGAAACATGCCCGCTCACGCTTATAGGCATGGCACATGATGATGATGATGGGTATAGTGTAGACTTGAAACAATGTATTCCCTTAGTGAATGTAAACTCAGAAGTCACAAACAATACGCTGCATGATTTATTGCCGGTTTATGCAAACAGAAAGAGTAGTGTGAAATGTGAAATTACTGTGGGGAGAACAGATGTTCTACATTGGAACAATGCATGTGACTATGTGTTGTTGTTTCAGCTAAAGCAGTGGTTCTCAGCCAGTGGGGAATTCCCTCCCCCCCCCCCCCCACCACAGGGGGAATTCCAGGGTATAGACCGGCAGGTAAGTATTTTGCTTGGTAGGTTGGATGGTTGACAGGTAAGTAGGTATTTTGCTTGGTAAGTTGGGTAATAGACAGTTAGGTAGATATTTTGGTTGGTAGGTTGGATGGTAGACAGGTTGGTAGGTATTTTGTTAGTTTTAGATAGCCAACAGATCACTCTCATTGCACATCAAACCATTCAGTCCATAAATGCTCAGATCCCCTCCTCAGTAAATCCTGCAGTGTAGCTGCTAACGACACCAGTTCTGTGTTAGTTTATTAATCTTCTTTCGCTTCCTGCATAGTGTTCTTGTTTGGCCAAACACCTCCTTTAACTTGCTCTTCCCGCAGTCTGATCATCGTCATAGATTCATTCATAGTCATCACTTCGTTCTCGCAAACAACTTCTCGTAGAGCAGTGGTTCTCAACCTTTTTTGGCCCATGCACCCCTTCACCATATGTTCAGAATGTGACCCCCGCCCTCCCCCTTTCGTATTTCCTCCCTATAACGTAGTCCGGAGAGGAACCTACAACCTTCATAACATGAGGCAGTAACCACTCGGCCACGTATCACAGTGACATGTCATCGTTCGTTCGTTATTCGTGTCAGAATATCAGTCGAATACAGGACCACTATGAGTCGTATTGGGTATAAGTTGCTAGCCTCATATTTGTATAGACCAGCTGGCCGCCTCATCTCATGAGTCATGGGCTAGGCTATGAAGGTCTAACATTTTACATCCCAACCACAATATCATCTTTGCGACTTCATTTACCTTCTGTGTAATAAATTATACATTATTATGTGATTTTCTTCTGTGGAGGTAAATTTACTTGTGCTTATAATGTCATGTTGTATCTTAAACAGAGAAGGCACAAACAACATACTGCCTGGTATATTCACCCCTATCTCATCAGGTGTGTATTATGAAACTAAAGTGAACAAATGAAACTTCTTGGCCGAAATACACTAACTCTCCGAGAATGGCTCACGATTTGTGTTGTGACCATCCACAAATTTTTGTGAATAGGGGCTCGTACTATTCACAAATGTTTGTGTATAAGGGCTCATACTATTCACACATTTTTGTGAATAGTCACTCTGAATAAGAAATGTCAGTGATGATATAAACAGGGAGCTATATGATACCCTAAATATCAGTGGTCATGACATACTAGAGATTCTATAGGCTGATGATACATTATTGCTATCCACAACACAGAATGGTATAGAAAACCTAATAACCTCAACCCAATTGAATACTGAAAATCACAACTTATATCTTAACAGTAAAAACAAAGATAATGCATACGGATAAAACTATTGTGGAGAAAGACATATATGTTAAGTTAATAAGGAAACATTGAAGGTGGTGGACAATTTCAAATACGAAGTATCTATTCGCAATCAAATTGCGAATAAACAAAGTCTCTATTCGCAATCGAATAGTAACTGGTCACGGGATTTTTGCAATTTGCTGCTGGTCACGTGACGTATGTGACATCATCAGGACATGTGTTTGACTATATTATTAAGCTTTGTTCAGTTGATATTGTGGCCTCAGTAGCATAGTGGTAAGAATCTCCACCTGACACTTGAGAGACCAGGGATCGATTCCCCTCCGGAGAGCCATTTTTTTTGTTCATAATAAACAATATTAAACATTTTTTTTTTTTGTTCGCCGTCAACATCAATATCTTTCAGCTGATTGTTGATTTCTTGGCAAGATTACGCTCACAGATTACAGTTTGCCACTGCTTTCTGAGCGACCCTCTCACAAGTTACCAATGCGGCGAGAACCACTACCGATTCTCGCGCAGGTTACGTTACTCGTGAGAATATACAGGATTACAGAGAAAGATGTTAACCCCTAGGCCAGGGAGACCGGCATATTAAACATTACGAACTAAAATAGAGAACTCATAAACTCAAAGCTTGTGAATAAACTGTGCTCAATGGATCTGCGAAGATGCCGGGTGCGTAACCCCCAGGCAGCGACGGAGCGATCGAGTGTCGGAATTGATGGATCCAATAGATGTCTTTGTTTAACGTGAATTTTATTTGCCAAAATGAACTAAAATTGACTAGTGAGCGGGAATAAATGAAGAGTCTAATCGCAATTCGATTGTGAACAGACAGTTTATTTGCAATTCGATTGCGAATAAAATCTCCCTTGGGTCATCGATTACCAACAATGGTGACACAATGAAAGCTAAAAGACAAATATCTATTGCTCTTCAAAGACTAAAACAACTGAATAGATTGTGGAGAGGGAGAGATAGAACTACAAAAATTAGATATTTAAGAGCATGCATCTTTCCCATTGAAAAATGTGCCTGTGAGACCTGGACACTTACTAAACAAGCTGAAAAGTTCACAAATGCCTTTCAATATAAATGTTTTAGATGGGTTCTAAGAATATCTTAGGTAAAGAAAATAACAAATGCATCCATACTTCAAGGCTATTAAAGACAATAAAACAAAGAAAATTGAAATGTTTTGGTCACTTTAAATGTCACGAAAGTTTGGAGAGAACAATAATGGAGAGCTATATGCCAGTGAAAAAATGGGTCTTAGTTTGAATAATAGAAAGACAGAAGTCAATGTGATATTGCCTGCACTTGAAGAGCAGGACGTTATTTTGGGGGAGCAGGACGTTATTTTGGGGGGAGCAGGACGTTATTTTGGGGGAGCAGGACGTTATTTTGGGGGAGCAGGACGTTATTTTGGGGCAAATGCAGAAATTCAGATATCTAGGCACATGGATAACATCGGTCATTGTGTAAAAAAAAAATAACATTTAGACCTTGCATGTTACATAGAACCAGTTTTAGCAATGGCTGCGAATCATGGACAATTAGTAAACAGGCGAAAAAAATCCCTGGATGCCATGGATATGTGGTTTTATAGAAGAATGCTTAAACTTAAGGGAGACTATTACCAAACATTTAGTAATGATGTTCCGTACATTATTCACAAATGGCTGGCCACATGACGTTTACTACCACTGTCGATTGGCTTCACAAGTCTTTATTATTCTCTCTTCTTGTCTGTCTTTTGTTTGCAAGTTCTTATTCTTCAAACCTCACTAAGACACTATTTGTCGACAAGGACTATTCGTAATAGAATTGCGAATAGAAAAAAATTATATTCGCAGTAGAAGTAGGTCACATGATTATTCCTATGCGTGTAGCTATATTATAAATTTTTGTTGATGTGTTAACGTGTCCTCAGTAGCGTATTGATAAGTGTCTCCACCTGTCTTGTGGGAGCTCGAGGTTTGATTCCTCATCGGTGATGTAAATTTTTGTTTTCCATTTTCAGCAAATACGTAACAGTAAATGTACAGAAACGAAAGTTAACAATTCTTGAACTCGCCTGGGGACACAATTATTTGTAGGGATCATTATTTGTATTGGGGATACCAGTTCTGGAAAATTATTCATGATATTTAAACAGGACTAACGTAATGTAAAAATAAAACGGGATGCCAGAAAACGGACAGAAGTAAAAAGAAGGGTGATTCATTAAAAATTACGGAGAATTCGGCAGAATTAAACTCGCAACAGTGAACATTCCTATTTACTATTTAAATTAACCACCTTCTTAGACTTCTTAATGGCTCAAACTAAAATTGACTAGTGAGCAGAAGCTGTGACATGTTTGTTACTTCCCACAATTGTATTGCGAGGGAGTGGCCAGCAGGGGCCACGGAAGTGGAAATCCAGCAACTAATTCAGGACAATGCTCACTCGGGTGATGTGATTATCTAAACAGATGGTTCGGTGTCAAGAGGTGAGAGAAGTGGCTGGGGGTTCATAGCCAAAGCTAATGGTCAATGTTTGGGGCAGGAGAGCCTGGAATATGATTCCACAACATCCAGCTTAAGAATGGAGGTGGAGGCAGTCACTGCGGCTCTCCGCTGGATGGAGAATACGACACACACACACATCGTGATTGTAACTGACTCAGAAAGCATGCTGACGAGGGTGAGGACGGGCAGGCTTCATGCGGAGTGGCTTGCTTCACTTCGGAGGTCACGGGTGACAAGCATTGCCTGGATCTTTTCTCCGGGGCATGCTGGTGTGCTGGGAAATGAACAGGCAGACAGATTGGCTGGCTCTGCAGAACTTGGTGGAGTATTGATACATGACAAGGCAGACGTGGTTGCGGCCTTGTGGGAGGACGTGCACACCTCGGAGGAGCAAATGGATTACCATGGTCTGGAAAGAATGAGATAGCGAGGAGTGACGAGGGGATCTGGCCGACGCTCGAAGGAAAGGCGAGACGGACTTATAATCAGATTGCTACTGGTACTATTAGTGTTGGAACTCTTCGCTGGCTACTGAGGATGGGGACGGAGCACTTATGGGAATGCCCTGAATGCTGTGATGTCGATTCCTAAATCAATCAATCAATCAATTCTATTGTGAATATAATTTTTCTCTATTCTGTATTTTTCTGGCAATAGAATTGCGAATAGAGCCTCCCTACTTAAAGTAAATTTTTTTTCACTCAGACCGACTGATGTGACCCACTTCAAACAGCTACTGTAAATCAAACCAATCATTTCAGATAATGACATTTTACACAGAGATATAAAAGTGGATAAAGAATTCCATTAATATTAATATTAATCAATTAATGACTTCAGCAACGATCTTTTCAATAAAAAAACGGGTGTAAACAATGGCTGCCAATTTTTCCGTTTGAGACTGGCTGACGTGATCCACTTCAAACAGCTACTGTAAATTCTCCCAATCATTTTAAATAATTATATTTTACGCAAGATATAAACGTGGATAAAGAATTCAATTATTACTAATATTAATATATTGATGGCTTTAGCAACGAACTATTCAATAAAAAACCAGTGTAAACAATGAAAAGTGTTGTCTTAGAAAAGACAAAATGGCTGCCGATTTTTTTCACTAGAGACCGGCTCATGTGATCCACTTCAAACAGCTACTATACATCGTGCCTCTCGTTTCAAGTAAAGAAATTTTAAACAAAGATATAACAGTGGATGGAGAATTCAATTATTACTAACATTAATCCATTAACAACTTTTAGCAACAATCCGACACACGTGAACTTACCTCAATATTTGAAAATACACAGCAATGACGGTTACCAACGAAAAGCTTTCAGACCACGTGTACTTGAAACTAGACCGCATGGCTTCACAGTACTGGCCTATTTATAGCCCATCAAAGTCCCGCGATTTTCGGAAATTAAGAAAAAATATGATCATATTAGGAATCGGGTCAAATTTTCAGGAGCAAGCAACGGGGTCGGCAGGTCACGTGATCAAGGTCGTAAATGTCCGATCACGGCATCGAACTATAGTACCTAAGTAGTATTTTTTTACCATGTTATATTTTTTAAAGGATGTCGCAGTCAACACCAGCATTTTTTGCTGTGATCTCTTGGCAAGTTTACGTTCAGTAGTTTGCAATTCCTATCTGAATTATCGGCACCCTTACCATTTCGTAGAGAAACGCAAGGCGGTCTGCTGCCAAATCGCCGTCAGCAGCTGTGTTTTGACTGTTTTGAATGCGGGTATACGGGATTGCGAACTGAGTCCGTAACGGCTTCGCCACGTAGCGGACCACGTTGTAAGACAAAAGCTCGCACTTGTGACAACCAGAATCAGAAATAGAGGAAGACAGCGTAAGAAGATTCTTGACAATCTTGTGTAATGGTACGGAAAAGAGTCAACACACGAATTGATCCATGCCGGCGGAGATGGTAATTAATAATTAATATTAATAATATTATTATTTAATATAATATAAAATAAATATAATGAAATAAATAATGTGTGGAGAGACATGATCGCCCACGCTAGCCGGCAAGTGTCCCCATCTCGTTATAATCTAACGCTTATCTACTGTCTTATTCACTTACCATCAGCGTTAGGCAGAATTTATATTACTTTGTATATCCGACGTTTCCTCGTGTGTGAGACGGGCGGATATCAGATTTTTCACTTCCGGTAGTATATATAGCCCACCATAATAATTAATACAGAGAGTGCTAAATGCACTATCTGTGGGTTTTCTCACATGGCTCGGTCTTTTTTTCCGCAGGGCGACCAGCCGAAAGTGTCGCATAAAGCACGAACTCCGTAACTTCATCGCTGACTCCCAGGAATATCCTGAAACATGCACTTCTTAACCAATGAAATATTTAATCTAAGTTTTATTTACACAATAAAATTTACTCACTTCACAAGCTGGTTCTGCCTCTGCCTCGTCTTCAATGGCGTAGTCCATCTCTATTATAGGGACTGGATACTCGGACTCCTCTTGTTTGACTTCTGTGAGACTGTCTTTGTTATGATCGTCATTGGAGTAGTCCATCTTTATTGTAGGGACTGGATACTCCGACTCCTCTTGTTTGACTTCTGTGAGACTGTCTTTGTTATGATCGTCATTGGAGTAGTCCATCTTTATTGTAGGGACTGGATACTCCGACTCCTCTTTTTGACTTCTGTGAGACTGTCTATGTTATGATCGTCAATGGAGTAGTCTAGCTTTACTTCAGTGACTGGAGTGCCTGTGTTTTCCATAGTTGGAAAGGTTTTTTATCACAACGTGCTGTTGATCACATCGACTAAACTAAACTGGACTCGGTGAGTCGTATTCATTGCACACTGTGAACTGAATTCTTCATTATCCCATTGGCAACATAGACTGTAAACAATACATTTAAAAAATGAAATAGGGGGAGCTGTCTTTGTTATAACACATCATCATCATCTAGTGCCGTGCCGACTGGCGTAGGTGTTCATGACTCTCCACAGATCTCGGTCTTTCAATTGCATAACAGAAGCAGAGTAGAACACTAAAACTGTCCGATTAGTTATCAGAAAGCGTTAAGTCCATTCAAATTATCTTATATGAAATAAGCCTTTAAGAACACTCACACGGTCGGTTCAAATTACGGAAAGTGCTCATACTATCTAAGCTGTTTGATACAATAACAGAAGCATGCAAGAACACTGAAACTGACTAATAAACTAGCAAGAGGCTTCATCCCATTCAAATTATCAGATTCTAAACCAAAGGTAGTTAAGAACGTTAAAACAGATCGATTAAATAAGAGAAAGAAAGCATGTCACTACAATTGTCATATAACACAAGAGAAGTAAGTAGAAGAGGTTGTGAACGCAATTCGTATTCCTGCATACCACGTTCGATACACAGCTGCGGGGGATTTGGCAGCAGGCCGCCTTGCGTTGGTTTTCATACTGTGGTATGAGTACCGGTCGTTGCTAAAAAGAGATGGCAAACTATTGAACGCAAACTTGCCGAGAAATCACCACGCCCCCCCCCCCCCAAAAAAAAAAAAGAAAAAAAAAGAAAGAAAAGAAAACCACCAGAACGATAGGATTTTAGAACAGAAACGCGATTATACATGTAAAGTTATCTGATTAAGTAACAGAAGAAGTAGTTAAGAACACATGTACGTTCTCATTTAAATAACAGAAAGCTCTTATATATTTAAAGTTGTATGATTACATAAACAGCCGGCTCCATGGCCGAGGGGTTAGCAGCTTTCTCCGCTAACCCCGAATACTCTCGTCACGTGACGCGACGAGAATTAGCAGTGGTTCGAATCGCAAAAGTGACTTATGAGAGTATGGAGCCGGTCGCTCAGAAAGTCGTGGCGTGCTGATGAGCGTAATCTAGCCTAGGAATCAACATACAGCTGAAAGATGCTAGTGTTGACCGCAATATCCTGAAACAGGATGGAAACGCGGGGAAAAAAAATGATTACATAAACAGAAAGCCCTGATATCACTAAAGCTGTATGACTACAGAAACAGAAAGCTCTGATATCACTACAGTTGTGTGATTACATAAACATGTAGCTCTTATATCACTAGTCATATGATTACATAAACAGAGAGCTCTTATATTACTAAAGTTGTCGGATTACATAAACAGAAAGCTCTTATATCTCTAAAGTGTCTGATTACATAAACAAAGAGCTCTCATATCACTAAAGTTGTATGATTACATAAACAGAAGTAGTATAATTCGTTGATTAAGTTTTCTTCTTCGTTATCCCGAAATGCTTGTTTTGGACGTTTGTTGGCTGGGTTAATAATTGTGTGTTTAAATAACAGAAAGTACAAATAACACTTAAACTGACAAATGGAATAACAAAGGACACCGAAGTTGTCTAAACACAAAAAGAGGTTTAGAACACTGTTAAAGTTACTTGCATATCCTTTACATGACGCCGCAGTCAACACCAACATTATTTGCTGTTATGTTTGGCAAGTTTATGTTCAGTAGTTTGCCATTGCTTTCTAAAAGACCGGCAACCATACCATTTTGGAAAAAAAAAGAAACACGCAAGGCGGTCTGCTGCCAAATCGACCGTAGCTGTGTTTCGAACGCTGGTATGTAGGATTACGAACTGCGTCCGTAACCAGTTCGCAACGGAGCCGGCGAACACTGTAAGTATATGAATAAAGCCAGACCAACGTATGCAGAGTCGCAGGGCACAGAGTGGATCAATGATAAAAATACGAACGCATAAGCTGGTGTTGACTAGCTTCTTAAGATAGTGGGCCCTGGACGTCATAAGTCGACCCTCTATCTGTCTCTGGATTAGGTTCCTTCGCTCCTTCTCCATTTGATGTGCCAGGGTGACATTCATCGTATGCTCCATGTAGGTCACGCCGCTCCGCTTCTGAGTTGACCTAATGAGTTCACGCAGCCTATTTAGCTTGATGGAGAACACACTTTCAAACACCTACAAGAATATTAATACGCGCATCGTATTTCTTTGCAAATATTTACAAATTATATAATCCTACGTTTAAGGTTTACACAGTAAACATGGGCATTGATTTTACAGATCACCAACATCGGGGCAATATCTTCAAATCAACAAACCAGCATGTCCCAGAGCAGGAACCTATATGGCCCTGTGATGTGATATGGTGATCACATTTTGTAGGCTTGACAGCACGGAGAAATAGATGGCCCAGTCGGCTCCCTATTTATCGAGGCAACAATTAGGCGCCGATCCATCGTTCAACCGCGCTCATGTCATTATCAGCGTAGCTCCCTATCAACTACAATAAGCGCTAGCTGTTGGCCTTTTCATCGGGAAGCCTAAAAACACAATGTAACTAGTGACAATAAGACAGCGATGAGTTATAGGGGCATGTTGGTGTAAGACACTGATGTCGAAGAGTGTTTTCCAGTTTCTGCGGCTTATGACTGGAAACACCGTGACACAGACATCAATTAGTAACTGTTGCGTGATGTTAACATAGATTTGCGAATTAATATTATGAATTTCTTCCCACAGCAAAATGCAGACTTTTCTTGAATGTTTGTTAATGTAATTACTAGCAATGCCGCCATTGGTAATTGTGTTATTATGCATCTGAGTATTACAACAACTCATGGTGCAGTCATTATTATATTACTATTTGCAACATTTGCGATCGCCATTTTCCTATATTAAATAATTAGCGCCAAAATCTGACATTCTGCTAATGATGCAAGGTGCTTTGCAACTGTTACAAGCGGGCTTAACTACCCGTACATACCCACTTATTTATTAATGTAGAAAGGGAGAGAGAGAGAGAGAGAATAAGTCTGGCCAACATGCATTCAAGATCTCACAGTGGTGTGGTATATAATAAATTAAACATTAGAATAGTCAAATGTTCTCCCTCTCTCTCTCTCTCTCTCTCTCTCTCTCTCTCTCTCTCTCTCTCTCTCTCTCTCTCTCTCTCTCTCTCTCTCTCTCTCTCTCCATATATAACTGCATGTTGATTTGTGTGTGGAACATATTACATTACTTTGATGGCATAGAAAATGTACAAAAGCTGTTCTTGTCCTGTAGATTTGCATGCTTCCTTTACTGTGCTGCCCATATTTGTTGCAGGTTCTCTCTTCTTATTCTTGAGTTAATTTATCAAATGGCATGTGCTGTCTTTCTTACTCTTCATTCTACCAAAAACACATAGAAAGGCCCCAGATAGCACCGACAATAGGGTCGTCATAATTAGAGTAATGAATGGATTCAGAATCTCCCAATAGCTCTGGCCGCGTGATAAGTGACGTAGTTATCTAGAGCAGTGGTTTTCAACCTTTTTTGGCCCATGCACCCCTTCACCATATGTTCAGAATGTCCCCCCCCCCCCCCTTCTTATTTTCTCTCTATAAATCTCCCTCTCCCGCCCTTACACAGTATACGTAAAAATGGAAGCTAAATTTATTAACAAATACTAGAACAAGTCTAGACGTCTAAAAAAAAGCGTGATTTGCGGTTCTATTTTACGAATTTCAGAAGGCCTTAAGTGTAGAGCCGTAAAGTATGGAGGGAAAAACAATGTCAAGTAATCGGTTCTTGTATTAACGAGATCTTGAAATAATTTTAATTCCTCCCCCCCCCCCCCCGAAACCCAAAAATTCCACCCCTGGGGGAATTCCCCACCGGTTGAGAACCACTGATCTAGAGGATACAATCTGATCCTATATCAAGGCAATTGGTCAATGATTCCCAATTCAAATACTCGTGGAGAATGCAAAAGGTAATTTTCACACTGCTGTAGAATTACATTGACTGGACACATGGGATTCTAGCTTTCATCCAAGATCAATCTTCTACGTGCAGCTACAGCGATTACTGTAAGCTTGCATGATTCTCGTTTCTAAATAGCGCATGATCCATGAATCTCACTCACATACTGTATAAGTTACGTATAGTACGCACACGGTCTTAGTTATGTTCATGTCCTTTACAGGACATCACAGACAACCCCAGCATTGTGTAGCTATTTGTGATTTACAAAGCAATGTTCAGGTTCAGTAGTTTGCCATTACTTTCTGAATGACTGACGCTCATAGAAATCAAGGCATGTTTGTGAATGTTCGCCGAAGCTACTTGATTTATGAACTGGAATGTGAATTCCCTAGTGAGATCCATTGGAAGAGGCTGGAGCACTTATTTTTGTGTGCAACTTCAATGACCCCTTACCAAATCGCAATAAATAATGTTCCTTCTCGATCTTTCAGTTTTCTCTGTTTTCCATTTCAGCAATTCTTCTGCGAATCATAATGTACTAGGCATTTTTAAAGAGGTAGTTTGCCGTTGCTTTCCTCTATGGCAGTAACCGTACTGGTCATTTGACCGCAGCCATTGTCTCACGAATGAGATCCTCTGCCTGCCGTCGCGAAACTTGAGACCATAACCAACAAATATTTGCGGCTGCCCTCAAAATTTCATCCACCACCTGCCTTCCGTGGCTTCTTTTGAACACTTCCAATAAGCGAATACAAAATAACAGTAGCCTTTAGCAAGATGAAAAACATTATGACCAGTAAAAAGATGTCAATTGAAACGAGAAAAAGAGTGTTGAGGGTATGCATAGAGCCTGTTCTTTTGTATGGATGTGAAACTTGGACAATATGCAGTCAAGCTGAAAAACATCTGATGACTGCAGAAATGTGGTTTCTGAGAAAATGCAAAGAATACCATGGACAGACAGAAAAACCAATGACCAAGTACTACAGGAGACAAATGAAAATCGTAAACTGATTAGAGAAATTAGACGTAGACAGTCAAAATTGTTTGGACATGTTATGAGAAGAAATGATTGGAGAACTTAGTGACAACTGGCAAGATCGAAGGAACAGACCAAGAGGAAGACCCAGAGGAAAATACCTGGATGGCTTGATCACACGACATGGACGAGACAGGAACTCGGAGCTGATCCACGACGCTGGTGATCGAGTGAAATGGCGAGTCATGACCGCCCAAACTTTTCGGCATGGCACATGATTGATTTGAATTCTTCTGCACATTAGACTGCAGTCTGATGATAATTACAATACCCAAAAGCGCCTGAGGAAACGTCATCAATGAGGGTTTCTCGGGTGTATACAGAGGATTCATGTGAGTCTATGCTGTGTTGAGTCATGCCCTGGATACATTCTACTGTTTCCCTGCAGATATGAAGTTTCAGTACCCATCTTGCACACCCCTCTGATTCCTGAACTTGGAGAGGGGGAGGAGAGCTCTGTAACACACTGGGCACGAGGCTGGTGCTGTAGTACGGGATCGGGAGGAACCTCGTCACACCAACATCACTCTGCAGCACAGTGGACATGAGGCTGGTGATGTAGTACGGGATCGGGAGGAACATCGTCACACCAACATCACTCTGCAGCACAGTGGACATGAGGCTGGTGATGTAGTACGGGATCGGGAGGAACCTCGTCACACCAACATCACTCTGTGACACAGTGGACATGAGGCTTGTGCTGTAGTACGGGATCGGGAGGAACCTCGTCACACCAACATCACTCTGCAGCACAGTGGACATGAGGCTGGTGATGTAGTACGGGATCGGGAGGAACATCGTCACACCAACATCACTCTGTAACACAGTGGACATGAGGCTTGTGCTGTAGTACGGGATCGGGAGGAACCTTGTCACACCAACATCACTCTGTAGCACAGTGGACATGAGGCTGGTGATGTAGTACGGGATCGGGAGGAACATCGTCACACCAACATCACTCTGTAGCACAGTGGACATGAGGCTGGTGATGTAGTACGGGATCGGGAGGAACCTCGTCACACCAACATCACTCTGTAGCACAGTGGACATGAGGCTGGGGTTGTAGTACGGGATCGGGAGGAACCTCGTCACACCAACATCACTCTGTAGCACAGTGGACATGAGGCTGGTGATGTAGTACGGGATCGGGAGGAACCTCGTCACACCAACATCACTCTGTAACACAGTGGACATGAGGCTGGTGATGTAGTACGGGATCGGGAGGAACCTCGTCACACCAACATCACTCTGTAACACAGTGGACATGAGGCTTGTGCTGTAGTACGGGATCGGGAGGAACCTTGTCACACCAACATCACTCTGTAGCACAGTGGACATGAGGCTGGTGATGTAGTACGGGATCGGGAGGAACATCGTCACACCAACATCACTCTGTAGCACAGTGGACATGAGGCTGGTGATGTAGTACGGGATCGGGAGGAACCTCGTCACACCAACATCACTCTGTAGCACAGTGGACATGAGGCTGGGGTTGTAGTACGGGATCGGGAGGAACCTCGTCACACCAACATCACTCTGTAGCAGAGTGGACATGAGGCTGGTGATGTAGTACGGGATCGGGAGGAACCTCGTCACACCAACATCACTCTGTAGCACAGTGGACATGAGGCTGGTGATGTAGTACGGGATCGGGAGGAACATCGTCACACCAACATCACTCTGTAACACAGTGGACATGAGGCTGGTGATGTAGTACGGGATCGGGAGGAACCTCGTCACACCAACATCACTCTGTAGCACAGTGGACATGAGGCTGGGGTTGTAGTACGGGATCGGGAGGAACCTCGTCACACCAACATCACTCTGTAGCACAGTGGACATGAGGCTGGTGATGTAGTACGGGATCGGGAGGAACCTCGTCACACCAACATCACTCTGTAGCACAGTGGACATGAGGCTGGTGTTGTAGTACGGGATCGGGAGGAACCTCGTCACACCAACATCACTCTGTAGCACAGTGGACATGAGGCTGGTGTTGTAGTACGGGATCGGGAGGAACCTCGTCACACCAACATCAATCTGTAGCACAGTGGACATGAGGCTGGTGTTGTAGTACGGGATCGGGAGGAACCTCGTCACACCAACACCACTCTGTAGCACAGTGGACATGAGGCTGGTGATGTAGTACGGGATCGGGAGGAACATCGTCACACCAACATCACTCTGTAACACAGTGGACATGAGACTGGTGATGTAGTACGGGATCGGGAGGAACCTCGT
Organism: Cepaea hortensis; assembly: GCA_963921405.1. Lineage (NCBI taxonomy): Eukaryota > Metazoa > Mollusca > Gastropoda > Stylommatophora > Helicidae > Cepaea > Cepaea hortensis. The sequence continues at coordinate 55,098,963 of OY992895.1, read as the reverse complement.
CACACCAACATCACTCTGTAGCACAGTGGACATGAGGCTGGTGTTGAAGTACGGGATCGGGAGGAACCTCGTCACCCCAACATCACTCTGTAGCACAGTGGACATGAGGCTGGTGCTATAGTACGGGATCGGGAGGAACCTCGTCACACCAACATCACTCTGTAGCACAGTGGACATGAGGCTGGTGATGTAGTACGGGATCGGGAGGAACATCGTCACACCAACATCACTCTGTAACACAGTGGACATGAGGCTGGTGATGTAGTACGGGATCGGGAGGAACCTCGTCACACCAACATCACTCTGTAGCACAGTGGACATGAGGCTGGGGTTGTAGTACGGGATCGGGAGGAACCTCGTCACACCAACATCACTCTGTAGCACAGTGGACATGAGGCTGGTGATGTAGTACGGGATCGGGAGGAACCTCGTCACACCAACATCACTCTGTAGCACAGTGGACATGAGGCTGGTGTTGTAGTACGGGATCGGGAGGAACCTCGTCACACCAACATCACTCTGTAGCACAGTGGACATGAGGCTGGTGTTGTAGTACGGGATCGGGAGGAACCTCGTCACACCAACATCACTCTGTAGCACAGTGGACATGAGGCTGGTGTTGTAGTACGGGATCGGGAGGAACCTCGTCACACCAACATCACTCTGTAGCACAGTGGACATGAGGCTGGTGCTGTAGTACGGGATCGGGAGGAACCTCGTCACACCAACATCACTCTGTAGCACAGTGGACATGAGGCTGGTGATGTAGTACGGGATCGGGAGGAACATCGTCACACCAACATCACTCTGTAACACAGTGGACATGAGGCTGGTGATGTAGTACGGGATCGGGAGGAACCTCGTCACACCAACATCACTCTGTAGCACAGTGGACATGAGGCTGGTGATGTAGTACGGGATCGGGAGGAACATCGTCACACCAACATCACTCTGTAACACAGTGGACATGAGGCTGGTGATGTAGTACGGGATCGGGAGGAACCTCGTCACACCAACATCACTCTGTAGCACAGTGGACATGAGGCTGGTGTTGAAGTACGGGATCGGGAGGAACCTCGTCACACCAACATCACTCTGTAGCACAGTGGACATGAGGCTGGTGCTATAGTACGGGATCGGGAGGAACCTCGTCACACCAACATCACTCTGTAGCACAGTGGACATGAGGATGGTGCTGTAGTACGGGATCGGGAGGAACCTCGTCACACCAACATCACTCTGTAGCACAGTGGACATGAGGCTTGTGGTGTAGTACGGGATCGGGAGGAACCTCGTCACACCAACATCACTCTGTAGCACAGTGGACATGAGGCTGGTGATGTAGTACGGGATCGGGAGGAACATCGTCACACCAACATCACTCTGTAACACAGTGGACATGAGGCTTGTGTTGTAGTACGGGATCGGGAGGAACCTCGTCACACCAGCCTCACTCTGTAGCACACTGGACATGAGGCTGGTGATGTAGTACGGGATCGGGAGGAACCTCGTCACACCAGCCTCACTCTGTAGCACACTGGACATGAGGCTGGTGATGTAGTACGGGATCGGGAGGAACCTCGTCACACCAACATCACTCTGTAGCACAGTGGACATGAGGCTTGTGGTGTAGTACGGGATCGGGAGGAACCTCGTCACACCAACATCACTCTGTAGCACAGTGGACATGAGGCTGGTGATGTAGTACGGGATCGGGAGGAACATCGTCACACCAACATCACTCTGTAACACAGTGGACATGAGGCTGGTGCTATAGTACGGGATCGGGAGGAACATCGTCACACCAACATCACTCTGTAACACAGTGGACATGAGGCTTGTGTTGTAGTACGGGATCGGGAGGAACCTCGTCACACCAGCCTCACTCTGTAACACACTGGACATGAGGCTGGTGTTATAGTACGGGATCGGGAGGAACCTCGTCACACCAACATCACTCTGCAGCACAGTGGACATGAGGCTGGTGCTGTAGTACGGGATCGGGAGGAACCTCGTCACACCAACATCACTCTGTAACACAGTGGACATGAGGCTGGTGATGTAGTACGGGATCGGGAGGAACATCGTCACACCAACATCACTCTGTAGCACAGTGGACATGAGGCTGGTGATGTAGTACGGGATCGGGAGGAACCTCGTCACACCAACATCACTCTGTAACACAGTGGACATGAGGCTGGTGATGTAGTACGGGATCGGGAGGAACATCGTCACACCAACATCACTCTGCAGCACAGTGGACATGAGGCTGGTGTTATAGTACGGGATCGGGAGGAACCTCGTCACACCAACATCACTCTGTAACACAGTGGACATGAGGCTGGTGCTGTAGTACGGGATCGGGAGGAACCTCGTCACACCAACATCACTCTGTAGCACAGTGGACATGAGGCTGGTGTTATAGTACGGGATCGGGAGGAACCTCGTCACACCAACATCACTCTGTAACACAGTGGACATGAGGCTGGTGCTGTAGTACGGGATCGGGAGGAACATCGTCACACCAACATCACTCTGCAGCACAGTGGACATGAGGCTGGTGTTATAGTACGGGATCGGGAGGAACCTCGTCACACCAACATCACTCTGTAACACAGCGGACATGAGGCTGGTGCTGTAGTACGGGATCGGGAGGAACCTCGTCACACCAACATCACTCTGTAGCACAGTGGACATGAGGCTGGTGTTGTAGTACGGGATCGGGAGGAACCTCGTCACACCAACATCACTCTGTAGCACAGTGGACATGAGGCTGGTGCTATAGTACGGGATCGGGAGGAACCTCGTCACACCAACATCACTCTGTAGCACAGTGGACATGAGGCTGGTGTTATAGTACGGGATCGGGAGGAACCTCGTCACACCAACATCACTCTGTAGCACAGTGGACATGAGGCTGGTGCTATAGTACGGGATCGGGAGGAACCTCGTCACACCAACATCACTCTGTAGCACAGTGGACATGAGGCTGGTGCTGTAGTACGGGATCGGGAGGAACATCGTCACACCAACATCACTCTGTAGCACAGTGGACATGAGGCTGCTGCTGTAGTACGGAATCGGGAGGAACATCGTCACACCAACATCACTCTGTAGCACAGTGGACGTGAGGCTGGTGTTATAGTACGGGATCGGGAGGAACCTCGTCACACCAACATCACTCTGTAGCACAGTTGACATGAGGCTGGTGCTATAGTACGGGATCGGGAGGAACCTCGTCACACCAACATCACTCTGTAACACAGTGGACATGAGGCTGGTGCTATAGTACGGGATCGGGAGGAACCTCGTCACACCAACATCACTCTGTAACACAGTGGACATGAGGCTGGTGATGTAGTACGGGATCGGGAGGAACCTCGTCACACCAACATCACTCTGTAGCACAGTGGACATGAGGCTGGTGTTGTAGTACGGGATCGGGAGGAACCTCGTCACACCAACATCACTCTGTAACACAGTGGACATGAGGCTGGTGTTGTAGTACGGGATCGGGAGGAACCTCGTCACACCAACATCACTCTGTAGCACAGTGGACATGAGGCTGGTGTTGTAGTACGGGATCGGGAGGAATCTCGTCACACCAACATCACTCTGTAGCACAGTGGACATGAGGCTTGTGCTGTAGTACGGGATCGGGAGGAACATCGTCACACCAGCCTCACTCTGTAGCACAGTGGACATGAGGCTGGTGTTGTAGTACGGGATCGGGAGGAACATCGTCACACCAACATCACTCTGTAGCACAGTGGACATGAGGCTGGTGTTGTAGTACGGGATCGGGAGGAACATCGTCACACCAGCCTCACTCTGTAACACACTGGACATGAGGCTTGTACTGTAGTATGGGATCGGGAGCGACGTCTCCACACTAGCCTCACTCTGAGAGGCTCGAGTCATTGTCCAGGGAGGCAGCTGATGTGAACTTCAATGAAAGTTACCTGAGAGTTAGGACTCAGTCTCCAAGAGGATTTACCAACCAACTTTCCAGCCAGCCAAAGTACAAATCAACCATTTCTTCAGTCAGGTAAACAACCCGCTAGATAACCAACCATCCAGCCAACCAAACAGCCAGTCAGCCTATCCACCTACAAATCAAATAACAAATTACACTTCAACGTCGTTTTGGGATTGGGGTATTTTTTTTGTTTTAAATTGGCTTGGCATAAAAAGATGTTAGCTTAAAACGTTAGTTGCATATCCTTTACAGAACGTTTGGAGTCAACACAAGCATTCTTTGCTGTTGTTGATGTCTTGACAAATTTACGTTCAGTAGTTTGTCATTGCTTTCTGAACTACCGGCACCCATACCATTTCATTAAAAAAAAAACACACAAAAAAACTAGCGCATCGCGTTCTGCTGCCAGATCGCGCGCAGCTGTGTTTCGAACTCGGGTTTGCGGGATCATGAACTCCGTAACACCTTCGTCACGGAGACCGGCATACCAAGATGACTTAGCCTAAATTGGGTATAAGGACATTGTCTGGGAAGTAAAGACGACATAAGTGTTATTGACCACATCAAACATCGTGTGTCGAATGTACATAAATATATAGCTACGACCATATACCCACTGTAGGTATCGCTTTAGCGCAGTGGCCAGCACGCATGCATCCCGGCCTTGTGATCATGTATTCGAATCCCGCCTCGATGCGGAATATAAAAATAAAATATCTTGGGCTCCCAGGTCGGCTCAGCCAAAAATGAGGACCATGAAATGTTCTAGGAAATAAATGTTGTCGGCCATTCACCATTTCACCTATCAAGTGTCGACCTCTCTAATGTATGAAACCAGCCGCCGCCGGCCCCAGTGTCACAGTTTCACAACAACGGAGCTTAACAAAGTCGCTTAAAATTCGACAGGTTCGACTTCATTGCAGCGAATTAGTATCCCATATGGCTCAGTCTCTTTCCGCAGCGCGGAAAGCGTCGCACAAAGCACGAACTCCGTAGCTCTAGCGACGACTCTCAGGAGTCTCCGAGAAAATGCACTCGTGAACCGAAGGATGCGGCCCGGAATCGAACCCATAACCTTCGGAGCCCGAGTCAGACGGTCACGGAGACTCCCGACAACGGAGCTATCATAATATACACCAGTCTCCTTCATCATGCCTCCTCTCTAGCTCCCTTCCCTCCTCTCCAAGCCTCTCTCACTTATATTCCGGGACTGACTTCACGCGCACTGCAGGTCGTTTTCACACGCCTATCACCTGATCAGCCATTCGTTGAGTCAGAATTACCGCGGGCATTCGGTGCCATTTTCTCGATGTTGTAAATACAATCTTGTGCTGAACACATTTAATGTTTTCTCACTGATGTATACTTGCTCAGGGCTTTATTTAACTTTTATCAACAACTTTCGGTCAGAGTTTAATGTTGTTGTTGTGCTTTTTGTTCCCATCTTTGTGCGTCTTCGCTAAAAGGTAAGATGAAAGGATACATTTGCATTTTCAAGTACATATTCTATATTTTAGCATTTATGAATATCAATGCTGTGATGATTTCGCCTTCAGAATACACTAAGCCAGTAATCATAGGAGTTCACTTAGTGCCCGTTACTTATATCAAATATATTTTTGTCCTGCCTATGAATAAAGTGAGGAAAAGTGTTCTTACGAGCTATATTCAACCAATACTTATATATGAGATGGAATCATGTACAATTAGCTGACCAGTAATGAATTGTGTGAAAGCTGAGGAAATGTGGTCCTATCGAAGAATGATGAGAATACAGTGGCCGGATAGAAAGCGCAATGGAGATATTTTGAAAGTAGTGAACTCACAAAGAGAACTGGTCAGTCCTATCAGAAGAAGCCAACTGACATTTTTTGGGCATGATATGAGAAGGGATAAGTTGGAATATGTCGTCAGAACTAGACAGTTGGGAACGGAGAGGCAGGGGAGACCTATAAAGAAATTCTGGACAGTCATGAATGCATGGAGAAACATCAGCATCAGACACGAAGACAATATACGAGACAGGAGGCTGTGGACAGACATGATCACCAACGTCACAATGCATTAACTATAAGAAGAAGATGACCAAGTAAAGGACTAATTTTCGCCCTTTGAGTGTTACAGGGTATACGGTCGATAAAGTATAGTCTTTACATACATAAGGCGTACTGGGCGTATGGTGCTAGCAAAATATGTGTAAATCAATCGCACTTCATGGGTGTGCTAACCAATATAACACCAACCGCCTTTCTTCCCCCAAAATGTTCCGGTACCAAGGTTAGACTGGGTATGCCTGGGTGCATAGATAAATGGGAAAATAATCACCGCCTTTAAGGGAATTCAAGGGTCGACCCCAGAGTCAAGTTTACTCGAAAGATCCGCCTCAAATTAAATTTGAATCTACGACAACAGGGCATGTTGGTTGGTGCACTAGTCATCGCGTCAACAATCATGTAACTTGAGGCCAACACCAATGACAAGCGAGCCATCGGATCTCAGCCCCGACGCTCCCCACGGAAGGAAAACACTGACCGACCATCTATCCCTCCGTGCACCCAGGCCGCAAAATGTGATGGTCCTATCACTTCACATAGCCACAGCACGCTCCTGTGATGGTCCTATCACTTCACATAGCCACAGCACGCTCCTGTGATGGTCCTATCGCTTCACATAGCCACAGCACGCTCCTGTGATGGTCCTATCGCTTCACATAGCCACAGCACGCTCCTGTGATGGTCCTATCGCTTCACATAGCCACAGCACGCTCCTGTGATGGTCCTATCGCTTCACATAGCCACAGCACGCTCCTGTGATGGTCCTATCACTTCACATAGCCACAGCACGCTCCTGTGATGGTCCTATCACTTCACATAGCCACAGCACGCTCCTGTGATGGTCCTATCACTTCACATAGCCACAGCACGCTCCTGTGATGGTCCTATCACTTCACATAGCCACAGCACGCTCCTGTGATGGTCTTATCACTTCACATAGCCACAGCACGCTCCTGTGATGGTCCTATCACTTCACATAGCCACAGCACGCTCCTGTGATGGTCCTATCACTTCACATAGCCACAGCACGCTCCTGTGATGGTCCTATCACTTCACATAGCCACATCACGCTCCTACTACGGGGCGTGCATTTTTCTGCATTAATAATAATAATTAATACCAATACTATTAGTTAAAAATACAGGTATATTATTTTCGAATCCAGTTAATATGGTTATTAAAATGTGCATTTTGATAAATCGAATGATATAAGTACTTGTAAAATATGTGTTATTTTCGATAAAATAGAAAGAAGGCGTATATGTCAACGGTTGTTATCTTAGCACTCTTATCTGTCTGACCGGTGTTCAGGTCAGGCTTTGGGACTGCTATCAAGGCAAGGCATATCTTACAAATTGACCTAGGCTGGTAGGGCGACTCAGCTTAAAATGGGTATCATATTATTGGTAATAAAACTAGCTGACGTGACATCACCCGGTTATTGACAGTTGGTGTATCCACATATCTGACTAGCACCATTTACACAATATGCCCATAGGCATGGGAAAGAGTTCTTTACTTTACTTTCAGCATGCTTCAGTAATTCCAATGGAAATAAAGCCATCTTTTGCACAGTGCATATTAGATGAATGACTGATAGAATCATTGTTGCATTATAATTAAGTTGCACTGAAAATGGTACGCACATTGGTGTAATATGTATGGAAGTTCGGCAGGAAAGGGAAGAAATACTACACGTATAAAGCATCTAGTTAGTGGACATAAGTGTATAAATAAGGATTAGTAAAAGTATAAGATATGCCCTCTCGTAAAGGATTGTTTAAAGTAAAGGATTTGCAATAACGGCTAATTCACTTCAACATCACCACCAATTTCGTCAGTGCATGGGATAGAGAAGAATGTTATAAATCCCACACTGAATAGTCTAGAGCAGTGCTTCTCAACCTTTTTTGTCCCGTGCCCCCCTTCACCATATTTTCAGAACGCCACCCCCCCCCCCTTTCGTATTTCCTACCTAACCCCCCCCCCCCTTTTCGTATTTCCTACCTAAAACTCCCCCCCCCCTCGCTCCTGCCCCTATACAGTATACGTAATAATGGAAGCACATACCAAAACAAGTCTAGACGTCCACATAAGACGTGATTTGTGGGTCTACTTACTGTGTAAAATGAATTTTAGAAGGGGTGAGATGTACAGAACCGTACAGTATGAAGTGAAAAACAATATCAAGTAATTGGTTCTTGTATTAATCACTGCCCGTCTCTTGCCTTGACTGTACATTCTGTCAGGCTGATGTTCGTCCATCTCTTGATGTTATTCTCCCATTTGTATCGTTGTCTACCTTTTGCTCACTTGCCCTCAACCTTGCCTTCCAGTATGGTTTTTATCATGTCTTTTAACGTGGCTAAAATATTTCACTTGTCTCCTCTTTATTTCTTTCATCAACTCTCTCTTCATTCTCAGTATTTCTAGGACCTCTGCATTTGATTGATTTTGTTTCCATGAAATACGACCTATTCGTCTGTATATCCACATCTCCAGGGCTTCTATGCGACTTTCTAGTTGCTTGTTCAATGTCCAGGCTTCCGAGCCATACAGTAACGTTGAATATACGCAGCATTTGACAATTCTCATTTTTAATGCGTTATTAATCTCTCTAGATGTTAATACTGATTTCATGCCGTTGAAAGCATTTTTGGCCATTCTTATTCTCTTTTTTATTTCCATTTCACGTCTGCCATCGTCTGTTATTATATGTACAAATTAAGAGAAACGTGTTACTTGTTCTAGTATCTGCCCGTTTACTGTGATGTTCATTGATGACCTTTCCTTTTCACTGCTAATTATCATAGTTTTTGTTTTTTGAATGTTAATATCTAAGCCAAATTCTGCACTGTGCCTGTTTACTTCTTCCACCAGGTCTTGCAACTCTTGCTCACTTTCTGCTAGTAACACGGTATCGTCAGCATATCTAAGATTGTTTATGATTCTTCCATTGATGCTGAGTCCAGCCATTTCAGCTTGTTTAAAAATTCTTTCTGTGTATAGGTTGAAGAGGCTTGGGGACAGTACACATCCCTGCCGTACTCCTCTTTTTTTTTTATCTCTATAGGCGACGAATAGTTATTACCGCATCTAATAGACGCCACATTAGCCACATTAGCCTTTGCAATAAAACCCCAACCACTCCGTCTGTTTCTCACCACTGACACATCGGAATAGATCACAATGTCACCTTGATGTGTGTTACTCTGGATCAGTTGTGACACCTCAAACTCAGTGCGGCCCGCTGCCCATTCTCTGCACTCACGACCCAGTATTACTATTACATTGTGCCAGTCCGTCATGGAGGAGTATCATCGGTATAATTGATCCAGAACACTCAGACTCGTGTGTGGAGAGACTTGCCTCTGGCAAAGCATAACATAATGCTGATGTTACCGATGATGATGGTCACGATGATGATGATAATGATGACGACGCTGATGACGATGACGATAATGATGACCTTTAAATAATCTCCATTCCTCCCCCCACCCCCTTGGAAACCCTAAAATTCCTCCCGGGGGTGGGGGGGGGAATTCCCCACCGGTTGAGAACCACTGGTGTATAGGGTGTGGCTTACAACGATAAAGAGTGTCCGAATTTTTTATTGTCTGTCAAAAATTGATGCTACATCATTGAAGATATACGCACATGTAAAATAGTGCCACTCATCCGAGAGGATGTGTCGGCGTTTTGGGCATTGAATTACATTGTTTTATATCCCCGAAAGCCCAGTCCCTTACCTTCTTTGCATAAAAATTTGTTTACTTCGACCAACATTCTGAGGTCACATAGTATTAGATGCATGTCCTTCACAGGATTTCGCAATCAACCCAAGCATGTATTATCTGTTAATGATTATCTAGGCAATTTTACGTCCCGTAGTTTGCTATTGCTTTCTGAACGACAAACATTGTGAACATCAACTCAACGCGATTTGTTCCCGAAATGTGCGGGGCTAGAACTGAACTAGGTATGTCGGGATTAGCCCTAAACCATTGAGGTTACATGAAAATATGAACTACTCAACCATCTATTGTAAGAAAACACTTTGGAGATATCGCTAGCTTATACCATGACAGAAGTACACCTTATTTTATCGCATTACCACTGAGATATTCATGGCATATGTAACATTCTCTAACGCTAACTAGGGGGCTGAGTGGTCTCGAGGTATGGTGTCCGACTCGAGTGCTGGGGCTCAAGCCCCGGTGAGGGCCGGGATTTTTTTTCACGTGGACTTCTAGTAACAGAATTTCCCCTGTTCTCTGGGTAGTTAGATCGGACGCCCGTGTGTATTGTTGCGCATGTAAAAAATCTTTTGGTAGTTGGAAATCGAAAAAAAGAGTAGCCTAACGGCGCTGCCCGGGCAAAATTCCGAGTTAAAAATCTACCCAAAGTGTTTCAGGATCCTCGCCGGTGTTACTGAGTTGGTGTGCACTGAGCTGCGATTCTCCGAACTCAGGCTTGAGTTAGGAGTAGAACGGAGCACTTATGGGTTACACCCGTGTGCCGTGATGTTGATCCGTCGACTAGACTAAACTAAACTAAACTAAACTAAACTAAACGTTCTCTATTAATAACTCCTCAGCTTGAGATGTCTACACTAATTTTTGTGAACACAGATGAGGAACCAAGTCTTTATTGAACCCATAGTCATTCAGTTACAGGTGGTTGAGCAATTCACGTTGAAAAGATAACTCAACTCAAGTGGTGACAACTTTTAGGTGGTAGCTTATCTTGTTTATACCTCTGGCTGATAGTTGATCCCAGTTTTGTTTTATCTAATTGGATGGATAACTGATATTTTCTGGAATAAAGTGTTTGTACCAGTCTAAAAAAAAAGAGTGCTGAAATGCTATATAGAACCTCTTTTGATGTATGACGGTGAATCTTGTAATGTAAATAAACAAATTAGGAAGAACTTGGAAGCAACAGAGATGTGGTTCCTGAGACGAATGTTGCGAATTCCCTGGACTGCCAAAGTAAATAACGACGACTGCCTGAAAGAGGCTAATGAAACTAGAACATTATATGCAACAATAAAGAGACAAACAGCTTTCTTTGGTCATGTGATGAGAAGAGAGGCATTGGAGAACATCGGGAGAACTGGAAAGATTAAGGGAAAGAGAGACAGAGGCAGACCAAGAGAAATGATGCTGGATGGACTGAGGTGGTGGCATGGAGGAATATCATCCTCAGTGTTGACCCGGAACACCAAAGACCGAGATCTATAGAGAGATATGAGTGCCTACGCCAGCGAACAAGGCATTTGACGACCATGATGACCAATCTAAAGTGTATAAGGACAAAAGGAAACTGGTTAAATGAAACTGACTTACATTATACTGAAAATAAAAAGAAAATATGCGCAGACCAATCTGTGAGTTAACAGGAATAACAATAAGAGTAGATATAGGCTGTTTGCAATTTAAACAAAAACAGGAAAGATATGTTTGGAAGAATGTGTAATAAAACAAAAGAGACAGAGAGAGTATATAAGAGACAGTGCAAAATTAGCAAAAGAAAGTAACTTTGAAGGTTCACCTGAAGGACGCTATCAAACATATGTAGACAGGAAAAACAGCAGGACCATATGGACCTGAAGGACGCTATCAAACATATGTAGACAGTAAAAACAGCAGGACCATATGGACCTGAAGGACGCTATCAAACATATGTAGACAGGAAAAACAGCAGGACCATATGGACCTGAAGGACGCTATCAAACATATGTAGACAGGAAAAACAGCAGGACCATATGGACCTGAAGGACGCTATCAAACATATGTAGACAGGAAAAACAGCAGGACCATATGGACCTGAAGGACGCTATCAAACATATGTAGACAGGAAAAACAGCAGGACCATATGGACCTGAAGGACGCTATCAAACATATGTAGACAGGAAAAACAGCAGGACCATATGGACCTGAAGGACGCTATCAAACATATGTAGACAGGAAAAACAGCAGGACCATATGGACCTGAAGGACGCTATCAAACATATGTAGACAGGAAAAACAGCAGGACCATATGGACCTGAAGGACGCTATCAAACATATGTAGACAGGAAAAACAGCAGGACCATATGGACCTGAAGGACGCTATCAAACATATGTAGACAGGAAAAACAGCAGGACCATATGGACCTGAAGGACGCTATCAAACATATGTAGACAGGAAAAACAGCAGGACCATATGGACCTGAAGGACGCTATCAAACATATGTAGACAGGAAAAACAGCAGGACCATATGGACCTGAAGGACGCTATCAAACATATGTAGACAGGAAAAACAGCCGGACCATATGGACCTGAAGGACGCTATCAAACATATGTAGACAGGAAAAACAGCCGGACCATATGGACCTGAAGGACGCTATCAAACATATGTAGACAGGAAAAACAGCAGGACCATATGGACCTGAAGGACGCTATCAAACATATGTAGACAGGAAAAACAGCAGGACCATATGGACCTGAAGGACGCTATCAAACATATGTAGACAGGAAAAACAGCAGGACCATATGGACCTGAAGGACGCTATCAAACATATGTAGACAGGAAAAACAGCAGGACCATATGGACCTGAAGGACGCTATCAAACATATGTAGACAGGAAAAACAGCAGGACCATATGGACCTGAAGGACGCTATCAAACATATGTAGACAGGAAAAACAGCAGGACCATATGGACCTGAAGGACGCTATCAAACATATGTAGACAGGAAAAACAGCAGGACCATATGGACCTGAAGGACGCTATCAAACATATGTAGACAGGAAAAACAGCAGGACCATATGGACCTGAAGGACGCTATCAAACATATGTAGACAGGAAAAACAGCAGGACCATATGGACCTGAAGGACGCTATCAAACATATGTAGACAGGAAAAACAGCAGGACCATATGGACCTGAAGGACGCTATCAAACATATGTAGACAGGAAAAACAGCAGGACCATATGGACCTGAAGGACGCTATCAAACATATGTAGACAGGAAAAACAGCAGGACCATATGGACCTGAAGGACGCTATCAAACATATGTAGACAGGAAAAACAGCAGGACCATATGGACCTGAAGGACGCTATCAAACATATGTAGACAGGAAAAACAGCAGGACCATATGGACCTGAAGGACGCTATCAAACATATGTAGACAGGAAAAACAGCAGGACCATATGGACCTGAAGGACGCTATCAAACATATGTAGACAGGAAAAACAGCAGGACCATATGGACCTGAAGGACGCTATCAAACATATGTAGACAGGAAAAACAGCAGGACCATATGGACCTGAAGGACGCTATCAAGCATATGTAGACAGGAAAAACAGCAGGACCATATGGACCTGAAGGACGCTATCAAACATATGTAGACAGGAAAAACAGCCGGACCATATGGAATCTCTATTGACAATTTAAAAGTACTGGGAGTGTTTAGAGAAGAAGTATATAGTAAATTGTGATGAATTCTGTTTACAACGGTATCATTTTTACCTAGTGATATGCTGGTATGTATGTTATCATTTTACCAAAAAGACCACGAACAACAGCTTGTGAAGATTTTCGTACAATCAACATCACATTCAATGCCACGAAACGTCTACTCAGAATTTTAATGACACTAACAGGAAACAAATTAAAAATGAAAATTGACGAAGAACAGTATGGATTTGTTGAAAGAAAAGCTACAAACAATACAATAAAGACATTACGAACACTGATAGAGAAAAAAATAAAAACACAAACATATTTCATCATCATCAAATGCCATGCCAGCCGGCATAGGCGTTCATGGCTCTCCACAGCTCTCGATCTTTGGTGTTCTGGATCAACTCTGCTGATGATATTCCTCCATGCCACCGTCTTACTCCATTCAGCATCATGTCTCTTGGTCTGCCTCTGCCTCTCTTCCCTTCGATCTTTCCAGTTGTTACGATGGTCTCCAAAGTCTCACTTCTCATCACATGTCCAAAGAAAGCTGTTTGTCTCTTTCTTATTGTTGTATATAGTGTTCTAGTTTCATTAGCCTCTTTCAGGCAATCGTTGTTGGTTACTCTGGCTGTCCAAGGAATTCGCAACATTCGTCTCAAAAGCCACATTTTTGTTGCTTCTAAGTTCTTTCTAATTTGTTCGTTTACATTCCAAGATTTACTACCATATACAGCACAACTGGTTCTACATAGCATTTCAGCACTCTCCTTCTTACATTTAGTGACAGTGACTTATTGCATAAGATACTCTTCATTTTCTGAAATGCGGCTTTTGCCTGCCATATTCTGCTCTTAATCTCTGTTGTACATCTTCCATGTCTTCTTCTTCTTCAGCATTCCGAGCCATTGAGGTTCTTTGCTGCAAATACAATCTGTCTCCATTCGTCTCTCTGGTGGACCTTCTCTTGCCAGTCGTTGATTCCAAGTGCTTGTAGGTCTGTATGTATATTATCTCTTCACCGCCTTCTTGGTCTACCCCGGGGTCTACGGTCATTTATTTCCTGAGTGTAAGCGAGTTTTGTTTCCCTATTATCTTCCATTCTTTCTATATGCCCCAGCCATTGTAGTCTATTAGCCTTCATGATACCAGTGATTAGCGGGGACTTAAACAAATCATAAATGTCTTTGTTACTTCTTATTTTCCACTCTCCACTTTGTGTATCCCTAATGGGTCCAAAGATGCGTCTTAAAATTTTGTTCTCAAAGGTTTGTAACAAGGCTTCGTCTCCTTTCGTTGTACTCCAGGTTTCAGAGCCATACAGCACAACTGGTCTGATCAGTGTTTTGTATATTGTGATTTTGGTGTTACGCGATAGCGCCTTTGATTTTAGTAGATGTTGTAGTGCATAGTATATCTTATTTCCAGAGTTGATTCTAGTTTGTATTTCTTCCCTTATGATGTTGGAGCAGTTGAAGATTGTACCCAGGTATTTGTATGTTTCCGTTCTTTTAATGGTCATATTATCTATTTGTATGTGGCCAGAGTTTTTAGCCATTCCGTCTCTTGAAATTACCATATATTCTGTCTTATCTTGGTTGATAACCAGCCCCATCTGTTGGGCTTTTTCCTTTAAGTGAGTCAATATTTCTAATGTCTTTTGTTCACTTTGCCCTATAATATCTATATCATCTGCATAACCAAGCAGCTTGGATGTTCCTCCAATATCACATTCCTCCTTTACCTTCCTTACAACTTTCTCTAGAGCCAGATTGAAGAGTAGCGGCGATAGTGCATCACCCTGTTTCAAGCCAGATCTTCCATGTGATGTTATAAATTCCCCCAGGTATTTAAAATTATGCACATGGTTAAGAATTGTCCCTTCTATTTCCATGTCACATTTTGGTGTCACCATTTTCTTTGATATCGCCATTGTTACTGTTTTCTTGATATGAAAGAAGTGTCCTTTCTTTGCACTCTCTATTACTACAATGTCCAACAATTGTTGTAGGTCTGTTGCACCATCCGCCAGCAATACTGTGTCATCTGCATAGCGTATATTTTTTATATTATAACCTCCGATTAGTATTCCTGGCTTCTCTTTGATCTCTCTCATGATTACTTTGCTAAAGAGTGAGAAGAGATCACGTGACAAGACACACACCTGTCGTACTCCTAGCTTTATCTGTTCGTAACTACCCACTTTATTTCCCATTTTAATTGCTGCTACTTGGCTCCAGTATATATTCTTTACTATTCTTAAATCTTTCCAATCAATGTTGATATCTTCCAACATTTTAATCAGTTCATCATGGTATACTTTATCAAATGCCTTAGTATAATCTATGACGCACAAATATATGTCTTTCTGTTTCTTTATTGACCTTTCTATTAGTGTTCGTAATATATATATATATATATATATATATATATATATATATATATATATATATATATATATATATATATATATATATATATATATAGCGTTGTTTGTACCCTTTCCTTCCACAAAACCATACTATTCTTCACCAATTTCCATTTTTATGGTTTATGAACTTATACATATAACATATATCAATCAATCATGTGCCATGCCGGAAAGCGTGGACGGTGATGACTCGCCATTTCACTCGATCACCAGTGTCGTGGGTCAGCTCAGTGTTCCTGTCTCGACCATGCCTTGTGGCCAAGCCATCCAGGTATTTACTTCTGGGTCTTCCCCTTGGTCTGTTCCCTTCAATCTTGCCAGTTGTCACCAAGTTCTCCAATTCATTTCTTTTCATAACATGTCCAAAAAGTTTTGACTGTCTACGTCTAATTTCTCTAATAAATTTACTATTTTAATTTGTCTCCTGTAGTACTTGGTCATTGGTTTTTCTGTATGTCCATGGTATTCTTAGTATTCTCACCAGAAACCACATTTCTGCAGCCATCAGATTTTTTTCAGCTTGACTGCTCATTGTCCAAGTTTCACATCCATACAAGAGAACAGGCTCTATGTAGCACTTTAACACTCTTTTTCTCGTTTCAATTGACATTTTTTTTTTTGGTCAGTATGTTGCATCTTGCTGAAGGCTACTTTCGCCATTGCGATTCTTGTTCTAATCTCTTCAAGGCATCTCCCATCAGCTATTATGACTGTTCCGAGATAATTGTACCGATTCACTTGTTGAAGAATATTCCCATTTACTTGTATATTACATTGTGGTATCTCGTTCTTCCTAGTGACGACCATAATCTGTGTCTTTTTACAATTTCGTTCTATCTGCAACCAATACTGTATAATCTGAATATCTAATGTTATTGATGTTTCGTCCTCCAATGCTGATTCCATTTATATCTTCTACATTTCTGAAAATATTTTCATTGTATAGGGGAAAAAAATCTGGAGACATTTCACATCCCTGCCTCACACCTCTCTTAATAGGCTGATATTGTCCCACTTTATTATCAATCCTTAAGGCAGCTTGTTGTTTCCAATATATGTTTTTCATAAGTCTAATGTCTTTCCCATCAATTTGTAGTTCTGCAAGCATATCTACCATGTTGACATATATACTCATGCATTATAGATTATACCAAGGGATTTAATAAAGTGTAACATGATGAAATGATAAACATGTTGAAAGATATTAATATTGATGGAAATAATCTCAGAATAAATAAGAACATTTAATGGAAACTACTTGTAGCAATAAAAATGCACTATTAAGAGGTATTTATGAACAGATAAAGTAATGGGAAAGAAAACGATGTATTGTGTCGCCGGATATCTTCGCCCGTGTGTTGCTGGGGCCCATACGGGGAAGCAAAGAATAGTAACACTGTTGCCTACCACGCATGTCGTAAGAGGCGACTAAGGAGGCTATGGTTCCGTCGCCCTGCTACTGAGTGAGTGCGTGATGCGACACTGTGAGCTGAGGGTTTCGCGTGGAATGCTTTTACATCTGTCGGTGGTTGTTTGTAGTGTGAACTGCATGTTTGGAACGATGGCGGCCGGCTGTTGCTGGATTGACTGGTTTGCCTTTTCGGCTCACGGGTGCATTTTTCAGGAGACTCCTGGGAGTCACCGCTGGAGCTACGGAGTTCGTGCTTTGTGCAGCGCTTTCGGTGGGTTGTCCTGCGGAAAGAGACCAAGCCATATGGGATAAAATCCAGGTCAATGAAGTCTTTCTGGTGACTGCCGTTTCCATCGACGATGAACTGTATTTTTCATGGAGGACTTTTGTGTTGGCATTCTGGCGGCGGCATTATGCACTGTGTACCTGTGCGGGCTGTTGGCTTGCCGATACTCCTGTCTACTCCATTGTTCACATTGGGCAGTGAGGAGCATTTTATGTGATATTCACTGGCACAGGAACGGAGCAATTTGGGGACGACCCGTTGCCGTGAAGTTGGAACCACGACTAACTAACTAACTAACTAACATATCTTGTCTGCTATCTGGAAGTAATAATGAGAGAGATAAAACAGAGGCCACGAATAATAGTTAAAGAAGTTGAATTAAGTTGAGCTACGAACCGACATCACAGCTCTCAGAACATTCCAAAACGTGCTCCGTCCTCGACTGCAACAGCCAGAATAGTACCAACACCAATCGTAGCAGTAGCTGTCTGATTATGTATCCGCCTGGCCTTTCCTCTGAGTTTTGAGTGTCGACCAGATCCTCTGATCCCTTTTTGCAGCACCATTTTGTACAAACCGTGATAATCTATCTGCTCTTCTGCACTGTGCTTTCACATGACCCCGACCACACCTGCATATCATGCACCAATACAGCACCAATACCAGCTAATCTGTCCGCCTGCTCGTTTCCCACCACATCACCATATCCTGGGGGAAATTCAACAGACTCCTCCGAAGTCGGAGAGTGTCTGCCTCTACGGCGAGGTACCACCAGTCTGCACACCAATAAGCCAGACATGGGACAACGGATACTCACGCAAACCTCAGGTCCTGTATGACATCACACTGATGTTGGACAACAGGATGCCTTCATCCGACATACAGGACTTCGCGTTGGAGCTCAAGCCAACGAACACAAGCAAACAAGCATTCAACAGACGCTCTCTATTTTTAATTGTTGAATGGAAGCCTGCCACTCTGCCTGAAGCATGCGTCCTCATTATACTGCATGAAACCGTCACAATCACACCTTGTGTGTGATATTTGTCCCGCAGACAACAGAACGATATGCTTCAGAAGCCAGAGCAATATTAGCAGTAGCAGAAGAGTTCGTACAATCAGAAGATTTTATTCATGAAGTAGTTACTCCTGCTGATGTACTGTCTGTTCTCCAAGCAATCGTATCCAGCAAACACCAAGAAGTACATCTACATTGACAAATAAGTTAGCGATCTAGGCCTAGCGTGCAGTGGATCCCACCTCATTGCGAGGTAACGGGCATGTGAGGGCTGGCTATTTAGCAAAGACTTTCCAATCACAGATTATAACAATGAAAATCTCTCTCTCTCTCTCTCTCTCTCTCTCTCTCTCTCTCTCTCTCTCTCTCTCTCTCTCTCTCTGTCTCTCTCTGTGTCTCTCTCTGTCTCTCTCTCATCTCTCTCTCTCTCTCTCTCTCTCTCTCTCCCCCCCCCCCCATTCCCATACACACCCACTCACACACATATATACACATTTCGAAAGTCACCTATCTAACCCCAGGATGACTATCTATTAATTTATTTGGTTTTGTCGGGATTTGAAATTTAAATATTGAGCACAACCCATTACTGGCAACGCTGATCGTATTCTGGTATGAACCTAAGGCCTATCCACGTCAATATGGAAGCACTATACTCGAGTTTCGCTCTCGTTTGAGCTCGTCAGTAGTGCATATCCCTGACCGGATCCGGAAACAAGCCCCGGATCACTGGCGTGTGGAGCGGGTGTGTAACCACGCGGCACACGTTGGACACGGCCAAATTATCACAGCAGAATATTACGTTACCTCTCTCTCTCTCTCTGAAACTATATATATATATATATATATATATATATATATATATATATATATATATATATATGTGTGTGTGTGTGTCGGTGTGTGTGTGTGGAACTATGTGTATAGTCTCTGTGTGTGGCTGTACCACTTGCGTATATGAAAGCCCCTCATTCAGTGTGGTCATCTAGCCTCCATCAAGGTGTTTCTTTGTCCCTGTCTATTGTCACGGCCCGGACAACCAAAACCCAGTCACAGACTGCAGTTACACATGTTTACACAACTACGGATCCAATCATAGCTGCAAAACATTCAGTACTAATACATGTAACCTTCACAATCAATTGCCTATGATCCATTATCTAGCGCTGCATGACCTGGAACGTGTAAGATTACGCAATAATCCAGCTTGTATTGCATGTTTCTCAGCAAGTGGGTTCACTTATGTCCAAATCTGTAATATAAGCCTGTCAGGAAATTGGGCGGCAAATTATTCCTGGTGAGAAAGCGAGATTCTATGCTAACTGGTAAGGTTTTCACCCACGTCATCTAGTAGTATGCAACATTCAGTATCATTATCAGCGTGAGTCAGTTGTCCGCATGTCTGTGTGTATATGTCCAGTGTTAACGTGTAAATATGTGGGAAGCTCTGTGAGCAAGATGTAATATGTGATTTCCATCATAAAGTAGATAATCACAAATAGAGTATGATATAATGTAGTGTGAAACCCCAAACGTTGGTGTAACGGTTAGGAAATTACGCTGACATTGGCGTGATTCCGGTAGGACGATGGTTTTATGCCTGCAGTCGACGTTCTCTACTAGAAGAAAATAATGGCTACATATTACTCCGCGCACACAGGCCTACACAACTGTATGGCTCAACATTTCACACAGCCACAGCTGGTTCCTCCTACAGGTTGGAACACCAAGATACTCACTATACGTACCTTGGTGGGTAATCTTATCCATCTAACGCAGTGATTCTCAACTTGCGGTTCCCTACCGTTAAGGGGGACATGACATGTTTTCTGGGGGTCTGCGCGGTTATTTTTAGTTGCCGTTATTTTGATTAGAATGTGTTCAATTCTCCACCAACGTTTTCGACAGTTATTTATGTCAACACCTGCTACGGTATACTTGTGGTTGTAGCACTAATTGTTCATAAAATAAAGCTTGTTACTTAACACCAGCCACATGTTTTACATGTTTTGCATATCCTTTACAGGACATCGCTGTCAACATCAGCATCTTTCAGCTGATTGTTGATTTCTTGGCAAGATTACGCTCAGTAGTTTGCCATTGCTTTCTGAGCGGCCGGCTCATATACCCCGTAAGTTACCGACGCGTTTAGAACCGCTACTGATTCTCGCCGTCGTCACGTTACCTACGAGAGTATACGGGATTGCGGAGAAAGTCGTTAACCCCTCGGCCAGAGAGACCGGCACCAGCCACATACTTACAATATATTTGCAGCCTTCCGTTTTATTTGTAAGACATTAAGCAATGTATAATCTGTTAATTATTTGCAAAAGTTTAGTTGCATATCCTTTACATGACATCGCAGTCAACATCAACATTTTTGGTTGTTTGTGATTTCTTGCCAAATTTACGTTCAGTAGTTTGAAATCGCTTACTGAACGACCGACACTCATACCTTTGTATGAAAACCAACGCATGGAGACTTGCTGCCAAATCGCCTGCAGCGGTGTTTCGAAGGCGGTATGCGGGATTATGATTTGTATTCTCAACCCAATCGCTTCAAAGCCAGCTGTAGAAATGGGACCTTTAATGTCGTTTTCAGATTCCCGCGGCGATGAATCTACATTCGCTTCATAGAATCAAACACACTACTTCAGTGTTATCATTGTAGAACCTTCTGTGACATCAAAGGAGATGAACCTGTACCTCGTCCTTGTTGTGTTTAATAGAGTGACGTCCTATTCTGTGACTCTTGGTATGAAAGTGGAGGAAGGGAAAGTCTGCATATAATAAGAAGAAATTATGATACTCAAAGACTCTAAAACAAAGGCCTGGTATAATCAACGACTTGAGGACACATGCATAAGTATAACTATCTGTGAGCTGCAAACTTGAACAAGCCAACAATACAATAACCACGGTGACGATGTCTTATAAAGTAACCCCTAGTACAACCGTGTGTGGCAACATGGGCGAGGATTGTATAAACTGCACGCACACTGTTAACGCGCTGTGGCAGTTTCCAATTTCCTTCTTCGTAGCCTTTCCTTCCCAGACAATGTAAGAAAATTCTGTGAATTGTCATGTACCCAGGTTTCTGAGAATAGATCTACCATAGAGCCGTACTGTCTGCTGAGGTTAAACCCAATTGTTGCGTAATGTTGACTATTTTGATAGACAAAGATCAGAAATAGCAACCAATTGACTTTCAGAATTCCGAAAGACTAATCACTGACGAAGAAGAGGCCGAAGTGGCTCGAACTAGGATGTATGATTTGGAACAGTCCCAGGAATGACCAAGTCTTCAGACAGTGGTCAGGCACAGATAGGTAAAGCGAACAGCCGTACTAGTAATAATTCTAGACAGTAGGCTTAAGGAATCTGGCGACGAATGCCTGCAAAAATAAAAGAGCCACCTTTAACTGATCCGTTCTCACAACACGGAGAAAGAGTATGAGAGCGAGAGAGAGAGAGAGATAGAGAGAGAGAGAGAGAGAGAGAGAGAGAGTGTGTGTGTGTGTGTGTGTGTGTGTGTGTGTGTGTGTTTGTGCGTGTGTTGTCTATTGATATAATCTATTCACATGTGGGTGTGGTGGAGTGGTAGGAATGAGGAAGAAGAGTCAGCTTCTACTGAATGGTCACGGTGTCCACATCAGGTTCGGCACGTTCCGAGTTCGATCGCAGCATAGGGCCGGGCAGTTTTCCAAGAACAACTGATCTGTGATGATGTCACACGTTCACATGATCTCTTAGTAGAGGGACCACATTGACCGTTGTGGTGCATGATTACGTGTGACGCACACGTGTGTGTATGTGTGCGTGTCTTTTTGTGTTTAAAATATACATGTACGGTTGTTTGTCCATCAAGAATGATGATGACCATTCATTTCATCCAGTGGGGTTGAATGTATGAAGCCGTGAGTTCTAAGATGGCCTATAAGGCCTATTTTGGCTCGAAATGTTCTTTGACAATGTGGACAAAGAATGCTTGACGTTTCTGGAGGAGGATTTCCTGCAGAGGTTTTTCTGTCCTGCCTTTTCTTCACAGCTCTTGTAGTCCTGGTTGCCTCACACGTGACAGCACCCTTGCGTAATGATGCACACCACGAATTTCGGTCTCTGGCTGCAGTCTCCCAGGTGTCATGATGAATTTCAAAAGCATTCAGTGAGATTTTCAGAGTGTCTTTAATTAAAGCGTTTCCTCTGGCCGCCTTAGGAACCTTACTACAATGCAACTCGCCGTAAAAATTCGTTTAAGGAGCCTGTGATCTGGCATGTGAGTTAAGTGACCAGCCCAGCGAATCTGATTTTTCATTAGTAGAGTGTGGATACTGGGCATGGATGCTCTTTCTAGAACTTCAGTGTCTGGGATCTTGTCTTGCCATTTAATCTTCAATAGTTTCCTAAGGCAGACTGTGTGGAAGTGGTTTAATTTCCTAGCGTGTCGCTGATAAACAATCCATGTTTCACAAGCATATAGCATAGTGGATAATACAACTGCTTTGTAGACTTTCAGATTTGTTTGCAGGCTTATTCCATTAGTCCCATACATTCTTGTACAGTCTGCCAAAGGCCGCGCTGGCCTTGAAGATTCTTGCATTCACTTCGTAATAAATTGTGGCAGCTTGTGACACAGTGCTGCCAAGATAGGTGAATTTGTCCACAACACTTTGACTATGACCATTTACTTTGATATTCGGCACAGTGTGATTATTTCCTGGAGCGGGCTGGTACATAACTAGTCTTCTCCAAGATGATATTGAGCTCAAAGTTGGCACAGGCATGTGAGAAAGCTGAAACATTGTGTTGCATGTCTGCCTCTGAGTTGGCATATAGAGCGCAATCATCAGCAAACAGGAGCCCTCAGACGACATTTACTAACAAGCACACACACACACACACACACACACACACACACACACACACACATATATATATAATACATAATTCTGATGGAGCAAATAGACATTAAAGATAACAAGCAGTCACGTAAAGCAGTCAAGGACATTCTTTCAGATGAGCTGTATTTTACGTGTTGTATTCCAGAATCCATATAGCGAAGGTAGCCGTTTGCAATATGGAAAGCATACTGATAAAAAAAAAAGATGTCAATTGCAACGAGAAAAAGGCACAGGCATGTGAGAAAGCTGAAACATTGTGTTGCATGTCTGCCTCTGAGTTGGCATATAGAGCGCAATCATCAGCAAACAGGAGCCCTCAGACGACATTTACTAACAAGCACACACACACACACACACACACACACACACACACACACACATATATATATATTATACATAATTCTGATGGAGCAAATAGACATTAAAGATAACAAGCAGTCACGTAAAGCAGTCAAGGACATTCTTTCAGATGAGCTGTATTTTACGTGTTGTATTCCAGAATCCATATAGCGAAGGTATACTGTCTCGGAACAACCACAGCATCTCATGGAAGGAACCGTGTGAATGCAAAAAGGGTAGGTAGCCTTGTGCAAATTGAAAATTATACCTTTTAATAAAAGGCTGTATGCTACAGTGAGAAAAAGTGTGTTCAAGTGCTATATAAAACTTATACTGCTATATATGAGTGAAACATGGACAGTGAGCAGTTAAGCAGAGAAACATCTAACTGCAATAGAAATGTAGTTTCTGAGCATAATGCTTGTGTGTGTGGGGGGAGGGGAAGAGGGAGTGGGCGTGAGTATTGCTTGTGGATGAGAAGGGGGCGTGGAGGGGGGGGGGGGAGTTATTTCCAGCCTCTCCACTCTTGTTCAAATTCAGCTGTGTTCTGTTCTTGTGTGTGTGTGTGTGTGTGTGTGCGCGCGCGCGCGTGTGTGTGTGTGTATGGTTATTCCCAGCCTCTCCACTCTTGTTCAGCTTTAACTGTATGTACACTACTTGTTTGTGCTGCAAGAATATTGGATTAGTCTCGATTACCTTGCGCCTTCCGAGACTTCCAACAGACGTTGGTAGATGGCGGTTAATGATGTCGTCTGCTTGTGTTTATGTTGCTGTTAATATTTCCGAGATGTAAAATTAACGTAGATTTACGATGCTTTAAACACACCCAGTTGTATCATTAGCCCCAGCTCTTGGCAACAACTGGTAATTTATTGATGCTACGTAATCAAGGTTTGTTGTTAGCAGTTTGGTAAAAAGATAAAGAAGAGAAAGCCGTGGTGTGCTTATTGATTTTGTATAGTTTTTGATATCAATGATAGTGTGCGCTTCTGTGAATTTATTTTGTTTTTTATTCGGATGCAGCACTTTTTTTATTTTATAAAGAAGAACAAACAACAACAATTCACCCAAACGAACATCCCTTGAAACAAATAAAGAGTTTCAAGTACCTAGGAAGTATAATATCATCAAATGGCAGATCAGAAGACGTGATCGAAAATAGGTGCAATAAGGCAAACCAACTCATTGGACAAATGGCACCAATACTAAAGAACAAATATGTATCAATAACTACTAAGAAAACACTTTACAACTCTATGCTACCAATGCCAAACCTGGACAATGACAGAAAAAGAGAAAAGAAAAATCACAAAAACAGAAATGAGATTCTTGAGAAGAATAATCAACGTATCAAGAAGAGATAAGATCAGAAATGAAGAAATCAGGACTAAAGTGGGGTTAAAGAAGCTCTAGATCAGTGTTTCCCAACCTTTTTTGTGCTATGCCCCACCTAAGCCTTTCTAAAATTCTTACGCCCCCCTCCCCCACCCCAACATATGCATCATTTTTAATATTCAAAAATTGAAATGTTCACTAAAGAAACTTGAATTTTTTTTTGGTTTAGAAGGGCTCGTCTCTCTGGCTGTGGGGTTACAACACTTTCTCTCTGTAATCCCGTTTATCACGCAGAGTCTCGCAGCGGAGCGAGAACTGAGGTGGTTCGACCCCCGCTCGTGACTTGCGGATACTGAGCCGGCCGCTCAGAAAGCAATGGCAAACTACTGAGCGTAATCTTGCCAAGAGATCAACAGACAGCTGAAAGATGCTGCTGTTGACAGCTAAGTCCTGTAAAAGGATACGCAAAAAAAACATTTAGAAGGGCTCACGGTTCCCAGAGGGAACAGAACCCCCCCCCCCGCTCCGCCCGCTGTGTGTCGATTGTGTTGGGTGATTTTTTTTTGGTTTTGGCCCCGGCCCCCCCCCCCCCCAATCCCTTATTGTGTGGACCCTTAGTCTCACTGTGAGTTATTGCCCACAGTGGTCCACCAGGCTCATATCTAAGGTGAAGATATGTGATGGGTTTTTATTTGATCATCCCGGCCCCCCGACCAGGACAGGCGCACTACTGGTGTGGGGGGGGGGGGAGCAGCAAATGCACCCGATCCTAGCCAAAGGACCGATAGGTTTTAGGAAGAAATGACTTGGAAATTATTGAGCAAACACAGTAAGTAAATTTTCAAAACATATAATGGAGAACTGAAATTCAAGTACAAAATAATTTTAATGAAAGATTTTTCTATATTATTTTCATTATTAGTAATTATTTAAATTAAGTGAGATCCTTGCGCTTGATGCTTGCTGCAAAGAGATTTTATGTCAGGTTCCAATTTAGTTAACTTCAGTCTCAAGTCTCCCCATTTTGTTATATCCGGCCGATTTCTTCCCTTTTCGAATTGCCCCCCTTAACAATCGAATTGCCCCCCTGTGGGGCGTGGGCCCCACGTTGGGAAACACTGCTCTAGATTTTATTAGAAAGCAGCAAGTCAATTGGTTTCGCCGTGCAAGTAGGTTACCAGTTAACAGCATGCCACAACAAGCAATGATGTACAGACCAGATGGAAACAGAGGAAGAGGCCGACCACGTAAACGTTGGACGGAGGGAATAACAGAGTCCATGGGAATATCGATATATGAAGCCCATAATCGGGCACTCTCACGATGTTTATACTTCACCTCGACACCGCAAGGTACAAGAGGAACATGATGAGATGAGATGAGATGAGCACTTTTTATCTTTAGTCGTGGCAATGGATGAAGCAGAAATGTCCAACATCATTGCTGTTGTTGTTGATGATGTTGGATGCACTATTGCTGAGCTGTCTACTCTTGACATCGTGCCATTGTTTTGTTTTATTTCGCTCGCTTTAACTCCAGCTTAGTCTACACACGTGATACTATTACTATTACTTTCTACTTTTAGTGAGTGCACGAGACTAATGTTTTTGCTTGAGAATTAGCTTTCCCTGTTACCGGTGTCCCTCGCCAGCAGGTGATCCCTTCTCCGACTTCTGTGGTTCTTTAAATAACGTCTCAAAGTCAAGGACAAGAAGTCAACGTTTAATTCTAACTAACCGGCATGTGGAATGAACCTTCTACGCCACGGTCAGAAGAGAAAGTGTAAGCACGTTAGACGACTCAGTCACACCGCCATAATCCCATCATTATATATATATATATATATATATATATATATATATATATATATATATATATATATATATATATCATGTGCCATGCCGGAAAGCGTGGGCGGTCATGACTCGCCATTCCACTCGATCACCAGTGTCGTGGATCAGCTCAGTATTCCTGTCTCGTCCATGCCATGTGGCCAAGCCATCCAGGTATTTTCCTCTCGGTCTTCCTCTTGGTCTGTTCCCCTCGATCTTGCCAGTTGTCACTAAGTTCTCCAATCCATTTCTTCTCATAACATGTCCAAAAAAATTTGACTGTCTACGTCTAATTTCTCTAATCAGTTTACGATGTTCATTTGTCTCCTGTAGTACTTGGTCATTGGTGTTTCTGTCTGTCCATGGTATTCTTCGCATTTTCCGCAGAAACCACATTTCTGCAGCCATCAGATGCTTTTCAGCTTGACTGCTCATTGTCCAAGTTTCACATCCATACAAAAGAACAGGCTCTATGTATCCCCTCAACACTCTTTTTCTCGTTTCAATTGACATCTTTTTATTGTTCAGAATGTTTTTCATCTTGCTAAAGGCTACTATATATATACAGGGTGGGGCAAAACGATCTGACACATTTGTAACTTTAATAAAACTATAATAGAATAAATGAACAAACAAGTATTTTTATTTCTCAAATGTACACATGATGCCATTTTGTTTTATGTTGTTTCAATAATGAAAAAAAAGTATTTTTATTTCCTAAATGTATATATGATATCTTCAATACTGATCCACTAGCTCTGAAGTTGGCAACCCATAATAAAATTGTGTTCCGAGTAGATACGGGAACATGTCTACGAAGCTCAAAATGCACACGGAATGCTTTTTGCGTTGCAGTTACCGACCCGCTTTTGATGAACGTTTTCACAATGAAAGCGCGATGCTGGCTTGTCAAATCCAAATGGGTAAGCTGAAACGAAATAAAATAAAATGACATCATATAATACATTTGGGAAATAAAAATACTTTTTTTCATTATTCAAACAACATAAAACAAAATGGCATCATGTGTACATTTGATAAATAAAAATACTTTTTTGTTCATTTATTCTAATTTGGTTTTATTAAAGTTACAACCGTGTCAGATCATATTGCCCCACCCTGTATATATGTTAGAAAGGTTGCATGTGTTTATGTGGGTGCAGTATATATATCCCGCCTTTTATGTTTTTCAGTAGGAGTGTTTGTAAACAAGTATGTCAGTTCCTTATTGTCTACGAATGACTAGCTACGACTGATAGATTACTATTAAAACAACGTTTAAAAACAAAACAACAACTATTAAATCTAATTTTGCAATTTCTGCAATACGGACGAATCTATAAATATTAGTGCGGGAAGGTCAACAAGGTTGTAGTGCTACTAGTAGGGAAACAAATGAGCAAATCGGGTTTTATTATATGGAGTTGGGTGAGAAAGGTTGGGTTTCGTGTTGTGTCTGGCTGAGAAACGTCCAAGGTCAGAGTTGTTGCATGGGAGGTGAGGTCGTACGAGGTAGACTTGAAGGGTATTCAGGTGTATGTCGGGTTCAACAAGAGTTCTTAGAACTTGATACATTTATCAAGAACCACGTGCTGAAGTGAACTTTTGTGAGTAACGAGAAAAGCATTATGAAGCTACTCACAGATGGAAGAGTGTGTAAGAGCAACAAGTTGCGACGTTTTCTGAGAACTTTCCAGTAGCTACTGACCTCTTTGCTCCATTTTTATAATGATGAGAAAACAACAATAATATCTTAGAGAAAATGGTC
Organism: Cepaea hortensis; assembly: GCA_963921405.1. NCBI lineage: Eukaryota > Metazoa > Mollusca > Gastropoda > Stylommatophora > Helicidae > Cepaea > Cepaea hortensis. The sequence continues at coordinate 55,070,159 of OY992895.1, read as the reverse complement.
GTAATCACATAATATTTTTTGAGGGACACATTATAGGAGAAAGAGAACTTGAAAACTTAGTGGCAACTGGCACAAATGCGGGAAAAGAGCAAATGTAGGACAAAGAGAAAAATATCTGCATGACGTGGCCAGGTGGCAAATTCGGGATAAGAACAAAGACCAGATTTAAGACCCTAGTGTTCATGTCAGATGGCTAACCGTGACATGACACATGACACATGATGATGCTGAAACGTTAGGACAGTTTATAAATATCAAGGAAAGTGTAACGGTGAGGCGGATAAGAGGGGGTCACAAAGAAATTTAATGTACACATGACAACAATAAAGACGGGACACCAGTCTTTTGTTGGAAAACATTTTGAAAGTCTGAGGATTTGTTTGTAACTTGTTCTTTCCGGTAGAGTTGATAATATGCATCCTCTTTCTGGTGACCTGGATGCTCTGATTTCTATTTGGTTATACAATTACTTGTTATACATATTTTAGCCTCATCATTGGTTATGTATATGAGGAAATGCTCAGAAGAAATTCAAGTTCATAAACTATGTGATGACTGCTTTGGCACAGCGGCCTTCCATCTTTATCTACGATTAAAGACTTTCCGACCCAAGCCAGCAATGATACGGTTGCCGTAATGTAACCAAGGTCATTCAAAACTGGTATTTGTAACTAGTACTTCTTAAATGTGAGACGAACGTCGCACTACTAAACAAGAAAACCAACCTCGAGTGTGACTGGATTTACAAAATATAGCCGTGTTGTCTGTTTACAATTTACTGACAAACATTTTTATGGGACTGGACTCGTGTTTCTGTAAGACTATGTCCAACTTTAAAGCTTGCACATTTGTCTGTCAGTCGGTCAGTTTATGCACCTGTTTGACCATACATCTATATAAGGCATCCGGCTTATGATTTATAGGAATTTTCAAAGACTGGTAAGAGGAACTCCGGTCTCTCTCGCCGAGGGGTTACAACACTTTCTCCGTAATCCCGTTTATCACGCAGAGTCTCGTAGCAGGGCAAGAGCTGGGAGCGGTTCTACCCCCGCTGGTGACTTGCGGGATAACTGAGTCGGCCGCTCAGAAAGCAATGGCAAACTACTGAGCGTAATCTTGCCAAGAAATCAATATACAGCTGAAAGATGTTGATGTTGACAGCGATGTCCTGTAAAGGATATGCAAAACATTTTTTGTTTTGGTAAGGGGAACAAGTCTGCACAGAACAAGCCACTTGGTAACTGACCGATCTATGACCCTTTGGATGATAAATTATAGTCCCATTGGCCAATAACACCTGATTTAAACATCTTAAGCCACAATAATTCCATTTGGAATACATGGCATTTTTATTTGTGTTGCATAACTTTGATATAATACATCTTTTGATACTTGGTGGTAATCTAATTCCATGGAGAATTCTATGTTGTCAGAATATTATTGTGTAGACACAAAGAAGTGACTAGTTTTATGTTATTATCGTAATGGGGAAAACAGTCATGGAAGACATAATTCATGGAAAAAGATGTAAGGTGCAAAATCACGAATCACATTGTTCATTACAGACGTATCAAGCATAATGGTGCATCATGGGGAAGACATGACATGAGATTGAGAACCTCTTCGCTTAACTTAAGCATTCCAATAGCTCATGCGACTACCTAGCTGTTGGTGTTGTTTTTCTGCGAACAGATGATAAATTCTGGCGCAACCGACAAGGCAGATAACCATATCTCGTCACCCTATACTCGAAGCTCACCAACACCTTATTTTGAGTTTTCAGAGCGTGTAAAACAGGAGCAGAACATTGAAACTCGCCGTATATATCTACTAATTGTTGATAACATTACCACTATTGCAACAGTCAACAATATCTTTGGTTGTTCTTTACTTGTTTTCTTGTCTCCATTTACTCTTTGTTTTGCCTTGGAGCAAAAAAACTACAGTGTGTGTTTTATTTTAATGGCTGTGCTGTGTTTGAAAATATTGCCGGTCCAATTTTTGTATTTACCTATTATGTTGCTTGAACTTTACAGAGGGTAAATACAAAACTTGGACCGGCAATATTTTCAAACACTGCAGTCATTAAAAATACACCACATACTAAAATCAGCATCATTTAGCCGGCGCTTTGTAGAAGATTGATCCATTAAAGGCCGCCAGACAGACTGTCTGCCCCTTGCTATTTAACCATCTTCAGGAATTGTCACACACAAGATGTCTTTAATGTCACTTGTTCACCTTCACATCGTCTTTCAGGAATGATTTCCTCCATTGATGTTCTTTCTAAATCACTGTGTCATTACGTATATCAGTTTCCGAGACTTGATGCTGTTTATGTTTTCTTCGATATTCAGAACTTGTATAATTGTACTATTTTTCTACTTCTTGGTCCACGGCGTTCTGAGAATTTTTCTGCCCCAGTAAGGTCAAAAGGTCCGACTTTCTTCTTTAGTAATTATGAAATGATCCACGAGTCACGACTGTCTATTGGTATAGGAAAGATGCACAATCTCATTTTAGGAATTAAGTTAGAGCAGCGGAAAATTTAGATTGTTTAATACGTGTTCAATGTTCGTAGGCAAATTATAATGGAAACATGGACAGAATGAAAGGCTACATTTTTAAAATTGACATATGCACGGATAGACGACTGAACAGAAGAAGGACCCAAGCAGTCTCAGAAGAGTGCCAAGAAGAGTGAAATCAGAACTGGCAAGCAACCCATATTCTCACATTCGAAGTTATCGCAATGAAATCTTTCTGAGACTAGAACCAGTATTATAGTGGGGTGCTTACTATACGACAGCACACTATTATTTTAATAAAGAATAAGACATGTGAAAGTATAAGAGGACTGATTATATGAGCGAATATAGCAATATTAAAGTTGGAAATAAAGAAATCCAATGGAGTTTTGCAATGGGGATAAAGTGAGTGATAATTTCCTTTTATATGTGATATATTTGTTTTCATGTAGGATTCCTATATATTAAAGACGAGAGTAGGAAAGCCCTGGAAACGGCGCTATAGTTGAATTGTTGGTTGTTCTTGGATGGAATCGTGTCGTATTTACATACAAATTGGAACAGGTTTAAAACAGTTTGAGGGTGTGAGGAGTGACTTAATTACAGTTGCCTGGGTCTCGTAAACAAGAATAATTATAATATTTTTGATTCTAGAGTACATGCAGTTGAAAATCACGTCAGTTCTAGGGTTTCGTGCACTGAGATGAAGCTACCTAGTGTTACTTTCAAGTTCAGACCTGTACATTAGTAGATAGTTTTAAGCCCAATGTTGTTTGCGCTCGCTCGCTTTGAACTCAAGCGTAGTCCATACATACTATTTACAGTAGTGATGGACTGAATTTTGCGTCTGGGTTAGCTTTCCCTATTAACAGTGTTCCTCGGCATCAGGCGAACCCACTCCAACTTCACAGGTATGTTTACGTCCCCAAGTCAAGGAAGACATGTCAACATTTGAGTCCAGCTGTCCGTTGTAGGGGTTGAACCGCTAACCTCTGCATCGGCACACCGGATGTTTAAGAACACGCATTCTTACCTATTCGGCCATGCGGACCTGCGTTTTAAGCCAAATAAGAATATTATTATTATTTTTATAATCAATGCTGTGCGTCGTTTCTGATCATGCCTGTCCACAACCTTCTGTTTCTTGTGTTTTCACTAATTTCTTATACTGACCATCCTCCATCCCATAGTGTCAAACTGTCCAACATCTTCTCTTGTAGTCACCCTCTGCGCTCCTCCAGTCTCCCCTTGTGATGGCATAGTGCCCAGCTTTCATCTTCTCATGACATGACCATAGAATGTGGACCGTCTTATTCTGATGCGAGTAACCAGTTCTCTTTGCGATGTAACTTCAAGATGTTTTCATTAGTCTTTGTAACCGTACACGGTGTTCTCATTATTCTTCTAATATCGGGGGTAGTGGTAGTGAGGGGTGTGTGGCTCAAAAGGGTGAGCGCACACATGTCATGTGACATGCTATTCCATAT